>JACEVL010000127.1:282500-660000 GCA_020284085.1 Aporrectodea caliginosa | reverse complement strand
GAGAGGGAGGACGATAAACATTGACATAGGTGAGGCGTTGATTTCCAGAATCCAGTATAGATAAAAGGCTTTGAATTACTTCGGGGGTGCACGGAATAGGCGCAAGGAAGCTAAAACGCTCAAACAAACCAATTACGAAATCCATCGGATCGAAGTCTTTTAGAAGAGAAAAAGAAGGAAGGCGTTATGTCCGAAATGAAGGAAAATGTGTCAGACGGTTCGAGACAAGTTTCATTAAGAGCAAGAATAGCCGCCGATGGTCCTAGATATTATTTGAAAGAGAAGGAGGACTTATTCCCGGATAGAATGAATGTTAAGGCGGTAGAAATTTGTTTCAAGTTCTCAGTGCCTAGGACTGTTCAAACCTAGTGTATAGTCAGTGAAAAAACAAATAAAGTTGTCCAGCAATGAGAAATATTTAAAATGTTTCTGTTTGATTCCTATTAAAGGCTGAAACAATTATGTTGAAGCCGACCGTATTCGCTGAACTGTCCAATGTGATTCATTTTAATCATCAGTGTGTGACACGACAACAGGCTTGTTATTTGTGCAACTATAGCCATCAGGTCCTTGAAATGGCGGCATTTATTTGCTCAGATGCCATGTTTTTCTGGATATTTAATCTTCCTCAATGTCATCGACACTCTCTTCTCGCTTTAGCTTTCTCTCTGACAGCTGCATCCTGCATGGACATAATATATATATAAAATTATATATATATATATTTATATATATATATTTATATATATAAGACTTAGTTCTATATATTGAGACAGAGACTCAGAAAATGAGATGCATAACAATATACGATTGTTTGCCTCTACCTATCAGCGTCGTAAATATGGTCCTTATGTTTTTTTTTTATCATGACTGTCTTTGTAACGACATTTGGTCGCAGTCTGTGCGGTGTTAGTATTATATTTATTATATGCTGAAATGTATAGTCCCGACGGTAAGCGTTTGACACTGTGGACCATAATATCTTGCTAGAACGGTTGCATTTATCCTTCGGCCTCTCTGGTACACTGCTCCTCTGGCTAAGATCTTTTCTTAGTGAGCGCTTGTCACCAACTCTTTTCTTTCTTAGTTGTGACCTACCTCAAGAACTTTCCTTATCTCTACATATAAATTGCTCAACGTCTTCTAACTGTTTAAGAATTAAATTGACACAGTTCTTTGAATGTTTCTTCTTACTTCAAACACAGTTTAATAACAACAACTCAACTCTTGCCTTAAAACAACCGTACTACACTGTATAGTTCAAATTCACTGTCATCAGCAGTTTCTAAGTTTGGCGCGCTAACTGCACGTGTAAAACAATCTACCGTCAGCCAATGTTTAGGCTACTTTAGGCCAAGCGCCCACGAGCCGACAGCGCAACTAAGGCCTAAGACTAAAACGCTTAACAATCGATACACATTATATATATATCAACCTAAGGAACACCTGTGCTCATTATATATGCAAAACATTAGTTCACATTACCTCCTTCCCTTTCTTTGGATTGAGCAAATTAAACTTAAAAATTTGCGAAATCATCAGGTACTAAATTATGCAATAAACTTAATACTATATAATACAGTAAAATAAACAATCTTATAATCTAGATAAACAATCTGCTACAACATTTAATCGTCCTTTCTTATAATTAACTTCTACATCAAAAGTTTGCAGTGCTAAAGCCCAACGCACCAGTTTAGCAGACTTAGACATAGATTCAGTCAGATAAGTTAAAGGATTGTGATCGGTAAAGATGTGAACTTTAGATCCAATTATTATCTCTTTCAACTTATTTAGAGCCCAAACAATAGCATAGGCTTCTTTCTCTACAGTTGCCCATCTCTTCTGAGTGTCAGTCAATTTCTGACTTATAAATGATACAGGGCGTTCTATTCCCTTATCATCCATCTGTGTTAAAACAGCTCCTACTGCAAAATCACTACTATCACAGTACAAATTAAAAGGTTTTCCAACATCAAAAACATATAAAACAACTTTAGAGCGTACAGCATCTTTAAGTAAATTAAATGCCTGTTGATGTCTATCAGTCCAATCAATCTTATCTGGAACATGTTTGCTTGTCAAATCAGATAGAGGCTTCGCAATCTGTGCAAAATCTTTGATAAACTGTCGATAGTAACCAAAAAATCCCAGCAATTGCTTAACTTGTTTCTTCGTTTCTGGGGTTTTCAAATTAATTAAACTTTCAATTCTATCTGGATTCATTTGAATCGTTCCAGAACCAACCACATGACCGATGAACTTTACCTCACTCTTACCAAAGATACATTTCTTTAAGTTCAAAGTAATGTTATGCAGTCTCATTTGCATTAAATATGCATCTAAATGCTGTAAATGAATCTTCCAGTCATCTGAATGCACAGCAATGTCATCTACATAGGGCTCAGCAAATTCATTTATAGGCTGTAAAACCATGTTAATTGCTTTAACAAATGTTCTTCCTGAGTTGATCATTCCGAAAGGAACACGAGTAAACTCGTACAGTCCATTGTGAGTAACAAAAGCAGTTTTCCATTGATCAGTTTGCTTAACAGGACAAGTCCAGTAAGCACTTCGACAATCAAAAATCGAGATCACATTTGATTTTCCAACTTTGTGCAACACGTCTTTTACAATCGGCATCGGATATTTACAATCCACAGTGAACGAGTTAATGTATCTGTAGTCGCAGGCAAGTCTCAGAGAACCGTCTTTCTTTTTAACAATTACCAGCGGACTTGCCATTCTGCTCGAAGATGGTTTTATAATGTTGGCTTGAAGCATTTCTTTAATTTGTCGTTCAACTTCTGCTCGATAGATGAGTGGAATTCGGTAAGCCATAAATTCTTTTTCACGAAATTCCGGTTTCAGTTCAATTTCATGCTCAACCAATGTACATAGTCCAGGCTTTTCAGAAAATCGATCAGAATATCTGTTCAGTACTTCCAGCAATTGTTTTTGTTGAGATAATGTTAAATGACTAATCTGTTCAGGATCAAGATTCAGTGAATTCTTTTCATCTTGCAAGTCATTCTTCGTCAACAACTCAACCACTGAACCAAAGTCTTCATCTTCTTCAACGATTAATCCACAACTCATTGCTCTTGTAATGTACTTTCTGATTTTATTTGCGTGAATTATCTTTCGACAATCGTCACCCATATCAATCAAATAAGAGTACTTGGACCTTCGTTGTATGACAGTACATGGACCATGCCATCGTGAAATCAGTTTATTTGTTGACGTCGGATACAACACAATAACTTTTTCACCCGGTTCAAATTCTTTATGTTTCGCTCTTTTGTTGTATTGATTCGTATACTGTAATTGCTTCTCTCGTGAATATGATTCTGCAAACAGTAATGCTTTTTCCATATTTGCTTTCATGTCTTTCAAGTACTTTTCTGGTTGGATTCCAATATGAGGTGGTAAATTAATTTCTCTTGTCCAACTTTCTTTTAAAATTGCCAATGGTCCACGCGGAATCTTTCCATACACCAACATATAAGGAGCAATTCCAGTAGTTGCATTCGGTACTTCTCGTAATGCCCACACTGTAAACGGAATTACTTTGTGCCATTGCCTTGGATTGTCAACAATTACATGATGGATCATTTTCTTGAATGTTTGGTTCCATCTTTCTACTAATCCAGCTGCCTCTGGATGACCTGGCGTGTCAAATCTTGGACTACAACCCATTAAATTCAGAAATTCTCTTGTCAGACTCGCAGTAAAATTTGTTCCTTGGTCACTTGTGATCACTGAAGGTACACCAACGTTCATGAACAACTCCATCAAAGCATCACATACAGCCTTCGCAGTTAATGATTTCAACAGAAACACTGTAGGCCATCTTGTGCAAGAATCGACAATACATAAACAGTACTTGTGACCTGCAGCAGATGCTGGCTCGATTGGTCCTACACAATCCACCGTAATTCTTCTAAACGCCACATCTTCTCTTGGAATTGGAGTGATAGGAACCCTGTCCATCACCAAACTTCTTGCCTTTAACTGACATTTCTCACATGATTTGCAAAATTTCACTATATCTCTTCTCATCTTTGGCCACGTAAAAGACAACTTTATTCGTTCTCTAGTTTTCTCTTCTCCAAGATGTCCTCCAAATACTGATTCGTGAGCCAACTCCATCACTTTCATTCGTCGCTCTTTTGGTAACACCAATTGATATATCGTTTGCTCTAATATTCGATATCTCTTGTACAGTAAGCCATTTACCACGCAGAATTCAGATTCTTTATCTGGCGCTAACGTCCACCATGCTTTCAATGATTCATCTTGTCTCTGCTGTTCTTCGAATTTCTTTGCGTCTGCAATCTGCATCTGTTGTTCTTCATCTTTCTCATTTTCTTGAAACAAATCTGCTATCTCCACATCACATTCATTATCCTCTTTCGTTTCATTTAGATTACCATTCTTGCATGCAGCCATCTCTTGTTCACTCATTTCTGCTGTTATACCGTCTTGTATTAAACTTTGTTGATCATCACTTTCGTTTTCCTCTTCACTTGAACTTTCAGTTTCACTTTCCTCTTCGACTTCTATCACTTTCTTTCGCTGACTCTGCAATCTCGTCGTTACATTCGCTTGCACATCTCCTTGTATCATTTTCACTTGTGGCACGGCTTTAAGTTCTGCAATGATTTCTGGATGCAACAAGAATCTTTCTGTGCTTCCCATTTTTGCAATACTAGCACACATCAATGTCACATAAGGTGTAAGTGAACATTTGACTTTATGCGGAATTACCTCTTCTTCCACATCGTTACAACACAGCCTTACATCAACTTTCACTAACTTTGCAGGAATGGCATCTCCTGCCACGCATTGTAAGTTCACTTTTCCAATCTGCTCCACCTGCATGCCTTCCAGTAATTCTTCACTAATCACCGGAACCTCTGCTCCAGAATCAATCAGTGCTTTTACTTTCACTGGTTCTTTTCCTGCTGTTCCACGAATTTCTACCTCGACGTACTGTAATAACACTTTCTTCAATGTTGTACTTTCATCTTTTCCAGCCATTTCTTTCTGCATTCCATTGTGCAATAGAATTTCTTTCTGAATATCAGGTGAAAGGTGACATTTCATCACTGACTTTACTTCAGTTTCATTGTTCTGATGTTCTGTGGCTTGACTTTCAGAATTACCAACCACTTGAATTCGATTCACCCTCGAATTTTCTTGTTTTCCATAATTTGAGGCTGTAACAGGAACTGGACAGAATTTCATCAAATGCCTGTCTGATCCACAGTTGTGACAACGTTTCACCACTGCACCTCGTTGTTCAATGCTTTCTTTTCTCTTATATGGAGTAAACGATGCATTGCCTTCTCTTGCGACAAACCTTGGTGGTGACTTGTTATATACCGGACGTTGTCTGGCCATCATCGATTCTCTATTCTCGTGAACAACCGGAGAATTTGGTTTCACTTCTGCACCTCTGAACTGATTTCCTGTTTCTTGATTGCTCTTCCAATGAAAACCAAAATTTGGAGTGGAACTGTTGATTTCTTTTGCCATTGGGAACAAAACCAAAACTTGTCTTATTCGGAATTGCCAAACCAATTCGATTATTAACATGAATGTCTGCTAGGTCTGCCACAACACTAGCTTCGTAACAATCAGTTCCTTCCTTCGACAACACAAACTGTAGTGGACCTGGTGGTAGTGATTCTTTCAACTTATCCGCCACTAATAAATCAAACAGCTTCTCAAAATTCTTATCCACTTTGCGACTTTTCACATAATAGTTCAGCAAGTTCTTCAGCCTAGCTGTAAACATTGTATACGTTTCTTCAGCTGTCTTCTTCGCATCAATAAACTTCGATCTGTACTCTCTCGGTGTCAACTTGAATTCTTTTAACAAGTGCTGTTTCACGATCTCATAATCATCTAAATCAGCGAATGACAATCTGTTTAGAACAGTTCTAGCTTTCGGAGTCATCAATGGCAATAGTAACTTCACCCAGAATTGTTCCTGCACGTTGAAACTACGAAACGCATTCTCAACCGTTTCGAAATATAATGGCACCTCCATCATATCGTTTGGCATTTTAGGTAACACATGTTTCATGGCATCACCAATTTTCTTTATTTTCGAAACCATCGTTTCACTTTCTTCTTGTTTCCTTTTCTCTTCTTCTCGTTCTTCTTTCCTTCTTTGTTCTTGTGCTTCTCTATTTCGCTTCTCCTCTTTGAGTTGTGCTTCTTTTAATGCTATTTTTTGTTGTTCCAACTTTACACGTTCTTGTCTTTCCTCTTCCGCCTTCTCCATGCTTTCTTTCTGTAATTTCAGTTCTTCTTGTCTAACCTGTTCTGCTCGCTGCAACTCTGAAATTCGCACTTTTTCCTTTTCTTCTTCACGTAGTCTCTTCTCTTCAATCTGTTGCTGACGTATCTCTTCGTCACTTTTCCGCGCCCTTTCAAATTCAATCATCTGCTCTAATCTTCTCCTTTCAGCATCTTCTCTATCTTTTCTCAATTGCTCTAATTGAATTTCAAATTGCTGCCTTTGCAATTCTTCTTTCATCATCATCCACTGCATCATCATCTCCATAGACATAAGTCCAGGCGGTTTTTCAATAACCTTTTCCACAACACCGCCGACAGCACCTTCTTCTTCTTCTGCTTCTTCTTTAAGCCAGACTTCAGCTAGCGCTTCTAGCATGTCCTCACGTGACATATCTTTCAGTTTCTCTTCTTCAAAACCAGCCTTTAACAAGCGCTGCTTTAATCTTTCAGAAGACATCTTCTTCAGTTCTGCTTGTTTTTTGACACTTAATTTCTCCATCTTACTTCTTTACTTCAGTGCTGTCCTTTCTGGAAAACACCAGTTTTCTTTTGTGTTTGAAGTATTGGGAATTGTTCTTTGTTTGATAACAACCAACTTTTATACCTTTGTCGTTGAGGCTTTCGTTGTCGTAGATTTACCAATGATTTGAATGCGTATTCACCAGTCGACGTTGTTTCGAATCCCAGACGTTGTTTCGAATCCCAGACGTTGTTTCGAATCCCAGACGTTGTTTCGAATCCCACCGCTGTCACCAAATATGTCACCAACTCTTTTCTTTCTTAGTTGTGACCTACCTCAAGAACTTTCCTTATCTCTACATATAAATTGCTCAACGTCTTCTAACTGTTTAAGAATTAAATTGACACAGTTCTTTGAATGTTTCTTCTTACTTCAAACACAGTTTAATAACAACAACTCAACTCTTGCCTTAAAACAACCGTACTACACTGTATTGTTCAAATTCACTGTCATCAGCAGTTTCTAAGTTTGGCGCGCTAACTGCACGTGTAA
This sequence comes from Aporrectodea caliginosa, assembly GCA_020284085.1. NCBI lineage: Eukaryota > Metazoa > Annelida > Clitellata > Crassiclitellata > Lumbricidae > Aporrectodea > Aporrectodea caliginosa. The sequence goes on along the minus strand of JACEVL010000127.1, from coordinate 652,676 downwards.
AACAATCTACCGTCAGCCAATGTTTAGGCTACTTTAGGCCAAGCGCCCACGAGCCGACAGCGCAACTAAGGCCTAAGACTAAAACCGCTTAACAATCGAATACACATTATATATATATCAACCTAAGGAACACCTGTGCTCATTATATATGCAAAACATTAGTTCACAGCGCTCCTTTCGTGTGGTCCATGGGTCCTCTAGGTCCCACTTGGCCCCAGCCCCATATGGTCTCCCTCAGGGCTCCGTTTTGGGTCCCCTTCTCTTCATAATTTATACCTCTGATCTCGCCTCTTTACTCGCCTCACACGCTATGCTGGCCCAGCTGTATGCAGATGACGTTCAGGCCTACCAACACTGCCTCGCCTCTGACGCTGTTGTAACGTTCCGCACTATGAGTTTGGCCATGGAACCCTTGGGGGCCTGGATGTCGTCCAACCGTCTCCGCCTCAACTCCTCAAAAACTCAATTCATTTGGCTTGGCACCCGCCAGCAGCTGGCTAAGTTAGATATGGCTGCCCTTGCTACCGCCTTTCCTCATTTTGTCTTCTCCTCTGTGGTCCGTGACCTTGGCGTTACTCTGGATCAGGAGCTCACCTTTGCTCCTCACCTTCACTCTCTCAGCCGTGCTTGTTACTATCAACTGCGCCAACTACGCACTATCGCTCGCTCGCTAAGTCCTACCGCTACTGCTACTCTTGTCCATTCTTTTGTCACTATCAGACTTGACTTCTGCTGCTCTCTCTATGTTGGCCTCCCGGCTGCCCGGCTGAGCTGTCTGGTTCGCGTCTTACGCTCTGCAGCCCGCCTTATTGGCCGCATACCAAAATTCGACCACATCTCCAGCTATATGCGCGACATTCTTCACTGGCTCCCGCTTAGGCAGCGTATCGAATATAGGGTAGCTGCCTTAGTTTGGCGCTGCCTGCTGGGTCTCGCTCCTGCATACCTTATTGAGCTTTGTAGCCCCACCCTTAGTGTTCGAGGCTCGCGCTCCCTCCGTTCAGCTGAACAGGGTCTTCTCTCTGTCCCTTTTGCTCGTACCTCCACCAGGCAGAGCCGTGCTTTCTCTGTGATTGGCCCCTCGACCTGGAATGGCCTCCCTCTGACACTCCGCTCCCTTCCTAGAACCCCTTCTCAGTCATTCCTCTCTCAACTAAAAATGATCTTATTTGGCCGCGCTTGGGTTGGGAGCGCCTCTGAGTAGTTCCCTTGAAGAGGCGCTATATAAATTCTAGTAATGAATGAATGAATGAATATTAGACGCCATCTTAAATACATTGTGTCCACGATAAAGTATAACACTAGACTTTGTTAAATATCTTGGTCAATTGTACTACTATAGGTACTAAATTTGGTGCACATGAACTTCAGTCTATTCTATCTATACCCTGCAAATTTTATTACAATTGATGCAACGGTTACGAGGATATACCCTTATGAAATTGGGTGGTTCAGGAACCAAGTTACCAACACGTAAAACGCATCGACAGATGCGTGCGCGGCTGATCATCCTGACTCAGCACCAGTTCTTCGACAGCATTGATATTTTGTTTGCGTTTGTAACGCCCGATCTCGTGGTTTCCTTGCAACTGATCCGGTTGTGGCAATCTTTTTAACAGCTTGCTGACACCAGCTAGGGACCAATTAATTTTCATTGGAAATTCTGTAATGAGTCTCCTGACGCCATACCCCTTCGTCTCTCTCAACTCCTTGATTAAAATCTTGTCCTCTGCACTGAAAACCATTTCTTTACAACCAACTACTTTTTACTGTTACGTAAAACAGGTCTCGTAGTGTAACTGTTTCCGAAAATTACGCTTATAAACAACAGCCTATCCCTGCGGTAGCCAGAAAAATGACGTCATTCTATGCGTTTTACGTGTTGGTAACTTGGTTCCTGAACCACCCAATTTCATAAGGGTATATCCTCGTAACCGTTGCATCAATTGTAATAAAATTTGCAGGGTATAGATAGAATAGACTGAAGTTCATGAGCACCAAATTTAGTATCTATATAGGTACAATTGACCAAGATATTTCACAAAGTCTAGTGTTCTACTTTATCGTGGACACAGTGTAGTAGCATTTCGACACAATTGCCACTACGATAAATCGATTTCTTGACCTCGAATATATTATATTCGACACGTCATTTGTTATTGTAGCTTACCTCTGACCTGATATATACATATTTTTCTGTTTCGGCGGCCATATTGGCCGCCATTTTAGATAGTAACATTCCGACACTATTGCCACTACAATAAATCGATTCCTTTACCTTGATAATATTAAATTTGACACTTCATTTGTTATTGTAGCTAACCCATGACCTGACATATGGATATATTTCTGTTTTTGGCGGCCATATTGGCCGCCATCTTGGATAGTAACATTCCGATACTATTGCCACTACAATAAATCGATTTCTTGACCTTGAATATATTATATTCGACACTTCATTTGTTACTGTAGCTTACCTCTGACCTGATTTATACATATTTTTGGTTTTGGCGGCCATATTGGCCGCCATCTTGGATAGTAACATTCCGACACTATTGCCACTATGATAAATCGATTCCATGACCTTGATAATGTTAAGTGTGATACCTCATTTATCATTTTAGCTTACCTATGACATTATACTGTTTTCTGTGTTGGCGCCATTATTGGCCGCCATCTTGGATAAAATGCATTTTTTGGGGTGACCCCGTGGAGGGATTTTGGCGGATTTTGGATATCTTATTCAGCAATGGAAACTGAGCAGGAAACCGTTTTAAAAGCTTCTGAAGCAATTTTGCCCAGGTTCAAGGTATATTTGAGCTAGATTGCCTGGACTACAATAGAAGAATCAGCGTGAAGCTAATTAGCGTTAGTTGGCATAAAGAATACAGCATTAATTAGTGAATGGATAAGAATTACTGATCACTGAATCTTCAGAAACCAATGCTAACTAGCACCCGTATAAATCTACTTGTACTGAGAGCCATTTTCTAAATTATATAACAATGTCTGTAATCTCTCCACTGCGTTTTAAAGACATATAAGCGCCCCGACATCCTAGTGATGATTTTACATGCCGCATTTGCTACTATAAAACATTTATTTCATAATTTCATTATTTTATTTCGTATTTATTTGATGTCCAAATCAACTAATACTTGAAAGTCATTTACTTAAGAAAATGTACGTATTAAATTCTATTCGAAATTATATAGAAAAGCCCCCGAAAATAGAGGGGGCGATTTTAGCAAGGGGGAGACTTTGTATCGTAGATTGGGGAGATTCTATTTCAATGGGGGAGACTTTGTACCGATACAGAGTCTCCGAAGAGACTCTGTTTCAGCCAGGGGGAGACTGTTTCGGGGGAGACTTTATATCGTGACACCGGCTGTATTTGGAGTTCCTGGTGAGCCTGTCCACTTCGCGTGACGCTCTAGGAGTCTAGGTGGTTCTTCGGCCGAAGCCTTCACCACTGATGGCATAACCTCACCAGGCAATCACTTACTTGACTGTCCAGTGTGTCCACCCTTCCACCGCGATGAGGTGCAGGTAGGACTTGGAAGGGATTACTGTAACTGGCGGACTGCAAATCGTTTCTTACTAGTCTAGTTTGTAGAAACTCCAGAGATTTTAACTTTTTGGCTGGGGTCATAACTAATAGGCCTACATCACGATATGAGCACGCTACCATGCATTTAAGTCGTTTCATCGACTTTCTGTTCAATTAGGTTTCATGGTTTATAAAACAGTGCACCAGCAAATGGTATTATTTAAAATCAGTCCTCACTCCTCAGTTACTAATCAACAAGATCATCCGATTGCTTTTTTTTGTCATACCGAAAGCTACAACTGTGCGAAGCTGCATGTTTCTCCATGTCTCTCCATGTCTTTGTTCGTGCTGCTCAATCTCTTCGTTCTCGAATTAAAACTGATCGATTTCAAATAGCCTATCCGCCACAGGCCACCTTTTTGTCTCAATATAGTGACCTTCTGGATGTTGACCTTATTACGGCTTGAATTTGATGCGCAATCGGTTTGTGCCTTGTGCACTATGCACCGACGACACTACAGAATTAATTAATAAAAATTGTACTAATTAACAATTTAACATACATCGACTTTCAAAAGGTAGAGGAATAGACAAGCGATGTAGATATTCAAGGCTTCAGGATTGAAACAAGTCCTAATGTTGCAATTCGCAGAGACAGAACCAGTTTGCGAATCAAACTTTAACGTTGACGGACTAATCGGACCTAACAGTTGCGCAGTTAAACCAGACACTGTCCAGCTGTCATGCAGCGTCAGATACACCGGCAACCAAGTTCCCGAACTGCGATGGATAAAGACCGGTGAAAACATCGCCATCAATTCATCGATATGTTCGAATTCAGGAAATATCTACACTTGCAATCTCACGAGGGAATCTGAACTTCAGATGGAAGGAAGATCTTACGTTTGTCAGACGACACAATCAATGACGAGACAATACAACTGCACTTCAGGAGTCTTTAGAATAATGTGTAAGCATGGAATACAAGTTAATTGAAACAATTCTTTTTTTGCCTGAATAAGATATCGTTTTAATTATAAAAGTGTTTCCAAATCTTTCAGTTGGGAATGGCTGAGTTATGCGCTGAAATGTTTATCATTTTACACATGAAAAGCCTCAGCAGCAACAATTTTAGAGCTCAGCATTTTGTAGATGTTCGGGTTTACGTTATGATACAAAACTCACTTCTTCTTTAAGCAGTGTCATCGATGGGCTTTCCAAAGCAGTAGATTCGTAAAATTTTAGGAAAAATAGTCAGCAAATAGTTCACTTCATGTAGGCCTACTAAAAAGTAAACCTGTTGCTTTTCTGAAACTGTATACGTCGCTGTTTATTCAAGAATGGTGCAATTACCTTCATAACGTTTGTTTCTTAGATACTGCCTACTAAATATGTAGCATAAATAAAATGATAACTGATTTCTGCAAATCTAGTTTTATCGAGGCTTGAATAAAGCAAAATCTCAAGGCTTAATTAGCTTACTATAGGTTGCTTTTGATCAAATATTAATATTGAACTATTCTGGTTTTGGTCTAGTGACGATCCTAATTTGTCTTTCAGATATCTTTGGTGACCATACAGAACTGAACAGAAGCGTAAATGACAAAGTTCATTGTTCTGTCAACTCTAGTGGTCACACATGCACTTCGTCGTGGATTTTTTATAACGGCACTACTTACTGGACAGAATCTCATGAGCGGGTTATTGAGTTCAAAAGACCAGGACGTTTCATCTGTCAAGCAAGCTGTTTACTTAGGAATAATAATTGCACATTTACAACTATGACGGTTAATGTAACCGTTAATGCAAAGCCTCAAGGTAGAAGATCGTGTTTATGGTGTATCACCAAATTCATTACTTTGTCAGTAACAATTGTTCGTGAAAATATAGTCTGTTTGTGATGAAACTGTAAATATCAGAGGCGTCCACAATGTCTACATGTTGGGCAAGAGAAAATGTGTGCCTTTGGATCAAAATCTACATTATATAGGAAAGTCTTATCCTCATCATCTATTCATCTAATCAATCAATCAATCAATCAATCAATCAATCAATCAATCAATCAATCAATCAATCAATCAATCAATCAATCAATCAATCAATCAATCAATCAATCAATCAATCGAAGTTTATTTATTGTCTTGAAGCACGTATGACAAATACACGAAGAACATAATAATCAGTCGCAGACAAATGGGAGGCCCAGAAGGGATGAAATCCCGCTATAGGGACACCAATTTTATCTAATTTCATAACAGGATCGGTATATTCTTAACTATATTCTTAATTAGTTAATTAAGAGGGTTGACAAGGAAACTGTAGAGAACTAAGAAGAAGTTGTAGTTTAGCACACTTGTTTAGCAGAGTTATCCAACTAGGACTTTAAAAGTACAAGGATAGCATATATTAACAGGTTATAAATGTTAATTCAGACTGAGTGATGACCTTTGAAACCTAAATTAGTCCTCATCAATCAGTCCACTCGTTAAGTCAGAACGCAATAATGTTTTATAATTTTTACAATTTTTTCCAAATTTTAATCAAATGACATCTATTGCATCGTTATCATAATGTCCAGGATATCAATCGATTGTCGCTTTTAGTGAAATTATATTCAATATCACAATCCATTGGAGAAGCCAGGTCGAGATCGATAATTCAGAGAAACCAGAGGAAGGTTAATATGGTATGTAAGCTGTAAACAGATCCCTGGGATACCAGTCTTTATCTGATAACTTTATCCACAATTACATGCACAAAGATCTTCCAGAATAATGCATGATGCATAATTGACCGATTATATGGATTTGTGTACAAGTAGTTTACATTGAGAGAAAGTAAACTAGAACAAAGCCTAATGTGGGAGCACTTGTGTTGACGAATGCGTCAAGGATCGCCGATGTCACGAAATAGAGTATCCCACCCCTAAATGATTATCCCCATAGCGAAATGGAGTATCCGGTTTAGTTTGCATCATTGGCGGTTTCTAAGTGTATTCAGTCGTAATGTTTGGATTTATTGTAGGCTACACATAAAACTTTTTAAAGTTGCGTATCTTTAGTTTGTACTACGTCGACCTGAAATTAATTATTTATTTAGTTTTTGGTTATATTGACTCGATTTTCGTCTTCGCTATCGTGATGCGTATGACGATAGAATGGTTTATCCCCCCGGATACTCTAAACCGGCTTAGGCCTATTCCATCGGGAGATATGCTTTAGGGGGCGGGGGGATAGAAAAGTTGAAGTTCGAAATTGTTTGCAACGCCGCGGAGGCATTACATCAAAGCCCCGTTGATAGATCCCTTCGCTTTTTGTCGGCGCTCTTTTGTCGGGCGCTCTTTTGTCGGCGTGCCCTGTTCTAATCCAAAGACTTCTACTGTGCCATTATCATAATAGATGTGGCTTCATCCTATGGTCGCTTCTAAGCAAGTTAAAATTGCAAAATCGAATTCCAGCTTACCATCCACCAACAATGAGTCAGAAATTGAGGAGTGTAGGGGAAAGTGGCCCAAAATGACATATCTAAGGATGTTTTGCAAGTTTAGCATAATATTAATGGCACAAGTGGGACTTTGGTATCCTGTTTATCAGACACCTAGTGCACTTACATAATGCAGTTGTCCAAATACTAATAAATATACGAGAACAGAAAAAACCGGCAGTTTTGTAAAAATTCTTGTTCTATGTCATTTTGGGCTATGTGCTGGGCAAAATGACATAGGGTAGTCTAAAATTACATACACATTTTTGACCCAATTTGTAACGCTTAAATAAAATGATTACCAGTTATTATTTATAGTAAAATAAAAATTATAACATTTTATATTTTATATTTTGATGTTCTGAGACTAGCTAAACAGCTGGTGGTACCACAACGCAAATAGGATTTTTTAAAGAGTTAAACATGTTATCATGACAAAATACAACACTGATGACTCAGGGACAAGCAGAACTGCAATTCAACTGAAACAAGAAAGACAAACACATTTTTTACCGATAAACTAAGCAACCATCAGCAAATAAACTGAAGAACTAGGTCAACAACGCTACATGATAAAGCTTCCAATATGTGACTAGCACATATGTATAAAAACTCAAAAATCAATTGCTACAAGTGTGCCAAACTTGTCGTAGGCCTACTTGATCAGTGCCCAACACATAAAGAGAGCGATGTCTACCTATTCACTACACAAATCACACACAAAAGTTTGTTCTCTTTGAGATCATTCGCAATGTGCCCAGTTGTGGCAAACTGTGCACTTGATCCACGGTTCACGTTCACGTGAGTTGGACAACAGGTCACTACAAAACAAGCATCTTGGATATGCATCATCTTCATTTAATTTCTGGCTTAAAGGCCTTGGCTCATTTGCCCTTTTGAAATCATCATGTGGTCCACATCTCTCTTTTGTACTTTTGCATGCAGCTTTGCTCTTTTTCACAGGAACTTGGCTCCTCCAGACTGAGCTTTCTCGGTTTTACTTTTTTCTGTCTATCTTTTCACTGTACTTTATGGCAATCATCAGGTACAAGTTGCTTGTCAAAGCCGATGCACCTTCACTTGTACTCTTACTGCGGGATGCAGAGTGTGACGAGGGAGGAAATGGAGACAAATCAACAGCTTGAATTGGTGTATACACAATATGTGCTTATTGGAAGCGCTGTAGTTTTCTCTGACTGAGAAATCTGAAGTTTAATGCCTGCAATACCCTCTGTCATCGTAAATGGTTTCTCAGCTGCATAATGTTCAGCGTCCGGATGAGTGTCTGGGGTTGAAGTGACACCAGTATCACAAAATGGGCTCGCTGCAATTTCTGGCAGTGTAGTGGCTGGCTCGAAGTCTTAATGTACCCCGTGGATCGTTGAACTCTTTTGAAGCTCGTAGCCAATCCATTTAATTAGTTTCAACTGCTGTGGTAGCTAGCCTCATGTATTCTGAATTCCAACTCTGGCGATCTGGTTTTCTTTTGTATTTGTTCACCATCTTGTATACAACATGTCATAGTGAATTAACTGATCGGACCAAAGATTAGTGATATATAAGTATCAACAACATGTAGGTTTTCAAGTACAGACAACTTCTCAAATGGCAATAATAATAATGGCAGTGGATAAAATCACATACCCTATGTCGTTTTACCCAGTATGTCCGGGCAAAACGACACATGTATGTCATATTGCCCGGTGACTTGTATGTCATTTTACCCTGTCTATGGGTGCTAGGTTGAGACCTACCGCTGCAGCCGCGACGAAATGCTCCAAGCTAAAAGTTGTACGGGACTTGATCGACATAATAATTATGCAAATACTTTACAAAAGACTAAATTCCTCAGTATCTGCACGTACCTTTTTAGCAGCCTTGACTGTCGTAAACTATCAAATTGTATCGCAATGTCACAAATAATCTAAACATCAACCACGCACTTCTGCGCATGCCGCCATATTCGTTCACTAAAAATAGCAACAACAGGTGCCACGCTCGAGGAAAGTGAGTAAGTTGACTGTATATACTACCGTCCAGCCCACAAGCCACCCATGTCATTTTACCCGAGTATGTCATTTTAGGCTACTTTCCCCTATATATACAGAGTATTATAAAGTTTATGCGGTTTCCATAAGAACAATCGACGTGTTTCGGTTACAACTGTTTTAGAATCAGAAAGAGTTACTTTGGTTACTAAAACTTGCAACGTTTTCTATACTACCAAATGTTTTCATAGGAGGCCTCAGTTCAGAATGTTGTGAATTGTGTTACAGATGATGACATTCCTACCGTTAGAATAGTCGTTGGTATTGTTGTTGTTGCTGTTGTCCTTGCAATTTGCGTAATCGCCTTCATTCTGTGGAAGTTTATTCGGAGAAAGAAAAAAGGTAAAAATGGACGAAGTAAGCATTGCTCTATGGAAAGTAATCATAAAGTGTACACTTTATTCGTAGTGAAGTCAAGCAGTACTGATTGTGGTTAGTTTACTTGCATGGGCGAATATTGGAATCCATGAAGTACTATGTCATGTGCGCTAATTCAGAGTTGGGACGAAAAATTTAGCATAAACGGAATTCTGGAGTTAACAACGTGTTTAAGGCTCTGCGTATCTGCATGACGACTTTTAGCGACCTCTTAAAGGCTGGTAGTTAAATGCAGCTAACAGTGCACGCCGTAAGGATTTGACATTGGAATGATTTGTCATTAGAATTTGAGGTACGTTTGAGCTTCTGCTAATCAACCCGTGTATTACTCTTTAGAAGCATATTACTTTTATCAGTCATTTTTGTTTTGTTTTCAAAGTGAATAGGCGTTAATAATTGCACAAACGATTCAGCATAATTTTTATTGACTTCAATCTTTACAGATGCTTCAGTTGGACGGGACCAAATGGAATTACTACAGTTTATAAGTGCTCAAAATTCTGGAGGTAAAATAGACTATTATTATAAGAAAAGTTATTTCTCATGCAATAAGTTTATTACATAGTCATAGTAGTTGAAGTAGTTGTTGCGAATCGGTAAGTTTATCATCATTATCGTCGTCATCGTCATCATCGTTATCCTCCCTTCATCGTTTTCTTGTTCTTTTGCTTCATCATTACCTTCTTCTTCTGTAACCAGTACCTTTGCAGTATTATATCCTAGTTAACAATGATGTCAGCTGCTACAGGGATGTCTTCATTTTCTTACTGCAACCTTCCACAGCGCATGATTCATTTATCTTGTTTCTCTTACCTAAAATATAATTCGAACTTCTCAACCCTGTTACGTTCGCCAGCTAGTCACGATTCAATCGTCCATCATTCTGTACTCGTTCTTCATCATACCTTTCTCTCGGCCTCTAGTCTCCTCCTCCTGGGGAGGGGTTAGGTGAAAAAAGTAGAATAAGTTGGGGATTTTACCGTGATACATGATTACGGACGATGGCATGGAGATTGTTGATTGGTAAAATTCAATTTGGAAAGTCGTTGGAAGAAAGTCGTCTGCGGCACATGCGCAGTGAGATGTGACTGATGAAGAGTCCTGTAGAACGTAGCCGAATTTCGAGGAAGGCGGTAGCCTTTCGAATGTTCAATGTTCTGCTGATCGGGTGAAATCAGGCTTCGGTTTCGACTAGGCGATCAGATAATTGTGCGATTAGGGTAGTCGTGAAAAGTCCTGTCGAGGGATATGACACTTGTGCGAGATAAATCTGGTTAAGCATCCGACGACGAGATCGACGTGTGGTCTTAGTGTCTTAAACTGCCTTTCTCGAAATTCGGCAACGTTCTACCTTAGGGCACTGGTCAAAAGTACTGAGCAATTAACAGTATCACTCCGGCAAGAAGAGCAGAAGATCAGCATGTACCATCCCATAATAGCCATCGTCAACGATTTCCACTGCAGTTCCATGCTTTCTTCTGCGCTTGACCCCCGGATTCTGACCTGGCACCAAAACCGACCAAACAACCTGATTTTTTCGAATTTAGTTTCATTTGCCGCCGTTCATTAAGCTATAGTATCTCTGACGAAGCCCATGTGGCGCTGAGAAATTTCGGAGACTGACACTATTACACATCTTGGGTGTCATACTCAATCGATTTCAAAACTGCATCTACAATCGCTACATCTGTAGGTGACGCTGCAAATCTCTTTTCCTGAACATAGTCATCACCCAAATAAACAGCCTTCAAGCTATTCAGAATGCCCTCGCCCGTGCTATCACCAATCCCTTATCGCAAACACCACCACATCACTTACCTCAGACCTTAGTCCTTCCCGTGCAGGACTGCACATCGGGCAACGCAGTTTTTCCATTCTTCTCTGTCCTTCGCCACCTCGACAGCATCCTCCACCGTCATCTCCAGACACCTCCGATCTTCTCGAACAGTTCCCATCCAGTTCTTTCTTGGCCTTCCTCTTCCGCGCTTCCCCTCCGGAAGAATATCCGGCAGGGTAGGTTATAGCTAATTTCCATTAATCAGGTAGGCATGCAGTATTTGTTTTAAAGTGCCGTAGGTGGGGCACAACGTATGTGAGAGGGAAGCATGTTCCAGGTTGTGGAGCCAACAGATTTTATGGAAAATAAGCGAGTATTGGTGTGTGCGTATATGGGGCGATAAGAGTTAAAGTTTCTGGTGTAGTGAGTATGAACATCGGATCCTAGATGAAAAAATCCCTTAAAACATGCTGGAAGTAAACCATGTTCATAGCGGTACATAAATAGGCCAATCTGTAATGTTCGAATCTGTTTTAGTTTAAGTAGCTTCAAGTCAGTGGTCCAGAATGAACGCACCTTGGAACTCCCGCAATGATACGAACTGCACGTTTTGCAATAGAATTAATCTCCGTTGTCTAGAGTCATAAGTAGATGCCCATACCATATAACAATAAATAAGATAGGGGTACACCAACGAGTAATATAATTTTAGGCGTATGCAGGAGGGCAATAAGTATGCAGTTCGAGTTAGAATAATAATGTTTTTAGCAATTTGTCAGAAATAGTTTTTATGTGTTCCTTCCAGGTCAAATGTTGGTCTACGTGAACATTTAAAAATTTAGTGGAGGTGACTTTGGTAATAGGAATGCCATTGATGGACAATCTTAACGAGTCATCCGAGGGACCCATTTTCCTATGGGATTTGAATAGTATGAAGCTTGTTTTATCTAGGTTAAGGGTTAGTCTATTAGCAGAAAACCAATCCGTCACTAGAGTAAGCTCTGTATTTATGACCTGAGTAAGGGTTTGCAAAGAACTGTGAGAGTAAAAAACGTTTGTGTCATCTGCAAATAAAATAAAAAAACATGATTGGTGATACATTGGGAGGTCGTTTATATAAATGAGGAAGAGTAAATGGCCGAGGTTAGATCCCTGTGGCACTCCATAGTCAATTGCTCTTAAGTCCGAAAATGCACCATTGTAACAGACGCACTGTTGACGATTTTCAAAGTAACTAATAAACCATTTAAGTTGCTCGCCTCGTATTCCATAATTTTCTAGTTTTTAAGGAGAATTTTATGATTTACGGTATCGAAGGCTTTAGCTAAAGCGAAAAAGATTCCTATTGAGTATTCGTTATTTTCTATAGCATTTGAAATTTTGTCCTGCATACTCAGTTATCGTTATTTCCTTGTCACAACTGCTGTCTGCCACCAATGTACTGCCGAGGTAGCAAAAGTCATCTACCACATCGATTGGTTTGTTGTCGATCATGATCTTGTCCGCTTATTGCCATTTCCAGTGATGTAGTACTCGAGTCCGGCCTAGAACTCGAGTCCGACTCGAATCCGATTTTTTGTGGACTCGGACTCGGACTTGGCTTGTCACGACTCGGACTTGGACTCGGACTCGAAGGCCCTGGACTCGAATTTGACTCGGTGACTCGGTTTCCGAGTCACAATTTTGTCTCTCGGTAAAAAACGACTTGTATACTTTCTTACTTACGAGTCCATAATAGGTGTTCTAAACTAAAGAGCGCCTTAGATATCAAAGAGCTCGCCGTAGGTGGAGGGTTGGCGTTTAAAGGGCATCGGCTATCGGGTGATCATACCCCACCCTGACAGAGACGATATTCTTCGGCTCCTGCACTCATCGGAGTTAATGAGTGTATCAGACGCGCCCAAGATGCCCGTTTGACAGAATTTCTCGAGTTGCAGCCGCTGGAAATTCTTCACCGCGATACCCCCACCCCAAGTAATGGCTAGGCAGAATAAAGCTGTTAATTCTTTTATTCAATCCCAGGTGTTGTCCAGCAGAGCGAAGCCATCAGCAAAATGCAAGTCACTAAGCCTGTCGGCGTCTATACACATCACACCTGTCCTAAAATCACTTCACTGGCTCAAAATATCTGAACTAATAGAATACATAGTCATATCTCTCACCTACAACGCACTTCAATCAACCCAGCCCTCCTATCTCCATCAGTTGTTCACAGCCCAAGCACTTCGCTCAACCCACTCTTCTTCCATCCTAACACTTCTCCGCCCTTCTCCGTCACCTGATCACTAAAATTTGCAAATCGCTGCATAGACATAGCTGTTCCGCCTCTCTGGAACAAACGTCAGCCACTGACAGCCAGTATTACGACAAATATCCTACGAACTCACGAAAACCTCACCTCTTCCTATCTCTTCACAGGTCTTTCACTCAAAACTGAAAACACTGCTTTTTCACAAATCCTATCTTGATTCCTGCTCCTCCTCTCACCTCCAGGCCTTTTACACTCTAAGCACCATCCACCTTAATTATCTGCCTGCCTAACCCCTTTGGATCTTGACCTGGAACCGATTTCACCGAAACCAATCGATTATGTTTCGACTAAGCGCCTGTGAATAAGCTGGTTCCCGCGATTTCGCGTTTTGTGGCGCTGTAGAAATCTCGAGATTACGATTACGATTGAGTCAATTTGTTATAAACCGTTACACTGCTAAGAGTTGGGCATATACAAGGACAATTAAACATGCGGTTGATTTCTTCTGCTGTTGTAGTTGTATCCGATGCATTTCGCATAAACTTGGAAAGACATCGAGTGTTCGTGGAAGGACTAATGGATCCAGACAACGGTCTCGTCGATCGATTGCAAGAAACTGATGCAATAGATTATGATCAAGTCCAGATCATTTGCGCAGAAAAAGTGCCATTCATGAAGAACAGAAAGATTCTAGACATTATTCTAGAAGGAAATTCATCGGAGAAGATTAAGATATTCTGTGAAGCTCTGAGATACACTAAACAACAAGACTTGCTCATTTATGTTGAAGCCAATGGAGGTGAATAGGCGTGCTATTTATTTCTTAGGCATATCGCCTTCACATTTTAACCTTTTATCTTCTCAGTATATATTACTTCTCACGTAATAAATTTAAAAAAATAAAATAATTGAATGAATGACCGAATTATTTAATTAATTAATTAATTCCTTGCTTTCTTGCTTGCTTGCACGTTTGATTGATGGGTTGTTTGAATGTTTGATTGATCAATTGATTCACTAAGTGCATATTACAAGTTATCTGACCATGACATCATTCGTTCATTCGGTCGTTTGTATCAAAGTTCGTTCGTTCATTCATTCGCTTACCATTCCTATTGCTCAATAAATAGTGCTGCTCGGTCAAATGAATCAGTTAACTGAAAAATTCGAAATTTCTTATGCATTCGCAGAGTAGGCTACTCGATGCAGTTTTTAGGCGACTGGCCTCTAGGTGAGAGAGAAATTAGCATAATCGACAAGAACGTGACGTCTTCAAAGGAGAGGATAGACACTGCCTGTGGGCTGTTAGCCAATATGCTAAGGCATCACACCATCACTCAGTAGCAAGAGGAATGCGTTTCTGCACTTCAGGACCAATATGACAGAAACACGGCTCTGCTGGATATCATCCGACGAGGTAGTTTATCCGAGTACAAGAACACTATCGACAGACTTGTGGAGAAGAATCAAGAGCACATTGCTGCAATTCTGTGGCATGGAGGCGATTAGTATTTTAGTATAAATGGGTGTTCACATCTCTGTGGCGAATAGCAGTTGTAGGCCAAATTAGTGGTTGATCCCTGAGTAAGCGGTTAGACCGTTTGTACCTGCAAATAGGTGCTTATGAGTGCGCGCCTGGTTGTGGGCTATTTATAATAGGTCTATAACTGAAAAATCACTGATCAGGGCATGCAGGTGGTCCAAGAAGTGGACAGGCGAGAACGAAATAAGGTTGTTTGAGCAGATATTGTGTAGCCCTTGTCGAAGTAAGACGGTTTCGAGGCTCAACTCAGCGGACAGAGAAAAGAGGCCGATGATACCTGCGTCTCGACGGACTGAGATTACTTACCGTGCGCAGGCTTTCCGACATATACTGTAGTAGGCTATAAATGGTTGACTGTCGTAAGATTTGCGATTTACGTTGATCTACGTACTCGAATGTTGTTATGTTGTAATAAAAAAAATACATATTACTTATTCACTGATAAGCTCCAAAGACATGCTCAAGCGGTCTTACTGAGTACAATCTTAACTAAATTAAACAGCAAGAATACGTCACATTTTAATTTCTTCATTTCTAAAAAATGTTTAGCACGGCAGCAATAGTTTTCTTCTCCGTCAGAAACACTTGATTCGTCGACGACGCCATAGATTTCCATAAGAGTGTTAGTCGTGAGTCTTCTCTTTAGGTATCTTCTCAAATCTATAAGTCATACTCCATAAACTTTAATTTTCTATTATTTTCTGCGTATCCTGTTACATAGTAACCACAATCTTCGACTTGGATCTGTAATCAGACTTGGTGAGTCCACTCCATAACTCTTCCAAGTATCTTTAAACATCTTTTTGGCTACTTTCTGAACCGTTTACATGTATTTCAAACCCTGTTTGCTCATTTGCCTGCCATTGGTTTCATCCCATGCATCTTCTTCCGCCGTATCCCATAGAATCATCGACAATCTTCCTTTTCTTCTGCATACTCTGTATCACCTTCCGAATCCATTCACAGGTCCTGCCCTATCATCCCTGCATTCAATTGCTTAGTAATTCCGCTGGCATATTTTCTTACACACGGCCGCACCACATTCAACTATAAGAACTTATTTCCATATATCATAGCCTTTCCTCGTTCGGGAATATTCACTGAAAATCAAGGCCAACGTCCCTATCCTACTTTAATCACTACACGCTAAATATTCAGTAATCCTGGAAACGGCGGTCCCAAATTATGAAATGAAATGAAAGAAGTCTACAAAGTTATTTGAGATTGTCACTTTAAAATGGAAGCTGGATTGATGAAAACAACTGTTTCCTAAATGGAAGCTGGATTGATGAGAAAAACTGTTTCCCTAAATGGAAGTGGGATTGATGAAAACATAGCTGTGTTGAAATGGAAGCTGGATTGATCGAAATAATTTTTCCCGTAAATAGAAGCTGGATACCAAGCTGGTTGAATGGATGAAACTAGGTTTCCATTCAATAGAATATTTCAGTGTGACCTTGCGCGCGTTACAAATTTATTTAATAATAATAGAAGCTGGATGGAAATAATGTTTTCAGTAATTAGAAGCTGGATTCCTGAGAATATATAGCACGTTTTAGCGAAACTATAAGAAAGCGGCCTCTGTTGATTTCTTTCTTTTCATTTCATAATTTGGGACCGCCGTTTCCAGGATTACCAAATATTCGATCACTTTTAAATTAAAAAATTCCACAATGCGGTCAACGATCGAATCTCGTCTTCTAAACAACAATAGCCGGTAAAGTCGTAGTTTACGTTGCTAAATTATTTGATACTGTCACTCTAAAATGGAAGCTGGATTGATGAAAGAAATTGTTTCCCTAAATGAAAGTGGGATTGATGAAAACATTCCTGTGTTCAAAATTGAAGTTGGATTGATCGAAATAATTTTTACCGTAAATAGAAGCTGGATGGATGAAATTAAGTTTTCAATTCCATAGAAGTTGGATTGATGAAAATAATTGTTTCCGTAATTAGAAGCTGGATCCATGAGACCATATCTTTGCTTAAATAAAAGCTTCATTGATGAAAAATATTTCTTTTCGTCAAATAGAAGTTGGATTGATAAAAGTATTTTTTCCAATTAAATGGAAGTTGGATTGATGAAAAAATTTCTTTATGAAATGGAAGCTGGATTGATGATAGTTAACATGCACATAGGTAGACTGCTTACTTACCAACGTCAAGTACGGCATTGAAGACATTAGAATAATTTAGCAACGTAAACTACGACTTTACCCAATAGCCTTAAAAGAAACATTGATTACTTCCTCGGCCACACTATCTCAACTTGCTAGCTGCCGAACTGACGGTTATTCGCTTACCAGCTCACTCCGCAAGCCAAAAATTATCACCAGATGCTCACACTCCATTCTCGGAGACAACAATTCCTTTCTCATCTGTAGAAACGTCAATGTCCTCTCCTTACCCAACTAAACTTATTAGACCTTAGAATCCTGATCTGTCACTATAAAATGCCTACATCTAAACTTACAATCTACGATATTTAAGGACCTCCTGGGTCATCGTCTTACTCTCCCAAACTTTGTTTTTTCTTGAGAAATTTAATTCTTTTCTGTCTATTGCTGTCACCTCACCCTATGAATTTGTCGTTACTGGTGATTTAAAAATTCAAGTCGGCAACCCTTTCGTTCCTCTTGCATAAAAGATTTTTGCTCCCTCAGTGGTTCATTATGCTCCACCCGATGTTCTCCTTAACTTGTAGATTCTTGATTTTAGTCGTCACTTCTGTTTCATCTAGTTTGTAACCAATCCTCAGTTGCAAACCCGAGTCATTCCCGCTTAAACCCAAGCTACGTTCATTCCATTGTATCAGCTCTGTTGATCTTGACGTATTCAAACTCAACCGTAAATCTTCCTCTCCTCTCCTATACCCTTGGCTTGCGGAGTGAGATGGTAATAAGCATCTAGCAAGCGTTGCTCGACTACTGGCAGTTATCAGATATCATAAATTGTTCCTTCACCTATGGAATCTTTCCCCAAGCTTTAAAAACTGCTAAAATAGTGCCTATTTTTAAACGGGGTGCCAGAGATGATTTACTAACTACAGACTCATCTCCGTTCTCCCCTATTTCTCTAAATTCTTTGAAAAAATTATGTATGAGCGAATCGATGGCTTTCTCATAAAAAACAATGTCATATTCCCTTCCCAGCATGGCTTTCAAGGTGGCCATTCTCCCTCTATGTCTCTGTTAAGCATGCAAGATAGAATCTCTACTGCCATCGAAAGAAACGAATATTCAGTAGGTATCTTTTTTGACTTGGCTAAGGCCTTCGACACGGTCGATCATGGGATTCTACTAAGTAAATTGGAAAGATATCGTATACGAGGCAACCAACTCCAATGGTTTAAAAGTTATTTAGAAAGCCGTTCGCAATGTGTCTATTGCTCTGCTCTAAAAGCTATCAAATTTGGTGTACCACAAGGGTCAAACTTAGGCCACCTGCTATTTCTAATTTATATAAATGACCTCACCAATGTTTTTTTCAAAATTGTAACTTTATATTGTTTGCAGATGACACATATATCTTCTATTCCCACAGTTCTCTGGAAACCCTATTTCAAATAGTAAATAATGAGCTCACACTGGCAGAAAATTGGTTCTGTGCCAATAAACTTACACTTAACCTTGATAAACGAATTATATCTTATTCAGGTCTCACAGGAAACCTTGTGTCTCGCAGTATCCTATACTAGGCATTAATGGATCACATCTCTCCAGAGTTGAGTCCTCAAAATTTATGGGAGTCTATGTAGACCAGCATAATAACATGGAAGTACCACATAAAATGTATCTCCTCAAAAAATACTGGGATCATAGCACGCACTGCATACCTCTTACCAACCTCTGTTCGCATAAAGTTATATTATTCACTTGTGTATCCATACTTAGTATGCTGTAATCTGATATGGGCATCTACCTACACCACTAGATTGCATAGACTGATAATACTGAAAAAAGGGTGATTCACATAGTGGATGGTACTGCAAATGGCTCACATACTGCCCCACTATTCTACAAGCTTAACATACTAAACTTTGAACAAATCGAGCTTTATCAATCTGGTGAATTCATATACCGTTACGACCACAACTTGCTTCCTTCTGTTTACAAGGCCTTTCTTAGTCTTGCTTCTGAAATCCATTCCCATTCAACAAGAAACTCTAGTAATTATAAATCAGGGGTTCCCAAACTGGGGTGCACGCACCCCCAGAGGGTGCGACGTATCATTTCAGGTGGTGCGACAAAGAGAAAAAGTATGAATTGTAAGGATGAATTGATAATACGTTATAAATTTTTGAGCTGTCAAAGGATAAGTATGGGTAAGACCGTAAGATTAGAAGTTTATTTTCATGTAACATGTGTAAAGTCAAAGGATAAGTATGGGTAAGACCGTAAGATTAGAAGTTTATTTTCATGTAACATGTGTAAGCCTGTAAGGCTAGCCTAAGGCTGTGTTATTTCAGTTGGTTTTCCGTTACAGTTTCAGTTACAGTTACCTGATTTATTATTTTTCAGCTACAGTTATAGTTACAGTTAACTGCAATCAGATTTTTCAGATACTTTTTTATTTTTAAGTTACAGTTTTAGTTATTATTTTCAGATATCACGACTAACGACACACTGACCACATGTATTCCGAACAGTTACCAGAAATATTTACGCAGCAAATCAATCCGATTTAACGAATTGTCAGCTTACTTTAAGGAAAAGGCGACGTTCCAGATTAGCGCTTGCACTGCTCCGCTTTTGTGCCCATAAATCCCCACAAACTGAGAAAATACGCTTAGTGTATGCTTTTGAAGCTGGTGCGGATACGAGGTCCCGCTATCGGTACCAGAGTTGGATAAGAGGTCTGTCGAAGCACACTCGTGTTTTTCGGCGTCATTGCCAGCAACAGTGCGAACACAACATCGACTCTTTTCTACTGCTTCTTCATAAACAAAATATTCCCACAAGTCACTTTCTACCTTTAGACCGCTACTTTGTTTTAAACATTGTTCTTGTAGTCGTCGACTGTTTTATGGTTTACCGTCTACATTAATCAACGACAACACAAAGAAAGAAAAAGGAATCGGACATGAAATGAAAATCTGACCGCAGACTAGAGTAGGATTATTACTATACGAAAATTAAGTAAGGAAAAACCAATGTTTCATAAGTAAGTAAGGAAAAAAGATAGGTTTTTTTTTCAAGTTAACGTTTTGTGATTTTTCAGTTATACAGTTTTTGTTTCAGTTTCTATTACATTTTCAGTTATTCCGCATTTTTCAGTTTCAGTTTCAATTACAGTTAACTGACAAACAGTTATTATGCCATTTCAGTTACAGTTTCAGTTAATAGAAATAACACTTGTCTACGGCTTATAAGCACAAGTTTCAGTACTAACAATTTCGTGTATGATTATTCAAATGTAATAACACTTTTGTAGGGGGTGCGAAGATTGGTCAAACATTTCCCAGAGGTGCGGGGCATAGAAAAGATTGGGAACCCTGTTATAGATGCATCTTTGCTCGTACTAACTCCCGTCTGTTCTCAATTAGAGCTACGGGACCTTCAATTCCTCAAGAAATTAGGCAATCTCCTTCATTAGTATTGTTTCAAAAAAAAACTACGCACTTATTTGGTTGGTGATAATAATTATGTATCTGGATTAATCCAAATGTCTGTGCATAATTGACCTCCCAGGCATATGTTCTTCTACAATGATTCATTTGATTTTCCTAATTTAGTTAAGATTTTGATTTACCTAATTTAGTTAAAATTCTATCAAGTAATTAAAATTACCTACTGTCATATGCCTACTTAGTAAGCATTTCTCGACCGTTGCATCTTTTTGTCTAACTTCTACACAGGTGTCCCTACTTAGAGGGATCAATTATCCATTCAGGGCCTTTCCTTGTGGCCATCTCCTATTGTCTGTGTGTTTTGCAACTCTGTAACTGGACAGTAATTGGTTGGTTACAAAATACATGATACTGATACTGATACCCCAAACAAACCCTGATGCGTGGTCTCTTGTTGTCATGGAATTAAACCACGTGAGATATCAACAACAAACATTTCCAAACATGTTCCACTAACAGAGAATCTCATGCAAAAATCCATGGTTTAATTCTTTCCTTTAAGCCCTTATATCATCATTATGTAATTAATAAAGGACGACTCTTAATACAATAAAAGATTCCTCGCCCCTGCATTGATGACATCATGCCATGGAGTCAGTCTATGCGCCTCAAACTTAACCCTGACAAATCTGAGCATATCTGGTTCGACCGTGCCTCTAAGACCCTATAGACAGAGACAGACAGTTTAAACTCGAATGTCCTGTATATCGAATCGGAAGTTTCTCATCAGTAAAATTTTGCCGTCTTTGGAAGGGGACTCCGTTGTCTTTCATAAATATGATTAGGCTACCTGCTAAATTTAGGGAGCAGATGATGCAAATAATGTCTTTAACAACTCGCAATCGCAAACTCGAGATTTCCACTGTCAGCTCCTAAAAAAACGGGGTCGAGATAGCCAGCTTATTCACAGGCGCTTAATCAAAACAAAATCAATAGGCATGAAGGAAGAGTCAAAGTCGCCTCCAGGTCAAGGGTCAGGCAGGTATTTTGTCACTCTATCTACCGCCCCTGGACAGTTTCATCCGGGGCGGTCGCACCACTCGCTCTCTAGCTACGTCACTGATATGCACAATACACTTATTATTGTCAAACAACATCAAATAATTATCAATATCAAATTATCACTGATGAAACTGACGCTGCAAGCTGGATTCATGTTATCGTCCACGCAAATGCTCAGCGATATATTGTTCTCTATATTCTCTCATTCACTGACAGAGACAGAGAGAGACAGGTAGACAGACAGAGACAGAGACAAAGACAGAGACGGAGACAGAGACACATCTCGAGAGACAGTGAGACAGAGAGACACAGACAAACAGAGAGAATAATGTAATTAAAGCATATTACGTAGGCACCGCATGTCTCCCATGAGGCGCCAAATTTAAAAGGTTTTAAGTTCCTGCGATCTACCACGACTAACAAATGCAGAGGAGCAGTGGCGTCCCTAGGGGAGGGGGTGCGGGCCGCACCGGGTGTCACCCTAGTAGGGGTGACATCAAAATGACAAAATGATTATCTAAAAACATTAGTACAAAAATCATTATTAAGGATTCTGCATGATCTAGAAAGGGAGGGTGTCTATGGGGGTGACACCATGAGTTACCGCACCGGGTGACACCAACCCTAGTGACGCCACTGTTAGTAGAGGAGTGCAGGCATCACAGTCTTCAGAGCTGTAGTTGGTAACCAGCTCAATTATGGAGCGCCAAACGTCTCTACCCAGCAAAGACCATGCAGCATCTGGCGATTGCAGTAGCATAGCCAGGAAACAATTTCGATTGGTTCCCATTGGACATGGTCGCAAAAGTAAAGTTTTTTGTATTTCGGATATAAGGCATATAAAAACATTTCGGCAATTTATTTTGGAGAGGGGATTTGAAGCCGTAGCCCCAATCCCCCAATACGCCCATGGGTGATAGCAATTTAGCGCTTCTGCTCCTGTTCGCTGTAACGACTGGACGCTGTCTGTCTGCCTAAGTAAACAACGACCTCAATGACCTTCCAGTCGTTGCCTGCAACCGTTGACAGTTACTGGCCAAAGGTTTTCTGGATCTTTGTCTTAGCCCGGTTGATCTCCAAACCAAGATGTTTGGTCCTGCTGGTCCATAACCTCTACCGTCAGAAGTAATACCTCTGCCACTTCCGCCAGCAGTGAAACATCGTCACTACATAACGGATGTTGTGACGTCGTGCACCTGGGCGGTAGTATTACGTCACAACATCCGTTAATTGAATGTAATATTATTACATTCAATTAATTCACATCACTGCTTCCATAGCAACATTTCCGGACGACGCACCATAGATAGCCTATTTTCGCAAGAATTGAACAGATACGCCTATTGCGCTATGATAGCGAAGCAGAGCTGTAGACATTCCTTATCCGAGCAGAAATACAGACATTTTAATACCTGACAATACGAACATGATAAATTAAATGTAGCTGAACATTATATAATACGATTCCAATTTTAACACACAATTCTGCTAAAGTAGAACAGCACATGGGCCTACTGCACGGTGTGCAGTGTAGACTACACTGTCCAGTTGCGAAATATAGTGGACGAACCACAGCAAAGGTGGACTAGGCTATACTTTAAGAACGAACACACAAAAACTAAAGAAACACGATATCACGATAATGAGAGGCAAAAGAGAACCCGCTTTAAAATACCGAGAAAAAACGAAATCCGATACCGAATTCAAGTAGCCAATACCGAATTTAGCATACGTCGGTACGTTGTTGATGCGCTAATAATTTGTCATCAAAACTAATTAAGGAATATCGATAGGATCTTAATAAATTTTAAAAAAATGACAAATGAAACTGGCGTCAATTATTTGTGTGTGACTGATGTTATAAATTAAAGCATCAATGAAGTTGTAACAGATCAATGAAGTTGGAATGGTGCACGTGTGGAGCTGTCTATATAAACGTTGCCAAGTCACCGTCTTCTATTGCAAGATTGTATGTCGAAAATGAAGCACGTTCTGGTTATCGTTTTCTTCAGCTGGATGGCGTTTTATGGACTCCTGGCTGTCACTGATCCTCCGAAAGATGTTGTGATGAACGTTGCTGATACTGAATTTAAAGATTTGGCTAAGTTGCTGTTAGAAAGTTCCATCAAATCGCGTCAGGTGAATGGAAGATATGATCCATACTATGGTAAATCGTATTACACTCTGACTGTTCTTCGCATCACTAGCATAAACTGGGACTGTGTCACGGCGAAGAACAACGCGGAAGGATCGACAATCTCCGTTGAAAGTTTTACTATGTCGACGGAATGTTGGTTCAATTACACATTCAAATCGGATTCGGAGGACATCCAGAGAGTCATTCCCTGCAAGATGTCGATATCGTATGATTTCATCACTGTCAAAGTGACAACAGCAGAAACATACTCCATGATGCGATGCTCCTCTTCCAATGCGACGATTCAACTGGAATTTGAGCCCAACGACATGAAAATTTGGCTCGTCACGCTTCTTAAAGAAATAGTTCCGAATAATCACACAGAAGAGCTATCTAAGGCTGTCTGTGATGAAAACCATCAATATGTGCTTCCGACAGAATTTCTTCTGCGTGTTCCTGCTTGTCTTATTCACGAGTTTAATGGTAGGCCTACTGTGGTCGTCGATTTGAGTTTCGTAACTCCACTGATTATTTCCGATGAGGACATTGCTTATGTGGGGCAGATAGACCTATTCTTAGAGAATGACAACAGATCAGCTAGAATCGAACTCTCGTCACCGTGTTCGAAGATGGCGACGTATAGCAACAGTGAGCACATCCTCAATACCGTTATGTTCACATTTTACCAAAATCACTCACTTGTTCATATTTTCAATCAAGCTGAGAGCGAACATCGAGATGCCATTAACAACTTTTGCCTGAACAAAGGATCGCTCGTTTCAAATGATTCGCTTGAAGTCTGCGGCAGAGATGCTAACGACTCTGTAGACATGCACGCTGCTGCTGCATCCGGTGTTCCCTTTATGGACATCTCTGGCAACAGCTTCTCTATTACATTCAACGCCACCACGACAGAAACCAATGATGTGAATACTACAGTAACTGACATGTCGTTTGGCAACGATACAAACTTTCCAAACGATTCCCCGTTAAATGTTCACGCTTTGGAGAAATGTTTCCAATCTCTAATCGAGGAATATTTGTCCGACTGAATAGCATTGCCAAATTCTGGAGAAATAATTATTATGCCACATGAACATTATTAGGGTTTTGCCTATTTAAAATAGCCTACACTGTGTTCGCAAGTGATTCGAATCGTCAGAAGATACGTATGAGCTATAATTATAAACACGAATGGTTTCGATGAACCATTAAAGTGTTGCCCATTGTTTGTGATATATATGCCTAATTGTGCTAATATGAAATATATTTCTGCTAACCTTGAAGTCATCACATGAAGCCATATTAAAATATTAACCGCATTTTTATTAAAGTGGTTTAAGAAATTAGGTCTCCAGAAGTAATTAAACTTAATGAATTAAATTGTTCGCAGGGTACTGCAATAATGAACTTGTAAGCCATCACGAATTCTACTTTTTTAAACTGAAAAGCATGAACTAGCGCAAAAGAAGGGTTGCATGAGCACGCCCTTCAAAAACATAGGCCTACCTACGTAGATTTTTGCTTTAAAAAATCTTGATGCTAATGCTATCGATCTGTTCTTCTGTCTGTCTGTCTGTCTCTGTATTCGTCTGTCTGTATCTTTGTCTGTCTATATATCTAAGCTTATGTCACTCTATCATTTGACTGTAGGCCCTTTGTCTTTCTGTCTAACTGTCTTGTCTTGTCTTGTCTTCAACCATCCTCGATCCGAGGGTTGGTCGCTCCATGGACAAGTCTTCTCCACCTCTTTCTATCTTCCGTCTCCGTCAACAATCTATGAAAAGGCATATTCATCCACATGCTGATGTTGTTAAGCCATCCCATTCTCGGTCTTCCCCGTGTCCTTGCTCCTGGTACAGTTCCCTGTATGATCTCCTTTTCCAGGCAGTTTCCCTGTTTCCTCATCAAATGCCCAAAGTATGTAAGTTTCCTTCTTTTAATCTGATTGAGTAGACTTCTTTCCGTTCCTGTTTTCTCTAACACCCACTCATTTGTTCTTTTTTCTAACTGTCTACTTGATCTAATGATGGCAATCTGTCTGCCCATCTAGCTGTTATAAGTTGAAATGACCGTACAGAGTACAGACTATAACTGCAAAGCAGACAAAAGCCACAGGTTTTTGTTTCGGGCGTCTGCTATACTGACACATCGACTCTCCGCATACAAATACCATTTTCTTTCTAATTGAATATTTAAACTACTAGCTGCTTTCACGTTTCTCTCGCTTTCACCTCCGACTTCCCTGTGCATACTCTTAGTATCACCTTTGACTCACAACTCTCCTTCTCTGGTCAATCTCCAACCTCTTGCGCACATGGCTATAAATCCTGGGGAGGAAAGGGTGGGAATTCGCTCCCCACTTTTGAGCTTAGGGAAGGAACGTGAAGGAATTGCCTCCCCGTAAATTTTTCTAAGATTTATATTATAAATATTATGGCAGTCCGAAGTTCCAAAACTATATGCAGCAGTGCAAACTGCAAACAAGTAGAAACTGTTAACACTAACCTAGTGTATAACTGAACTCAGTAGTGGTAGTCATTACTCGCTATAGTGGGAGTTTGGAATATTGTTTTGCTCAATGCATTAATTACATACCGGTATTAAATTGCGATTCTTACACAATGCTGTTATCTGGGCTTCCAAAGGGAAGTATATACACTTTTGAATAGGCAGTTTTCCCTCCCACGTTTCGAAACAGATTTACGGCCCTGCAGTCGCGCATCTGCTTCATGCACATTCGTGACCTTCGCCGCATCCGATCCATGCTCGACTTTAAAATTTACTTCATTATTGCTACTTCCATTGTCCAATCCAATCTTGATTATCCTACTCCCATTGAACTTCTTCCTCAATCTTGAATCCACCCAAATTAAGCGTCTGCTACTCATCACAAACTCACTAGCCCGAGCTGTCACGAGAACAACCAAGCAACACTATATTATCATTCCCATCCTGAAATTATTCCATTCCTAAGGTCGAATCAACTGCTAAGTCTTATCACAAACCTACAACTCAATGCAACACTTCCAATCCACGTATCTTCGCGAACTCTTCACCGTCCAGCCTTCCTGCTCCACACAACAATCTTCCTATCTGATTTTTTTTCCAATCCCAGTCATTTCGCATGCCCGATAGCGCATTGGATAACACACTGGCATAGAGAGCGAGAGGTACCGAGAGCGATTTCCGTAGGCGGACATGCTTTGTAGGCTGCTATTAGCGCCGTGTATTGCATGCTGTCTGTTCTGTTAGTAGTTAAGATTTATGTCTTCTGTCATTTTTGGTCTTGTGAATTGTTTAATTGTCATAACATGTAAATGTACAGCGCAGTGCGTTTGTCAGGCGCTTCATTAAAGAAAAGATATTATTATTATTATTATTATTATTATTATTATTATTATTATTATTATTATTATTATTATTATTATTATTATTATTATTATTATTATTATTATTATTATTATTCTCAAGTTATCCAACCAATCCATAATACCATACCGCCCCTCGACTCTGGAACGGTTTCGATCCCTCTTGAATTACGCAAATTTTCTGTTCCTCCACCAGGATTGACCCACTTCCATCAGACTCCTTTATATAGCACCCTTCAAGCTTTTAATTAACTCCAAACTAAAGTCAACATCTTCATGACTTCCTACCCTGAACCAACTGATCCTCCTCCGCCTTCCAATCTTCCTTGACCTATGCGAACCCAGCCTTAGCAGCTCCTCTGCCTCCTCAGTCAGGTCTCTGTGGCAACCGGACTTGGATCACATCCCTGGACAACCCTCTGTTACTCGACGAAAGAACTGTAGGCCTATACGTGATTAAGCCCGTTTGAATGGGTGCCACGAGATAAGCGATCATCCGTCCGAACTTGATCGTCGACACGTTGTTAAGATGCTCAATTGTACGTTACATGCGAAACGACAACCATGGCATGCACTGCTCCTCAACGCTACACTTACATGCACAATACATTGTATACTTATATATGTATATATAGACTATGTATATATAGGCTATATATTTGCATGCATACATAGATTCAGACATGCATACACACATACATGCCCAAATATATGCATTCATGTACATGCATACATTAATACATACATACATACATACATACATACATACATACATACCTATATACATACGTATATACAAGCATACATACCAGCAGTGTCATAAATACATACATAAATACATATAACACATATTCTCTATGAAATGGACTTCATCCTTCTCTACGCTCTACAATACTCTGGTAGCATCTCTTCCTCTTTCTTTCACCTTAAGACCTTCCTTTTTTCTCGGAGTACCTCGCACTGGGAGCGCTTCTGAAATAGCCAGCTATTATTACGACGTCTATGCATAGACCCATTGTTATGTTGACACAAGAATGTAGTGCATAATGACGTCATAGGTATAATTTGACCATTTCGCAGAATAAAGTGCTGCGTTGCGATAATGCAGGGGCGTTGCTTTAATTTTAACTTATAGTTTATTTAAGAAAACATTCCGAAACAAGTTGAAAAATACCGGAAGAAGAATTAGAGTAGGTTCTGAAGATGTTTGAAGTGGAAGAACGAAGACGAAATTGCAAATGTAAGCTTATGTGATTCTATTTTAAACGTTTGATTAACCGGTCGATTGGACCTTAAACATTTATACTTCAGCATAGTCCATTACAAAAGTTACCACGCACAGCAACTAAAATAAGAAGTTATTATACTGTAAATGTCCATTAATAATGTGTTCTGACCAGTAGTGACTACAGGATAAAACAATAAATTTCACAGCTAACAAAGCACCAGTGACCGGTAGAATAGAATAATAACTTTATTCTACACGTCTATGTTATATGCAATGTGTATGGTAATGGTACAACACAAGCAAACAATGTAAAGTTTGCAGCTTTATTCAAAATAGTGTGTACACGACTGTGCACCAACTGTATTAATCAATCATTTATTTCTGTAACCATCAGAGATAAAACGAACAATGAAACAATAAGGCAACGGTTTGACATGTCGTCGCCTGAGAATTATCCTCGCGTAGGCCTATGTCCATTTTCCAAAATTCCGAGATAATCGAGGTTGAAGTTTGGGCCGCATTTTGCGGAAAAATAAGAAATTCAATGTAGGCTAATAAGGAGGGCATTGTCAGATTACAGTTCATACACAAACGTCATATTAAAAAATAAACATTGCATAATGACCCTGCATTTTAAAAAATTATGATTAGAGCTGTTTTTAAGAAATTTATGAAAATTTTGTATAAAATGGATTTACAAATATTACGAACCATCCTACGGAAAACAAAGACATGAAGTGATTAAATCAAGCCACGACCAATTATTAGAGAGTGTTTTCGTTAAAATATTCATGGATATAGTCCGGATTTTTAAAAGAAAAACTTTTAATTATCTGGATATGCGACACTTTAATCCAGCTAAGCTAGGGTTGCCACCCGTCCCGACTTTGTCGGGACAGTCCCGATTTCGAGGTAAATGTCCCGAGTCCCGACTTGACCTAGTCGGGACAGCCAAATGTCCCGACTTTTAGGGGGGGCGGAAAATGAAGGTTTTTGACACTTTTTTCAACTTTTTTCATAAGAAAAATAGACAAATTGTATGTGTTTTTTACAGAAAAATAGAGAAATTTAGAGAAACAGACATACGGGGGCGCGCAAAATTGGGGTTTCTGACAATAAGGAGAGGAATTTTGACCACTAAAATAAATAAAAAAAAAAAAAAAAAAAAAAAAAAAAAAGTCATCAGAAAATTTTTCTCCGAGTTGGAAAAATTCTACCAGCTTTAACCCCCCAAAGCTTGCGTCCCGACTTCCTAGTTCCAAAAGGTGGCAACCCTAAGCTAAGCGCACAGGTTTATACTGTTGTATCTCCTGCTCGTCCAATCAAAGACGAGCTTTCTCTGGACATACAACAACATACACTGCTACACAACGAATGCTGTGTGGAGATACGATGAAATGTTTTTGAAAACAGGACATACGACAGTATATTTTGTTGAATATATTTAAAACGACCTGTCGTATCTCTTAGCCATTGAAACTGAAGAAAGATCAAAACAATTCTGCTGCAAATCATCTCTAAACTGCTTTTAGAAAAAAAGTGGAGATACGACAAGATAATTCTCAGGCGACGATGTACTGGCTATACACAAAGGCCCAGACTGGATAACGGATCCCGCTAAACAGGGACACCTAAACATGTAAAAAGTACAGATAGGTTAAGAGAGACAGCCAATAGATACTTAAAGTGGAGTAGGCTAAGCCTTGGGCTCAAAATCAAACAAACAAACAAAAAAGAAACATAAGATGGGTCCATCAAAATCACATTAACAAAAGAATATATAGGCCTATAGGCTACTCTTAACTAAAATAGCATTACAGACAAAATCATCTAATTTACCACAATCTTAACTAAAATAGTATTACACACAAAATCATCTAATTTAATCAATCAATTCGATCAATCATTTATTTATGTAACCATTATAAGAACAGAATAACAAAAAATGAAATAATAAGGCAATGATTAGACATGTAGGGCGTAGGCCTACTGGTTACACGGGGGCCAGAAGGGATCTGAGTAAGATTTTTTAAAAGCTTAGCTGGGACTATAGCCAATAGGGTCTATAGTTTTGAATGAAAAGTCTGAAGAGTGATGGGTAGGCCTAGCAGCTTCACAATTTCACATAAAGGTAGGCTACAGTGAATCATTATTTGCGTTTCAAGAAGGCTTTTTTCGATCACTGAAGGTGGGCATTTGAATTAGGCCTACTAGTTTAGGCCTACCAGACAATTCATGTAGGGGTACTTGTCGGTTTTACGACCACCAAAATTCTTCATATATTACTTCATTTTAAATTCTTCATATTCTACGTTATTTTAATTCTATGTTACGTCAGAAGTCAGAACTTATCTATTACGTCATAAACCTGAACGTTTCGTCATTAGAAAACATGGACGACACTAACCCTAACCCTGACCCTAATCGACCCTCACGGCGC
The DNA here is from genome assembly GCA_020284085.1 of Aporrectodea caliginosa. Taxonomy (NCBI): domain Eukaryota; kingdom Metazoa; phylum Annelida; class Clitellata; order Crassiclitellata; family Lumbricidae; genus Aporrectodea; species Aporrectodea caliginosa. The sequence goes on along the minus strand of JACEVL010000127.1, from coordinate 621,839 downwards.
GATACAACGAGGCCTAACCTCAACGTAACCGATATGAACTATAAAACTTGAAGTCGTGAGGGTCGGTTAGGGTCAGGGTTAGGGTTAGTGTCGTCATTAGAAGACAGATATTAACTGTCGCGAACACATTCCTGTAAGCCTACAGGCCAGGGGTCTCGTGTAGTTATAATTAAAAGATCTATTTTGGTGGTCGTAAAACCGACAAGTACCCATGTAGGTCCTACAGCAAAAAATCTATTTACATTGGAAGAAATGAGATACTGCGTGCCATGAACTTACTTAGGCTTAAACTTTGCGAACCAACGAAAATACTGATGACGTAAATTTTATAAAGTCATCTTGCGATTGTTGCCCTGATGACGTCATCTTTCGATCGATTGTTTTGCGCCTTGGAAACGAGTCGTTCGAGTTTCATTTTGAAAAATCGACGCGAAGGAGACCAAACGCAGACCTAATGGCAAACATTTCAAGGAGAGAAATATCGAAATTCGTCAATCAGGAGAAATTGGCAGATGAAATTCGACGAAAGAACATTTTGATTACACAAATCGAAAATCAAAAGATCGACACGACATGCAACTTTGAACAGAAGATCATCGAAATTTTTTATCAGAAAACATTAAGTTTCTTAATTCGAAATTCGAGGGAAAACTGCTCATTTTGAAGACACAAATCGACCAATAATCCACACGACATTAGGCCTATTATGCTATTTCGAACAGAAACTCGTCGATACTCATCGATCACAAAGAACCCGAAATAGAAGTTAAACGTAAGAATTGCTCATTCATTCATTCATTCATTCATTCATTCATTTCCCGAATTTATATAGCGCCCCTTCAAGAAGTCTACTCAGAGGCGCTCCCACGGTGATACAAGTGAGTCTTAAGCAGCATGTAGAACGTAGATGAATTATCTCTAGGTAACAGACGTATCTCCAACGGGAGACCATTCCAGATAGAAGGACTTAGGCCTACAACTGAGAAAGCTTTTGTAAAGGAGAACGGAGTGAGGTTATTCCTATAAAACAAGCTTCGTGTTAGAGCTTTTGTTAATGAGAGCCGAGTGAGGTTATTCCTATAAAACAAGCTTCGTGTTAGAGCTTTTGTAAATGAGAACCGAGTGAGGTTATTGCTATAAAACAAGCTCCGTGTTAGAGCTTTTGTAAAGGAGAACCGAGTGAGGTTATTCCTAGAAAACAAGCTCCATGTTAGAGCTTTGTAAAGGAGAACCGAGTGAGGTTATTCCTATAAAACAAGCTCCGTGTTAGAGCTTTTGTAAAGGAGAACCGAGTGAGGTTATTCCTAGAAAACAAGCTCCATGATAGAGCTTTTGTAAAGGAGAATCGAGTGAGGTTATTCCTATAAAACAAGCTCCATATTAGAGTTTTGTAAAGGAGAACCGAGTGAGGTTTTCCTAGAAAACAAGCTCCGTGTTAGAGCTTTTGTAAAGGAGAACCGAGTGAGGTTTTCCTATAAAACGAGCTCTGTGTTAGAGCTTTTGTAAAGGAGAACCGAGTGAAGTTATTCCTAGAAAACAAGCTCCATGTTAGAGCTTTTGTAAAGGAGAACCGAGTGAGGTTTTTCCTATAAAACAAGCTCCGTGTTAGAGCTTTTGTAAAAGAGAACCGAGTGAGGTTATTCCTAGAAAACAAGCTCCATGATAGAGCTTTTGTAAAGGAGAATCGAGTGAGGTTATTCCTGTAAAACAAGCTCCATGTTAGAGCTTTGTAAAGGAGAACCGAGTGAGGTTATTCCTAGAAAACAAGCTCCGTGTTAGAGCTTTTATAAAGAAGAACCGAGTGAGGTTTTTTCTATAAAACGAGCTCCGTGTTAGAGCTTTTGTAAAGGAGAACCGAGTCAGGTTATTCCTATAAAACAAGCTCTGTGTAAGAGCTTTTGTAAAGGAGAACCGAGTGAGGTTATTCCTAGAAAACAAGCTCCATGTTAGAGCATTTGTAAAGGAGAACCGAGTGAGGTTTTTCCTATAAAACAAGCTCCGTGTTAGAGCTTTTGTAAAGGAGAACCGAGTCAGGTTATTCCTAGAAAACAAGCTCCATGATAGAGCTTTTGTAAAGGAGAATCGAGTGAGGTTATTCCTATAAAACAAGCTCCATGTTAGAGCTTTTGTAAAGAAGAACCGAGTGAGGTTATTCCTAGAAGACAAGCTCCGTGTTAGAGCTTTTGAAAAGGAGAACCGAGTGAGGTTTTTCCTATAAAACAAGCTCCGTTTTAGAGCTTTTGTAAAGGAGAACCGAGTGAGTTTATTTCTATAAAACAAGCTCTGCGTAAGAGCTTTTGTAAAGGAGAACCGAGTGAGGTTAGTCCTAGAAAACAAGCTCCGTGTTAGAGCTTTTGTAAAGGAGAACCGAGTGAGGTTATTTCTAGAAAACAAGCTCCGTGTTAGAGCTTTTGTAAAGGAGAACCGAGTGAGGTTATTCCTAGAAAACAAGCTCCATGATTAGAGCTTTTGTAAAAAAGAACCGAGTGAGGTTATTCCTATAAAACAAGCTCCATGTTAGAGCTTTGTAAAGGAGAACCGAATGAGGTTATTCCTAGAAAACGAGCTCCATGTTAGAGCATTTGTAAAGGAGAACCGAGTGAGGTAGGCCTATTCCTATAAAACAAGCTCCGTGTTAGAGCTTTTGTAAAGGAGAACCGAGTCAGGTTATTCCTAGAAAACAAGCTCCATGATAGAGCTTTTGTAAAGGAGAATCGAGTGAGGTTATTCCTATAAAACAAGCTCCATGATAGAGCATTTGTAAAGGAGAATCGAGTGAGGTTTTTTCTATAAAACGAGCTCCGTGTTAGAGCTTTTGTAAAGGAGAACCGAGTCAGGTTATTCCTATAAAACAAGCTCTGTGTAAGAGCTTTTGTAAAGGAGAACCGAGTGAGGTTATTCCTAGAAAACAAGCTCCATGTTAGAGCATTTGTAAAGGAGAACCGAGTGAGGTTATTCCTATAAAACAAGCTCCGTGTTAGAGCTTTTGTAAAGGAGAACCGAGTCAGGTTATTCCTAGAAAACAAGCTCCATGATAGAGCTTTTGTAAAGGAGAATCGAGTGAGGTTATTCCTATAAAACAAGCTCCATGTTAGTGCTTTGTAAAGGAGAACCGAGTGAGGTTATTCCTAGAAAACAAGCTCCGTGTTAGAGCTTTTGAAAAGGAGAACCGAGTGAGGTTTTTCTATAAAACGAGCTCCGTTTTAGAGCTTTTGTAAAGGAGAACCGAGTGAGTTTATTTCTATAAAACAAGCTCTGTGTAAGAGCTTTTGTAAAGGAGAACCGAGTGAGGTTATTCCTAGAAAACAAGCTCCGTGTTAGAGCTTTTGTAAAGGAGAACCGAGTGAGGTTATTTCTAGAAAACAAGCTCCGTGTTAGAGCTTTTGTAAAGGAGAACCGAGTCAGGTTATTCCTAGAAAACAAGCTCCATGATAGAGCTTTTGTAAAGGAGAATCGAGTGAGGTTATTCCTATAAAACAAGCTCCATGTTAGAGCTTTGTAAAGGAGAACCGAATGAGGTTATTCCTAGAAAACGAGCTCCATGTTAGAGCATTTGTAAAGGAGAACCGAGTGAGGTTATTCCTATAAAACAAGCTCCGTGTTAGAGCTTTTGTAAAGGAGAACCAAGTGAAGTTATTCCTAGAAAACAAGCTCTATGTTAGAGCTTTTGTAAAGGATAAAAACGTCCGAACGTCACCGATTTCGTTTCAGCAATGAACTGTATATGCATTTGGCCTAGGCCTACATGTATGGTATTTGCCATCATTTGTTTTTTGTTTTCTCCGGTTTTTAATATCCTGTAGACCAATTAAGTAATTCACTAAACAGTAGGCCACAGTCTGTTAACTGTACAATGAATTTGCAGGTGTCCTAGCTATAGGCCTGTAAAACAGGCTATAAGCACAAATTTAGGAACTTGTAAACAGTAAGGTTGCACAGGTATATCAGTCACCGTCAAGTGAGTTTCAAATACGTCAGTTGCTCTTTGTCTCGAGTTCTTTGCGACCGACAGAGTTGCTTGTTCGGTAAAGTTAAATGAAATGTTTGACTGCTGTTCTTGATAGATGTTGTCGAATGTTGGCCTGTTTTCTTTTCGAAATGTAGGCCTATATTTGTTGTAGGGCCTACATTTTCTCCATAGGGGCCTAAGTAAAATACAACCAACTAACAAAAGCTTCCATGATTTTCTGTTACCGTCCTCCCCAAAATCATTTGCTCTGATACCAACCTGCCCCCAGGAACTAATAGCCATCAACAAAACTTTAAAATCAACTCACTCCTCTGGTACCGATGATTTGAACCCATACATATTATCTTCTGTCATTGAACTCCTGGCTGGCCCATTAACCGAAGTAATCAACTGTTCCCTTAAAAATGGTGAAGTTCCACTTGAAATTAAACTTGCTAAGGTCATACCTATACACAAGCAGGGCTCTAAGAATGAAATAACCAACTACAGACCTATCTCTATATTGACATTCTTTTCCAAACTGTTTGAGAGAGTAATGTATGATAGACTATTCTCGTTTATAAAACAACAAAATATTCTATACCCGTTCCAGCATGGCTTCCAACCTGGCCACTCTACCTCCATGTCCTTGATTGATATTCATGATAAAATAACTAGGGCCATGGACAACAACGAATATTCAATTGGTATCTTTCTAGATCTGGCAAAGGCATTTGATACTGTGGACCACAAAATTCTCCTTTCTAAACTAGAACACTATGGCATCAGAGGTAATGCACTTCTTTGGCTCAAAAGTTATCTAAGCAATCGATCACAGCAGGTCCTCTGTAATGGCAAATTCTCCAAGTTTCAGCCCATAGAAACCGGAGTCCCGCAGGGGTCAATCCTTGGACCCATACTGTTTATACTATACATAAATGACCTCCCGAACTCATCATCTATCTTGCATTACATACTATTCGCAGACGATTCCAACGTCCTTCCTGTCTCATGCCTCATATGACCACCTCTTTCAAACTCAGTAAACAATGAGTTAAACAATGTTAATGTCAGCTAGCGACTGGTTTAAAGCCAATAAACTTTCACTGAATCTCAATAAAACAAACTACATTATATTTCGCTCCAATAAAAAACCAATACCCAACACTAACAATATGGTACTCATAGATAATGCAACTATTCCTCAAGTCTCTTCAACAAAATTTCTTGGAGTCCACATTGATCAGCACCTTAAATGGAAAACTCATATTGATGAAATAAGGAAAAAAATATCAAAAAATATAGGAATTATTAAGAGAGTCTCTTATTTGATCCCTCCTCATGTGCTAAAGGACCTTTATTTTACATTAATATATCCATATCTTACATACTGTAACCTGATCTGGACCTCTACTTACGACACTCATCTCAATGCACTAAAGATTCTACAGAAAAAAGCCATAAGGACCATCACCAAATCCAATGGACTCTGCCACACAGGTCCTTTATTCGCTGAGCACAAACTTTTAAACATTAAGCAAATTAGACTTGTACAGACCGGGGAACTCATGTATAAATACACTAACAACCTGCTCCCTCCTTCCTTCTCATCCTACTTTATTCACACTTTGCTTCCTGGCTTCACTAGAGGTAACAGAGACTATAGATGCATCTACGCAAGAACTAACATTCGCAAATTTTCTATCAAATTTCAGGGCCCTGTTACGTGGAATAACCTTCCTATGAACATACGTACTGCCACCAGCCTCGCTCTTTTCAAACACCTGGTGCGCGCGCACGCACTGCATTACCTTAGTTAAGTTAGCATGACTGACTATAGTCTTGCTCCCTGTGGAACATTTTTTTTATCTTTGAACGTATTATTATTCCTTTTTTTTCTACTGTCGTCTTGTGCTGATTGTTGTACCGAACATGTGTCATTTTTTTATTCTGTAGTTAAGTTTATCTACTTCCCTCTTCGTCTTTGCTAAAGAACTGGCCATCATCTTGACTCACTTTTCATGAAGTAATTAGGCCCCTGCTCAGCGGGATTAGTCCCTTTAGGTGCGCCTATTGCTCCCATTTAAAAGCTGTTACACTATGATGATTATAATACTCCATGGAAACTGTAATAACATGCATAATCAAATGTCAATGTACAATTACTGGGAACAATAAATGTCTTATGTCTTATGTCATATCCAGCACTTAAAGTGTGAATGGACGGTCATGGACGGCGTCCAGGCACTTATTTTCAAGGCTTCAAACCGTCCTGCCACTTATTAGGCCAGCAGGTAAGGGACGTCCAGCCACTTCTTTTCTTACACTTTAAGCACTGTCCATACCATATTATATTTGATCATACCCAAGCGAGAGTGTTATTAGTTCGGAGCCTTATCTGATAGATAGCTAGGTCGATATAGATGAACGAGTCTAATCTAACTGGAAACTATTGTCGGGTACCGTTATCCTAAGCACAAGCAGTGTTGTTCAGTAATTGAAATACATGTAATTGAATTATGTAATTGAATTACAACTTCCGTAATTGTAATTGTAATTGATTTACATTTTAAGTCCAGTAATTGTATTTGTATTTCAATTACAATATTGCATGTAATTTGTAATTGAATGAAGTGTAAAAAAAATTTAATTACAAATTACTTTCATAATGTCAGCAATTTACAGCAAAGATGCTAGCCTGCTGGGTTGACCCGTTTAATTGAATAAACTCCTCTTCTCCACGTTATTCACTCCATTCTCCTCCTCTTCCTCTCCTCCACGTTACCCTCTTCATCTTCCTCCTGCTGCTCCTCTCCTCGACATAATTGTCAACATTATTCTATCCTTACACCCCTCTTACAATCTTACAGCACACTTTGATAGACCCAAGGGCAAGGGCTGACCATCACTATCAGACTATTCATGTAGCCATGCACTCATTCTTAGCTAGCTTCCTGCGGCTGCAGATAACATAGCTTCCATCTTCAGCTCCAGTTTAGCGTTTGTTTAGCACTGCTAGACAAACTGACTCACACACCCAGGCGCAATCAACTAAGTTCTGTAACAGACTATCATTTTGAAAAACTTCTACTACTAAAATCAAGTAGACTCTAACTTGTTTTAATGGATCATAATTGTAAATTGTATTTGGGATACCTGACAAACTTATAATACAATTGAATGTATATAATACAATTTACGACCATTAACCCATCAGATATTTTAATTTAAAAATAGGTTAAATTAAAAATTATCGAAACAAATTCTGAATCATTTGCCAATTTTAAAGGAATGATTGAAAAGTAGGCCTAATTGGTAATTGAATTACATTCAAAATGTAATTGTAATTCAATTACTTTCACAATCAAGTAATTGTAATTGTAATTCAATTACATTTACAAGCATGTAATTGCAATTATAATTGAATAAATTACATTTGCAATGTAATTGATACAAGACTGAGCACAAGGCGTCGGGCGATTTTCGCTTAATTCTAAACAAAAGCGTACTGGAGGAGCGTAATGTAACCTACTGTTGTTGAGATCCGTTCTTGCAGTGATCCCCGACACTTAAACAGGCCTATTATAGCCGAAAGGATATCAGGCGAACAATTCATTAATTAGGCTAGCACCGAGAGACAGTCATGAGTACGAAGTGTTGGCGACTGTTCATTTTCCGAGACTAGACATATGAGGGCAGCTTACCTGCATCCCTCTCGAATAGCGGTGGGCCTCCGTCTAGGCACCGTCATTTGTCATCCACACAGCTGCCCATGTGGCACTCTGGTGACCGCCGAAGGCTCGCACGGCCTATCGTGCCGCCTAGACCCGGGCAGACAAGCCCGACACGCGGTCCTGAATGACTTAATCTGCAGAGGTCTTATTCAAGCGGGCATCCCGGCGGTTAAAGAACCCCCGGGTTTGTCAAGGTCGGATGGTAAAAGACCAGACGGCCTAACACTGATTCCGTGGCGCTCGGGTCGGTGCTTGACCTGGGACGTCACAGTTGCTGACACAGTGGCCCCTTCTTACTTGTCCACAACCTCCAACCAGCCGGGAGGAGCTGCTGAACTGGCTGAAGCCAGAAAAATGCTAAATACATCCAACTGATGCAATCCTACCACTTTGTCCCACTGGCTTTTGAAACCATGGGACCAATTAACGCCAAGGGACTGGCCTTTCTCGCCGACCTGGGTCGTCTCTTGGGCCAAATTTCGGGCGACCCAAGAGAAACCAGTTTCTTGTTCCAGCGCCTGTCGGTTGTAATCCAACGTTTCAACGCTGTTGCGTTCCACAGCACTTTTGTTCTTCCAGATCTTGACAAGGATGGCCACTCCAGAGTAAACATTGATAGGCTATCTGACACCTGAGGGATTATAGATACCTCGGGTAAAAAAATAATAATAATAGAGGAATTCCTTTTCAATTTCAACGCTATCGCGTGCCTGGGTTCGATGAGGCCCTAGAACCTTTATTTTAAGAACCATGATTTTAAGAACTTTGATTTTATAATAATAATAATAATAATAATAATAATAATAATAATAATAATAATAATAATAATAATAATAATAATAATAATAATAATAATAATAATAATAATAATAATAATAATAATACGTCTACGTTGATTCAGGAATTCATTTGCATCGGTTTGCATCATACATCAGTTCATTCGTGGGAAAAAATAATAATGTGACGGTTTTTGTATGTGGGCTGCTCTGTGTCTGTTTTGCTCCTGCTCTGCTCTGCTCTGCTCTGCTCTGCTCAGTCTGCTCAGTTCTTGCTCAGTCTGCTCAGCCTCCCCCTCTGCTCAGGTCTTTGCTCAGTCCTTGCTCAGTTCTGCTCAGCCTCCCCTCTGCTCAGGTCTTTGCTCAGTTCTTGCTCAGTTCTGCTCAGCCTCCCCTCTGCTCAGGTCTTTGCTCAGTCCTTGCTCAGTCTGCTCAGCCCCCTCTGCTCAGGTCTTGCTCAGTCTTTGCTCAGTCCTTGCTCAGTTCTTGCTCAGTCTGCTCAGCCCCCCCTCTGCTCAGGTCTTGCTCAGTCTTTGCTCAGTCCTTGCTCAGTTCTGCTCAGCCTCCCCCTCTGCTCAGCTCTTGCTCAGCTCCTGCTCAGGTCTTGCTCAGTCCTTGCTCAGTCTGCTCAGCCTCCCCCTCTGCTCAGGTATTTGCTCAGGTATATATAGAGGGCCCCTGCCGGGTGCCACACTCGTGCCATTCTGATTTTGTTACTGGAGCGAACGGGTGTTCGACGTGCTGCCGTGCTGTGTGACACTTCAAGAATATATCGTGTAGAAACCAGGACGTGTTGGTGATTTTTGACTTGAGCGATTGATTGGCTGGTGCTGCTAGACGTTCGAAATACTCCGAACGCCGAATTTACGCTTCTATAGCGACACGCGGACTGCTGCTCCGTGCAAGCCCAAACCTCTTCCCTGCCACCTGGTGATCTCAGAGACGACGACAGGGGGTTTTCGCTACACTGGTACCAGACGAAGTGGGGTACGCAGTTTCTTCTACAGCCGACGACCGCTAGAATCTACCGACGATGTTTCCGGGAGACGAGGACGACACCGTTCCCTACGCAGCTTGGGACATTGCCGACCTGCCAACGAAGATTTCCACGCCAGCTGCGAGACGGATGGCCGCGATAGGGACGAAACCGGACAGAAGCCGTTTCCTTGAAGATCTCGCCTTCCCGATGCCAAGTCAAGTCCGCACGCCTGCCGAGACGTCGACGCCAGCCATGAGGAGAGCAACGATGGAGATGCCGCCGGACCGAAGCCGTTTGCTGACGGAGATCGACTTCGACGACCCAGAGCCGGTGAGATCGAGCTTTCGCGAAGACAGGGAAGAAGAGACGACCGTGAAGCCGGAGAGATCGAGCATCCGAGGAAAGACGGGCGATCCGACGACAGAAAAGATGAAATTGAAATCGGACGGCCGCGTAAAGACCGAAGAGACTGAAAAGACGGGCCAACCGAGGAATTCGACGCCGAATTTGCTGGAAAGTGTCGGTGACCTACTGCGAAATCGCCCGACGCCGATGAAACCAGGGAAGTTTGACGGGACGGGATCGCTGGAGTCGTTCCTGGTGCAGTTCGAGGTCTGCGCGAGGCATAACAAGTGGACGGCCGCAGACCGAGTCGACTACCTACGATGTTCGCTGGAGAAGGCCGCCACGCAGCTTCTCTGGGACTTCGGCGCTCAACCGAGCGTCAGCTACGAGGAACTTGTCGAACGCCTTCGGCAGAGATACGGGACGGAAGGCCAGGCAGAAACCTTCCGTGCTCAGCTGTACTACCGACGTCAACGCCCGGAAGAAAACCTGAGTGACCTGCTGCATGAAATCCGTCGTCTGGTCGTCTTGGCCTACCCGGTGCCTTCCAACGAAACTACGCAGATCATCGCGAAGGACTCCTTCTTGGAAGCGATGAGAGACCGAGAACTTTCGCTCAAGGTACGCGAGCGAGAGCCCAAGACTCTCGATGAAGCTTACCGGACGGCGCTGCGTCTGGAAGCTTACCAGCGCACGACCGACTCCGACGACCGCAGAAGACCGCCGAACAGAGTGCGTGGAACCCAGGAAACCGACGCAAACGCCCAGATGCAGGAGCAGCTGGACCGGTTCCTGAAGAATCAACAGGACGAACAGCGGAAATGGCAGCGTGAAATTGAGCAGCGAATCGACCGCCAATTCCGCGAGCTCCGCCAGGGAACTCAGACGCACGATGGACCGGGAATCGACGCTCGCCCCGAGCAAGATCGCCAGCCGGAAAATTCGCGACCGACGGTGACCTGCTTCAACTGTGGAAAAGCCGGTCACATTGCCCGTAACTGCCGCCAAGCACGCCGTTTCCGAAACCGCCCGGACCAGACCGCGACGACCGAGGAAGAAGATTCGACGCCGCCGGACCCGGTGGCCCGGAACCATACGACACGCCCGAGTCTGCCGAACCGCGCCAGTAAGAACGCAATCTACATTCGAGGGACGATTCACGGACGACCGCAGCTGTGCCTGATCGACACGGGATCGGAGGTCAGCCTGGTGCCATCATCTACTGTCGACGGGTTAGAACTTCGCTCTTGCAATCGCTTCTTGATGGCTGCTAATGGGACTGCTATACGTGTCCTTGGGGAGGTCCAGGTGCCCATTAAGGTATGGAGGGGCTTTGAGATCCCAACCTCGTTTCTGGTGTCCGACCAGATTGCTGAGCCCATGTTAGGCATGAATTGGTTACGGGAACACCGCTGCCGCTTAGGTTTTGGGACGGGGGCCTTATTTGTTGGACGTAGGCGTATTTCCCTGGTAAGGGGTAATGGGGCCACGTGGTGCCGGCGCGTGATGGTCGCCGAGGAGGTGATAGTTTCCCCTAAATGCCAGCATGATGTCCCGGTGAAAACTCTTTACGGTGATTTAACCACGGTAGCGCCCGCCTGGATGACGGAGGCTAAGGAAATCCAACCCGGGGTCCATCTTGCCCGCGTAGTGGTCGGTGATTGCGGAGATACCAGGGTTAGGGTCGTTAATTTGAATGGGGACTCGGTGAGGTTGGCTAAGGATAAGATCCTGGGAGGCTTGCACCCGGTGCATGTTGAGATAAATGAGACGCACGAGGGGAACGCGGGGCGCGTAAATGTAGCTTCACCCATGGAATCGCTGTTGGCAGACTTGCCCGATGAAGTGCCGCCTGAGATAAGGGAGCGTTTAGGTAAGATGCTGGTAGATTATGGAGATGTGTTCTCTGTGTCTGATCGGGACCTGGGAAGGACGTCAGTTTGTACCCATAAAATTGAGACGGGTGATGCGCGTCCCGTGCGCCAGCCGTTAAGACGCCATCCGCTACCGCATAGGGCCGCTGTTGACAGCCAGCTGGACAGCATGCTTGCTGACGGGATTATTGAACCTGCTGTGAGTGAGTGGGCTGCCAACGTGGTGTTGGCCCGTAAGAAGGACGGTGCCTTAAGATTCTGCATCGATTACCGGCAATTGAATGAGAAGACGAAGAAAGATTCATACCCGCTACCGAGGATAGATGAATGTCTGGACGCCCTTGCGGGCGGAGGCTGGTTCAGCACGCTGGATTTGAGAAGCGGTTATCACCAGGTTGCCATGGACCCGAAGGACGCCGATAAGACCGCGTTTGTTACGCGAAGGGGAATTTTTAGGTGGAAAGTGATGCCGTTCGGGCTCTGTAACGCGCCTGCGACTTTCCAGCGGCTTATGGATATCGTCCTATCCGGCCTAAACTTTGAGATTTGCCTTGTTTACCTGGACGATGTGATTATTTTTGCGAGTACACCGGAGGAGCATTTAGATCGGCTTGAGCGAGTATTTCAGCGATTGAGGGGCGCTAACCTTAAGCTTAAGCCCAGTAAATGTCAATTGCTGCGAAGGACTGTAAGTTTCTTAGGCCATATAGTGACACCGGAAGGAGTGGCCATGGACCCGGCAAAGATTCAAGATGTGGTTAACTGGCCCGTGCCGCAGCGATTACGGGATGTAAGGGCCTTTGTAGGATTGTGTGCGTATTATCGTCGGTTTGTTAGAGACTTTTCAACGGTGGCAGCCCCGTTGTTTGCACTGACGAAGAAAGGCAGGGCGTTCATCTGGGATGAAGCTTGCCAGGAGACCTTTGATTTCCTGAAGACTGCTTTGACAACCGCCCCGATTCTTGCCTTACCGAGAGACGAAGGTGCCTATGTGTTGGATTGCGATGCATGCGACCTAGGCATAGGCGCAGTTCTGTCCCAGCGCATAGAGGACGAGGAGAGAGTGATCGCGTACGGGAGCCGCCTGTTGTCTACTGCTGAGCGAAATTATTGCGTGACCCGCAAGGAGTTGCTGGCAATAGTTTACTTCACGAAGTTCTATAGGCAGTATCTGCTGGGAAGGCCATTTGTTTTGAGGACGGACCATGCTGCATTGCAGTGGTTGCAACGGACGCCGGAGCCGATCGGCCAGCAGGGGCGATGGCTTGAGCGCCTCGCTGAATTCGAGTTTCAGGTGGTGCACCGACCGGGTAGGAAGCATGCTAATGCTGACGCACTCTCGCGTCGCCCGTGTCGACAGTGTGGATGGGAGGACCTGGCCACTGTGGCCGCGGTCACTGAGGAACCCGAGCCGCCCCCGCCGGATGCCGACGAGGATCCGTCGGATTCTATAGAGAGAACCCAGAGGGAGGATCCTGACTTGCGAATAGTGCGTAGCTGGTTGGAAGAGGGCGCGGAGATACCCGAGTTCGTTGAACTCCTGCATGAAAGCGAAGCCATTAAAATCTATTGGCATCAGAAAGACCGACTGCGTTTGCAGGACGGGATAATCTACCGCCAGACGCCGGACGGCGTGGATCAGTTGGTGATTCCGAAGGTGAAGAAGGAAGAATTCATGAGGTTTGCCCATACCGGGGTAACGGGGGGCCATTTGGGCGTTCGCCGGACGCGGTGGCAGGTGAGGCGCCGGGCGTACTGGGTAGGTTGGTCAGGGGATGTTAAGCGCTTTTGTCAGCGGTGTTCCCCCTGTAGCCAGTATCGCCGGGGTCAACCTCCAAAGCAGGGCCCCCTTCAGCCATTGCCATGCGGGGAGCCATGGGAGCGTCTTAGTATAGACATCACGGGTCCTCATCCGCGTAGCCGCAGGGGCCATGTATACATTTTGACGGTGATGGACGGGTTTACTAAATTTGTGGAAGCTATTCCCATGGCCAATCAGGAAGCCACCTCGGTAGCCCGGGCCCTAGTGGAAAACGTGATAGTTAGGTATGGGGCGCCCCTTCAGATTCTGACCGACCAGGGAACCAATTTTGAGGGAAACTTGTTTAAGGATCTCTGTCGGTTATTGGGGATTGACAAGGTGAGGACCTCCAGCTATCACCCCAGTTGTAATGGCCTGATCGAACGGTTCCACCGCACTATGAACGCTATGCTGGGGAAAGTGGTTAGCAGCCATCAGCGCGATTGGGACGAGGTTCTGCCTCATGTGTTGGCCGCCTATCGGGCGTCGCCGCATGAAGTTACGGGCTATACCCCGAACTTCTTGATGTTCGGGAGGGAGACGAGGGCTCCGATCGACCTTGTCTACGGGAGACCCCCTGATGGTGACCGTGGCGCTGCCACCTACTCAGCTTACGCGCAAGACTTTGCTGACCGAATGGAAAGCGCGTATCGTCTTGTCCGAGAACACTTACGGGTCTCCGCCGAGCGCCGGAAACACGCATACGACATGAAAGTTCGTCCGGCGGAATTCTCCCCTGGGGACCGCGTGTGGTACTACACGCCTCGACGCTACCAGGGACGGAGTCCGAAATGGGCCCGCATGTTCACTGGGCCATACTTCGTGATGGAGCGTTGCGGTATCGTCAATTACCGCCTACGGAGAAACAGGAACTCACGCCCTTTTGTCGCCCACGTCGACAAACTGCGGCCTTGTTTTGGAGAGGAAGCCGACGCCGTGGAGACGCAGCCCGCGCCTCCTTTGCTCAGGAAGAAAACGTCGACGCCTGCGGCGCGTGAGAACAACGTGGTTCCGTCAGTGCCTCCTCCTGCTGATGTTAGCGGGCGTCCCAGGCGAACGAGCCGCCTGCCGGCCCGCTATCGCTAGCTGCTGTCTTTGCTCAGTCTTTGCTCAGTCTTGCTCAGTCTTTGCTCAGTCTGCTCAGTCTGCTCAGGTCTTGCTCAGTCTTTGCTCAGTCTGCTCAGTTCTTGCTCAGTCTGCTCAGCCCCCCCTCTGCTCAGTTCTTGCTCAGTCTGCTCAGACCCCCCTCTGCTCAGTCTTTGCTCAGTTCTTGCTCAGTCTGCTCAGCCCCCTTCTGCTCAGGTCTTGCTCAGTCTTTGCTCAGTCTGCTCAGTTCTTGCTCAGTCTGCTCAGCCCCCTCAGGTCTGCTCAGTCTTTGCTCAGTCTGCTCAGTTCTTGCTCAGTCTGCTCAGCCCCCCCTCTGCTCAGGTCTTTGCTCAGGTCTTGCTCAGTCTGCTCAGCCTCCCCCTCTGCTCAGCTCAGTCTTTGCTCAGTTCTTGCTCAGTCTGCTCAGCCTCCCCTCTGCTCAGGTCTTTGCTCAGTCCTTGCTCAGTCTGCTCAACCCCCCTCCCTTTTGCTCAGTCTGCCCTGGGACCTGTGCGTGCGGCCAATCTTGGGGACTTGATGCATGCGGCTTAAGGCAATTTTGACGCTGCGGACTTATTGATGTTCTTCCATTCTGGTCGTTGCTTTTGACAATGGAAGACCGACGTCTGATGCAGTGCGCTTTCTGTGAGAAGAAGTATGTTGGGGATCGAGCGAAAAGGTCCCTGCTCCGTCACATGACAGAGAAGCATCCCCTGGAGGACACCACGACGGTTTGTGTTCGGCGCGTCTCGGAGGTATTTCCGCCTCCGCCGGCCTCCTGTTCGACCGCGCAGCCTGGGCCTTCTGAGGCGTTGGAGGACGTTTCGGTCGGAGAAGCTTGGGCAAGACCGCCCGACTTTGCAGCCCTTGCGGACGACTCTTCAGCCGGGGAACATTATTGGATGACGGAGATGAGACCGGTGCCTTTGGACAACGCGGCTTTAGGGGCGCCTCCGTCTCCGATTGCCTTCTCGCCTCCGCCTAATCTGGGCCCGAGTGATGCCGATCTTCAGGCTTTGATTCAAGCCTTGTTGCCTATGCCTGGAGATGCTATGGACGTCGGGGAGATGGCTGCTGCTGCTCCGTCACCGCCTCCGATCCTGCCTGCGCCGCCGCTACCGCCGGCGGTAGTTCCTGCTGCCTTACCTGACGCCGGTCCGTTCCCGAAAAGAAGAAGAGTTGTCGTCCGGGAGAAGGCGCGATTCGACCGCGCCGCGGCTCTGTTTGCTGAATACGTGAGACGACGGGAGTCCTTCGAGAATCGCCTTCCAATTTACGAGCGCCCGTTGGCTGCGGCTTGGCGTATTCCTCGGTCCCCGCCGAGGCCGTCTACCAACGATGGACTCTGGCCGATGATCAACTTGATCGATCCTATGGAGGATGAGTTGGCGGCCCAATACGTGTCGTCGACCGAAGAAGATGACCCTACGGACCTCGACTACGTGCCGTCGCGAACCCCTACCCCTGATTAGGGCTGACGTTCTCCCCGTTGGACATCGCCGTCCTGAGCCCTTGGTCCTTTCGACGAACTGGGAAACTGACTAGCCGCCTAGGGGCGACTTTGGCGTACTTTTCTCTTAGTTAAGAGCGTTACTGGCCCGTTGGCCTCGTATTAGGGACGAGACTTGGTCTCTATGGACTTTTAGTTTGGCCCGTTGGCCACGCGTGTTTTTGTTGACAGAAATTGTCTTGGCCGTTGGCCGCTCGTCGCGTTAACTCTGAGCCTAGAGTTTCGGGCCCGTTGGCCGTTTTCTTTTGGAAAATGAACATTTAAAAAGACGGAAGGCTTGGGCCGATTGGCCTCGTATGTAATAACTGTTGTAGGACGGTCCAGAAGAGACATGATTTTGTTCTTTGACGTTGCTGTAATTCGTTGACTTTAGGTTTGCTGGGACGGTCGGTGTGACCGGTCGCTTGTGTTTTAGCCGTTGGCTTTTCTTATTTCCGCTTAGATTTGATGTTAGGAATCTCTGGGCCGCCTCTCCCTCCTGCGAAATAGGAGACATTTCGAATCGCAGCGGGGGGAGAGTGTGACGGTTTTTTTATATGGGCTGCTCTGTGTCTGTTTTGCTCCTGCTCTGCTCTGCTCTGTACTGCTCTGCTCTCAGTTCTTGCTCAGTCTGCTCAGCCTCCCCCTCTGCTCAGGTCTTTGCTCAGTTCTTGCTCAGTTCTGCTCAGCCTCCCCCCCTGCTCAGGTCTTTGCTCAGTTCTTGCTCAGTTCTGCTCAGCCTCCCCCTCTCTGCTCAGTCCTTGCTCAGCCTCCCCTCTGCTCAGTCTTTGCTCAGTCTTGCTCAGTCCTTGCTCAGCTCAGCCTCTCTGCTCAGTCTGCTCAGCCTCTCTGCTCAGTCTTGCTCAGTCCTTGCTCAGTTCTGCTCAGCCTCCCCCTCTGCTCAGGTCTTTGCTCTCAGTCCTTGCTCAGTCTGCTCAGCCTCCCCTCTGCTCAGGTCTGCTCAGGTCTTGCTCAGTCTTCAGCCTCCCCCTGCTCAGTCCTTGCTCAGTTCTGCTTGCAGCCTCCCTCCCCCTCTGCTCAGCTCTTGCTCAGCTCCTGCTCAGGTCTTGCTCAGTCCTTGCTCAGTCTGCTCAGCCTCCCCCTCTGCTCAGGTATTTGCTCAGGTATATATAGAGGGCCCCTGGTGTTCCACACTCGTGCCATTCTGATTTTGTTACTGGAGCGAACGGGTGTTCGACGTGCTGCCGTGCTGTGTGACACTTCAAGAATATATCGTGTAGAAACCAGGACGTGTTGGTGATTTTGACTTGAGCGATTGATTGGCTGGTGCTGCTAGACGTTCGAAATACTCCGAACGCCGAATTTACGCTTCTATAGCGACACGCGGACTGCTGCTCCGTGCAAGCCCAAACCTCTTCCCTGCCACCTGGTGATCTCAGAGACGACGACAGGGGGCGAATTAACACGCTGTTTCACAATTTGCTCAGAGCTTTGAAGCATGGGTTCATTCAGCTTCATGAATACACGAGTTTCCAAAGTAACTGACAAATTGCATAATAAAAAATATCAAATTTTTCGTTCTCATTTATGTCGAATCGTCCATATTACACTTCCTATTTTTATTTTTTGTATTAACGAAAATAAAGATGAATTTTCGTTATTGTTATGTGACGGTTTTTAGGGGTTGCCCTCCCTGGAAGTGGGACTGGCTTGCTTTGTAACTGTGCCTATGTGTGTGTCCTTTGCTTGACACTGTGTCTGTATGTGTGTGTGTCCTGCTTGGCTCTTGCTCACTTGGCCTACGGCTCTTGCTCATGCACTTGGCCTGCCGGCTCTTGCTCACCCCTCTCGGGCCTTGCTCAGTTTGCCCGTCGGCTCTTGCTCAGTTTGCCCGCCGGCTCTTGCTCACCCCTCTCGGCTCTTGCTCAGTTTGCCCGCCGGCTCTTGCTCAGTTTGCCCGCCGGCTCTTGCTCACCCCTCTCGGGCCTTGCTCAGTTTGCCCGTCGGCTCTTGCTCAGTTTGCCCGCCGGCTCTTGCTCACCCCTCTCGGGCCTTGCTCAGTTTGCCCGTCGGCTCTTGCTCAGTTTGCCCGCCGGCTCTTGCTCACCCTCTCCCTCCAGGACCCTTCCCCTCTCGGGCCTTGCTCAGTACCTGGTCGGGTCTTTACCCCCCGCATTTAGTACTATATATAGAGGACGCTTTTGTGTAGAACTTAACTTGCGCTGGTGATTGTTGACGATGCATCTGACGGGGAAAGACGATGCATTTGACTTTGCGACTGACGTGTCTCTGCTGTGGGTGATTGCTTCCTGTCTACCGTTGCGTGTCTGTGTGACAGTGGTAGAGTGGGCCGACGAATTGGCAGAATATACGGGCTCAAAACCTAGTGACTTTGACTTGTCTTGGTTGATTGGAGCGCGTCTTCAGCGGCGATTGCCATAAGTCGTCTGCAATACTCCAGACGCCACTATAGTGGGACAGCTAAGCTAGTGAGGCTTACATGCGTATTATGTCCAATACATCCAAAATCTAAAAATACACAGTCTATGGCAATATACTCGATGTCATTAATATGTGCGTACACACGTTTTATTGCAAGTGTTTAATGGCCTTTGGTTGTGAGTGTAACATTCGATTTTCGAAAGTTAGTAAGTAAGAGGTATTCATAATTTTGATAACATTAACTTGCTAAGGCCCTTGTCGACACTAACGATAAATAATTATATTGAATGCAATTTATGCTGAAATATACTGACGAAATAAACTACCAGCAACGGTTTTTATCACCAAATGTCAACATGCATTTACGAAGCCTGCTGGTGTATAAGTGTCCCACTTTAGCGACAGCTGTGTTGTCAAAGTGGGACAGCGATCTGCTGCTAAAGTGGGACAGCCTATTCCAGCTGAACTAAGCATAGCCTACGTGTTGATAGGCCTGTTGAATAATATAAGCCTATATAAATCCTCGATTACGATTACGTTGATTGTTTTAAATGGGAAGAGTGCTTGATAAAAGGCATGACTCTAGAAGTAACCCAAGTAAGAAGAATCAGAAAAGCAAATTGAACAATCCTGTTCGCATGGAGAAGGCCATAAATGAATTTCATGAAGGGAAGTTAAGTCTTCGGCAAATTTCTCGATCCTTGAATATGAAGTGACAGCTAAGCCGAAAAACAAGAAAGCAAAATAGAAAGCTGGGACCGACTATAGGCCTACAAATGAGCCCTCCACTTTCTACGAGTGTAGTGTTGTCGAGAACAGTAGGCTAAAGCCGACAAGAAACTCGCATAGTCTTGGATACAATGCAGCCGCTGTTTTCCGTGCACATGGTGCCACGAGCCATGTGGGGAGATAAATGGAATTTTAGATGATGATGATTTTTGTGCTCTCTGTAGCCTTAAGTTATCATTGACTATCTTTTTGTATGTTAACTAGGCCTATAGGCCTTTAAGTTTTGATGCTCATAGAGCCTATCAGTGTTGGACCACTTTAGTAGCAATAGTGGACCACTTTACCGTTTTCCGGAGAAAATATAGATTGTCGTGCCTTCCTAAGCAACATCAAGTTATGGACCACTTTAATAGCTATTTTGCCCCACTTTAGCAGCTCCTGGAATCAGACACAGTCTAAACTGTCTGTATATGCATTTAGTTTGGTCTGTTTTAATATATCGACTCCACGACTGCACATCATTCCCTTAAGTGTCCCACTTACCCATCACTCACCCTAAGTCGTCTGCAATACTCCAGACGCCGGACTTGCGCTCTTTCGAGCGACACGCGAGACTGCAGTCCTCCTGCGCAGAAATCCGCCGCCTTCGCAACACGAATAAGCGTGCGAATTGCCCGACTTGGGAGAGAGGCGATTTCCGCGACAGTTATTTTCGTTATAGTTATAGTTAATGATTTTTGTAGTTATAGTTATAGTTATCGTTAACGAAATCATTTTATTTTCGTTAACGAACATTTTCGTTATCGTTATCGTTAACGAGAATCACACTGCAACCGGACTCATCGATCACAGGTTAGGCCTAACGATCACTGATATGATGCAGCGTTCTTAAAGAAGCTGGTACTCTGCACTTAGCTTTAGGGTAGCTTTATTATTTAGAGATTTCGATTACGATTGCTCAATGCATATAATGAATCGTTATAATGATATAAGAGGTCGTTGTAATGAATGCTGACAAACAGGCCTATTAGGCCTATAGCCGAAAGGAATGCCCCCGTTGGGCGGATATGCTTTGTAGGCTGCTATTAGCGCCGTTGTATTGCAAGCTGTCTGTTCTGTTAGTAGCCTAGTTAAGATTTCAATTGCATAACATGTAAATGTACAGCGCAGTGCGTTTGTCAGGCGCTTATTAAAGAAAAGATATTATTATTATTATTATTGATACAATTATGGCTTACTTACCTATCGAAATTGGTCTAACAATTTCTTTGCGCGGTCTCCTATAACGTTATGTCTATCTGATTTTATGTCTGTGGTCTGGCCATTAGCGCAGTTGCCGAACGGTTGCAGACAATTGAAATTATTTATTCGATTTTTCTTAAATACCGATAAAATTTCGCCAGGTATTGAACTGAATCGACTGTCGTTATTTTAATCGCATTCTATTTTATGGTTCTGCTGTGAATATTCCGTGTAACTTGTAATCTAATTTCACAAAATAACGTGACTTAGAAACGGCTTTTAACGCATGAATCACTGTCTGCATCAATGCTTTCCTCATACTCTAATGTTTCTTGATTTATACCACTCGAATAAAAGACTAGGAAATTGAAAGTGATGGAAATAACCCAGAAAATTAGTTCTAATTATGCCTTTTACTTTTAGTCCAGGTACTGTGTTGCGTGATTGTGTCAGGGTATACATACTCGTCGTTTCCCACGTGTTCCAGTATTTCACCATCAAAATAATGGCAGTCCTTGGTTCAGTAGTTTCTATTATTGACAAATATTTTATAGCCAGTCCTCCTTGTTAAGTCTTACTGTATGTATCATTTAAAGGGAAACAGCATTTATGAAAGTATTAAGTGCCCAAAGTCGCATGTCAGCATTATTCTGAGGCACAAGGCAGAATGAAAATCTGTTCGGGTGGAAGGATATCACGAGTGTCAGAAACAATGCTTTTGTATTTTTATGATAATGGTGATGATGGTGTACCTGTAGCAAACATATGTCACTTTTCAATTTAATCGTGTAATTCGTCTAATTTATTATCCAAAGTGCTTGTAATCCAAAACATCCAATCGTGCTATTATACTGTTTTTCAGATTTATCTTCATAATGGCTGAGGATGCACAACTGTAAGTTGAATATTTTTTTTACATTTTGCCTCATAGTGTTAGTTTTCAGTGACTAACTAACCAGACTTTATCTAATTTTTTGCTTAGGCTCTAATTTTGGGACTGTTTTCTACCATTCTCAGGACTTTTCTAAAACAGTAATGTCAGACTGGCAGTTCTGTAGTGCTCTTTCTCTTATAGAATGGGCAGGGACTCATCTCAAATCAAAAGAAAATTATTTCAGGGGAAGGTATGGGTCAACTTTAAAAGTTGACACTTTGTATAAACAACGTTTTGATTAACCATCATAAATCATATTAGAAATGAGTGAAAAACTTATACTGCAACATTTCGTAGCGCTAGCAATGAACGACAAGGTGATGACAAAGGATATTCTGTACGATGGGTGAATGTTGTATTCTGTTTGCCTACTTGCGGACTTCAGACCATAAACTTGTGCTCAAGCCAGTGTTAACTCAGAGTCTTTATAATTCTTCTGTTAATTTTTGGAATAATCTTTTATTAATTTAGATGAGGTCTCTTCTAGTTTTAAAACAACCAACAACAGTGTGATAGTTTGATGTGTAAATAATAAAAATGTTTTCTGTTACGGGAAGTATTGCAGGACATGTTAGTTACTTGCATGCTTATACCATAATTGGTCCTGCTTGGTAACAGCCACTTGTGTTTGATCAATTACAAACACAGACCACTACATCACAATAAAGTTATATTTTCTGTAATTTTTCCATAGTTTCTTTACAGTGTTTTTCTCATTTCATGCTTGTTTTTTACAGGCGGGGTGAAACTAAGAATAACAACTGTGGTGAGCAACACGCATTTTTTCAGTTACTCAAAATAAATCAATTCCTTTTAGCATGTTAATAAATTCCAATCTCCTTACATGTAGAAGTTTTTCAGATAAGTAATTAAAGTCCAAAGTTAGCTTTGTTTACATAAATGCTTGTAGACAGTATTGGGGCATCAAAACTATTCTTGAACTAGTAGGAAAAATCTCAGTTTTTGGGACAATAATTGTCACGCAGTTTAAATTCAAATTATTTTGGGAATATCCCAAAAATGTAATGATGTTGTAAACTTTATCTTTTCTGTACTGACTTCATGCGAGCCTTTCTGCCTTGGAGATAATTTGGGGTGATCCTGATCATCTTGGGTAACTTTCAACTGCTGATGTATATAAACTATGACTTAATACAGTTGGGACAATAATGGTTAAGTATATTTCACTACCTGTTAGATTGACGTTCACTGTTTGTGGGCAGTAATGTCCTTATCAGTTGTGGAAATGTTTTTAGTTGTAATAATCCGATTTCCTTCTGAGTTTCACAGTTATCTGCACTTGCCCAGAGTACAGATGATCCATTTTCAGTGCCACAGCTACGTGATAAATCATGATTAATTACACTTGATTGGTGTGGGCAAATCTTTTGAACAGGTAAGAACTGAGGTGGAAGCCTGCTATGAGAAATAAACTCTTTGGTCTGTCTTTGTAATAAATAATGTTTTCTCATTTTTTTCCAGAGTCAGGTCAGATGATTCAGGCCCTATCGGCACTTCAGAGCCAGTTGGACAGAGCTACAAATCCAGCGGCATACATACAGGGGTAGGTGTGAAGTTAGCTGTGAGAAGACTGCATTTTCAAATGTTAACCAGTGTATAGCTTTTACTTGTAGAAGGAGTTCATTTAGATGCGTTTTACTCTAGCCTTAAAACCATCCTTTTCAGCCGTGGTTGGGTCGGGAGCGCTCCTGAGTAGTAACCTTGAAGGGGCGCTATATAAATCTTTGGAATGAATGAAAGGAATGAATGAGTTGTCAGAGGAAGCCAATATTTGATAGATCTTTTTGCATTAACAGTTAACATGGTATAGGAGCTTCTTTTATGAAGTGGTGGGTGAAAGGAGGTTGTATAACTTTTCCTAATTTTATTCGAGTCTTTGGTATATATGGTCATAAAGATTTTAGCTTATAAATATTTGTGTGTTAGGATATATTTTTAAGGTTTTCAGTAAAGACTGATGCAGAGTTAGTAGTACAGGCAAACAGCTCTGACAGAAGCGTTTAAGTCTAGTACAGGATGATATATATATATATAGGTCTGATCAAGATTGGCTGTCTTTGTTAAATATAAAATTTGCAGAACTATGTTGATTGTACACCAAGGTGCGGTTGGCTATTGGTTTATTAAGGGATATTCTCACTTAATTACTTACTAACCTACTTGATGCGAAAATGTTTATTGTCAGGATGCTATTAACTTCTTAACTGTGTTTATAAGATGTCTGTACACCAAAGTGCAATTAGCAATTGGTTAGTAAAGAATATTCTTACTTACTTACTTAGTAAAAGGAGTAAACAAAGGATGTTCTGCAGTTGTGGGGGTTGAAGTATGTTTCTATTGTTGTCTTTGTTTTCTCAGTTTGCCTGCTGTTGTTAAACGTCGGTTGAAGGCACTGAAGAAGTTGCAGTCTGAGGCGATAGCTGTCGAGTCCAAGTTCTTTGAGGAGCTGCACCATCTGGAGGTCAAATATGAGAATCTTTACAAGCCATACATGGATAAGGTAACTGATATGATGATTAAACAAAGAAACTTACCTAAATATTGCAACTGTTACAGCAAGAATGTGTTTGTTTGAAGAGTGAGGGTTTCCTTGCTGAAAACGCTTGAACGTCTTGCCTTCTTTTCTTGCTCTGGATTACATCTGTGCACTGTTGTTTATATCTGTATCTTTTACAACACTGCTTCTCAAGGTGGTGGTCCGCGGACTGGTAAGCCATCAGTTGCCGGTCCACAAAGGGTTAAGAAATTGTCTCTAAATGGCTGCTATATTTAAAAAGTCATAGCTTATTAGGAGCCCTAGCATTTACAGGGTAACAGAGTCATAGAATTGACTAAGCATGCATTTAAATCAATTTATTACATATTTGAGGAATTTAGGTGATTGAAAATAAAAAAGAGAAATAATTAATAAATTTGGCACCAGTCCTTCAGCAGTGGGAAAATTCCTGCCGGTCCCTGACACTGAAAGTTAATTACTGTCGGTCCGTGAAACTGAAAAGTTTGGGAAGCGCTGTTTTAGAACAACTGAATTGAAGCGGTGGTGAATGGTTGTCTTCTTGATGAGCAATTTGGGATTGGTCTTGCCTAGATATGATTGCAATGAATAATTTAAGTTCTTTGCCATTGGCATTTGTCTCTCTTGACATTTTATAATATCTTTACAGTTTTTGGTAAAATCTAGTTTTATTCATTAATGTAACATGCATATCATATTTTCTGGACTACAAGTAGCCGTTTCTTACATGAGAGTAGCAGGTAGTGACTTGTATAAAGGTGCTGAACTGATTAATCTGTTTAATATCTAACTGCCTCTCTATCAGTCAAATACATTTTCTTTGGATCACCTCAGCTATGTGGGGTATAGACCTAAGTACTTATCATTGTAAAATCAGCAAACAGCAAAGGTTGTAATCTTTAATGTCAAAATTGCTAAACTACCGTAAAACCACAATAAACACCAAATGTTGAAAAATGTGTGTGAAAAGTGCATAAAATTTAATTTCAACAAAAGTTTAATGTTTAGTAAGTATTTGCTAATGATGGATACGTATTTACAGCTGCCATTGGCACACCACACATACTTATATGCATTTGACCATCTGTGTATGGGTGTGCTGTATCTGCCTATGTATTGATTTTGTAAAAAAATTCACTTTTGTGTCACTTTGACTGATACAAAGGAGCGACTTATATTTTGGAAAATGCGGCAGTTGATATTAATAAAAAGACAAAAACTGAAGCAAATGTTGCTTCTTACAGTTTAACTGTCATTAAAGCTAATGCTAGTACTCCATGGGCTACTCCTCCCCAAAAAGCCGCTCCCCTGCGCCTGAGATTACATGACAGTTTTATTCCACAAGCGGACAATCTCTCACGCAGATCGTTTATAATAAGAATGTTATACTCTGTATAAATGTATGTACACCAAAGTGCGGATATGCAATTGGTTGAATAAAGAATATACTTACTTACTTACATGTTGATGGTAGGTTTTTTGCATTTTGTTGCATAACAGCCTAAATAATGAATGCTTTTGTTTTCTGGCAGAGATACTTGATCGTTAGTGCTGAAATTGAACCAGATGATAACGAGTGCATGTGGCCAAGCGAAGATGAGGGTGACTCATTGGCGGTATGTTTCGACGTGCCACTTTTTTGTTTAACTTGTTCTAATCGATGTGTCTAAACCAGCGGTTCTCAACCTTTTTAGTGCTGCGACCCCTTGATAACATTTCCAAAGTTGCGGCGACCCCCAACAATAAAATTGATCGCGTTACTCCCCTTCAACACATTTTTCCTACCAGTAGGCCTATGATGCATTTTACTTCTCGCCATTGATCCATACGCATCATGCGCAATCAAACAATAATTAACAAGACAATTTGAAGGCTAACTTTTTGCAACTAATCATTTTGAAAATTTTAAAATTAAAATTAAAAGTAAGTGAAATGTTTACTTGAAGTTTCATATTTTTTGTGTATTTTTACTATGTATAGGGCCTATGTATGTTTGCAACATCTGTGGATTCGTCGAGCTGTATACCTATGCTGAATAATTCAAGTGGACTAAATTTTTCCCCCTGATCAAACAATAATTAACGGGCAAATTTGTAATTTTTATTGGTAATAATATCAACAGACATGTCTCCGATTCTTCTGCTGATGGTGTCGTTAGATAAGGAAATTGAATTCTATTTTTTTTAACATAGGCCTATTCAGCTCCAGGCATATCTCGAACAATGTCTTTGGTTGCTGGCAACGACACGTCCTCGGTAATTGTGTGAGGTTTCTTGGCTTTTGCAATCTTGAGAGCAACCGAATAAGCTATGACGCTTTAACAGCTGCCGCGTTTCGCTGTTTGTACTTGTCCCCGGTATCAAGTCTGCCTTTGTCGACGTCATTAGCTTTGTTCTTAAACTACTGGGCATCCTGACGAAGTTAGGATGTTTAGTATCAAATGGCGTTCAGTTTGTTGGGCTTCGATTCGACCGACAGAATTCCATTACAAAGAACACATTGTGGTTTCTCAATTCCTTCTGCAACTATGGAAATAAACCATATTTCAAACTATATTTATTTCTTTTCTTAACACTCGTCCACCCTGATTCATTTTAGGCGGCCTCCAATTTCATAGGTATAGGCTAAACTTTTCTAACGTTCTTTATTAATTATAACCGCAGCTTCGTAGCAAACCGGCTATTGTTTTGTTTTAAGGAAGTAAACGTTAACTTAGAATGTACATTTCAAAACTAATATGGCAAAAATTAAATTAAGTTAGCTGTTAAGACAGTAATATTTAATTTTAAGTCGCTGTAGTGTAGGCCTAGTGGTTAGTGTAGTAATCATATTTACATGATATTAATTATTAACAGACTACGTTGACAACTTTTTTACAAATTTCTGAAGGTCCCAGGCGACCCCTGGGAAATCGTATGGCGACCCCCGTGGGGGTCGCGACCCACAGGTTGAGAACCGCTGGTCTAAACAGTAGGACCTGCGAAGCTTCGATGTTCGATTTGAAAATGACGTCAGGATTTGAAACATTTTCGAATCATAACCCCTTGATGCGCTTGTTTGTAAACTAATTGTTTTAACTGCTACTGCGTGCGGATTGGTTGTTGAATTGCTGGGTGCAGCGCGGCGCATGCCATTTACACCTAACTCATCAGCGGCTGCGATTGCCACAATGCAGCATCAAAATGGTCAATGAGCTGACTTCTAGCGGACACTGGTTAGAAAGGCAGTTTGATAAAAAATTTGGTAGGAGAACAAAAAGGTGATTCCAATTTTGTCGAGAGTTGTGCATGATTTACTTGCTATTCAAGCCACAATCTGTTAGTCTTGAAGGGGTGCTATATAAAATTACTGTAATAATACTAATAATAATAATAATAAATGTGGCTGCAGGATTGACTGGCTAAAATATGTGGCATTCAGCAAGTTGATATTGCCCTTGTTTATCTTACTGCTACATGGCATGCTGAATTAATGTGTTGTACATTCTGGTTTTATTCAACTGAAGGATGATGCAAAGAACAAGCTGAGCATTGGAGATCAAAGAACGGGTGATGGTAATCCAGGTAAACGGAATCATGTTTTTCAACTGTTTTGTTATTTGGTTTTCCTCTGCTGGCTTCGTATTGTAGTTTATGTAAAAACTGTTCTCTACCTGTGCACATTTCTCATGCTCTTCTCTTTACCTGTCTTTTTTGCTATTGCTTGGTTATATGTGAAGTAATATCGTATCTAAAGATTTATATAGCGCCTCTCTAAGAATAACTATTCAGAGGCACTCTCAGCATGAAAAGCCCAGGGAAAGAGAAACGTCTTTAAGGAACGAGAGACCAAAAAGGGAAATCCAGTCATTAGTTTAGTCCTTAGTGAGTTGGAAGGTCATTCCAAGTAGAGTGACCAGCCACAGCAAATGCCCGGCGTTGAGCCAAGGCAGTCCTAGTCATAGGAACAAAAAGATCAAGCCAATCAGCAGAGCGCAAGGAACGAGATGAGGTCGCAGATAACGGCTTTCGCATATAGTCAGAAAGATACTTTGGGGCACTGCTCAGCTGCGCCTTGGAGACTAGAAAGAGAGGATCTTACAATGGATGCACGCAGTGAAGGGGGAAAGACGCTGTTTCGGGAGGCCCATAAGAAGTGAGTTGCAGTAGTCTAGTCGGGTACAGATAAACGCGTGTACCATGGTGGTAAAGACAGGAAGAGACCGATCGTGTGATGGCTCTGAGCTGCCTCAGTTGAAAGAAGCAGGAGCGAGTCAGGTTAGATTGTGCTCCGTGAACGTGAGTAATAATATATTCATGCATATACTGCACATGGCTATCAATTGTCCTCAGTTCAGGGTTTAAAGGTCATATTACTGACGTTCAAGCAAGGCAGCCATAAGCAATAACTAAACAAGGAGAGCTTTTAAAGATTTTATGGTTTTGCACTATCAGATGCACTGTATTGTGCCAGGATTTTAACCCTAGACATGAGTGATCAAGTACTTAGCAATTGGCTAAAATGCTTCCACGAGTTTTATGTTCTGTAAGATTGTTTTGTGTTTTCAGATGCTAACGTCCTAGGAATTCCAGAGTTTTGGCTCAGAATATTCAAGAATGTTGATATTCTTTCAGACATGCTTGGTGTAAGATTTTTATTCAGCCTACTGGCTTTTTTGATGCTTTATTCTAAGCTGATGAGGGATATTTTAAAATTATGGGCTTATAGGCTTATGGCAACATTAGTGACAGGTTCAACTCTTGTGACTAACATTTAGGTAATGAATTTAATGGTTGAGTAATGAGTATTAATAAATTCACTTGTGTCATTTTGGTTATGCAGCAAAATTCCTCGTATGGGTTTTCTTTGAATCTTCTTCTTGACGTGCTGTGCTATTGGAACTTAGAAACATTTAATCAGAACTTTATTACGCCCAAAGGCAGAAACAAAACATATTTAATGTCAATATGAATGGCACATTTAGGTGGAGCAACAATTAAACTGAATGTTTCTATTTGTTACATAATAACTTTCTTGTGCAAGATACATAAATATATCGGATATATCATTGTGGTTGGAGTTTCTGTTATGCCGTTGAAGGCTGTTCACTGTGTTCAGATTAAACTTTCCAGAATTGTCGTCTATTGGTTTGCAGTTTTCTCATCCTTGATAATTTCTTGTATAAGATATTGCAACTAAGTAATTGATGGTTTTTGGTCTCCATTTGTGGCAATGTTTTTCTGTTAACATTTTGATGGGATATATTGCTACATCTCCATGATTGGTGGTGTGCTTGAAACTGGATTTGTGTGAGCAATGTGGTATTAAATGGTGTTGGTCTGTTTTAAAGGAACAAGACGAACCGATACTAAGACACCTTAAGGACATCAGAGTGAAGCTACTCACTGAAAAGGCACCGGTATGTCAAATAAGAAACCTGCTTGGATTGGATTTTTAACTCATAACATAGCATAAGTGACAACTTGTAAAGTGTAACTGCAAGAGAAAACTTTTTAGCAGCACTCCCAACCAAGCAGAGAGAACCCACAATCAAACAAAACAGACTTTCAGGGACTTGCAGATGGAAGGTGACTTCTGATTTTAAAAGGAAGACTATTCCAGGTCACAGGGAAAACAATAGCCAAATTTCTGTGCTGGGCAGTGGACGACCTAGCCTGAAGAACGGCAAGGATACCACGTGGAGCCGGTCGGAGGGACCTGCGACCAGGAATAGATGAGGTGGATATACACATTGTTAGTGATGTGCCTCTCTCGAGTTGATACTCCAGTATTTTAATGTTCAATCAGTGGTTGCCATGAGGTGTTTTGGTCATGTTCCTCTCGCATTGCTACGTTTGCCAATAGATGTGGTTTTTTTTATTCAGACGCGGCTAGAGTTTGCTGGTGCAATGAATAAAATACGCTGATGTCAAAATGGGGTTCACTTCTGTGCACATCTGAGTAACATTTAAGACCGGCCATAACTAGGCACTATTTGTTGGCACAATAGCAGTGCTAACTGATCCCTTCTTGACCTGCTTGTCTGTTTTCGCTTCAAATGGATTTCAAGTTGGTGTGCTCATCAGATGTCGTGAACAATCTCATTGTGACAAAATTTGAGTAACTTTGCTTCAAGAGCAAAGTACAATCAAAATTTGCAGAATCCAGTTTCTTGGGGGTTTCATGTACCATATATTGATCAATGCTTTTGAATTAAGTCTTCAGCCCTCTGGTTTTTCTGCATGTTAGGGATTTCTTCTGGAATTTGTCTTTGATCCAAACGATTATTTCACCAACGCCGTTCTTACGAAGGAGTACACTCTAAGTTTGGATCCTGACAAGGAAGACCTTCTGTCGTATGAAGGGCCAGAGATCATCAAGAGCACAGGGTACAAATTAACATGATTACATTGATGTGTTTCACTTAAATTCCTCTGATGTTATTTGTAGTCATTTTGTGCTAGATCTGGTTATTTTGTGTTAAGTTTGTGTGTTAATTACTCCCTAATTTTTTAGCTAGTTTGCTCGTATGTGCTGCTGAATTAAGTAAGATAGGGGTTACTTTGTAGGTGCTCACGAATAAGCAAGTTTCTTTCCCTAGGAAAGTTTTTAGGGATACTAGAGCAAATTGATTTATTGTGAGGTGCTTGTCTTTCTTCACTCTGTCTCCAATGTCACTTTGGATTTTACATATTCAATAACAAAGTTGTACACAATGTAATTCAATTGTTAGCAAGAGAATCAAGTGATTGGGTGATGATGATTCATTTTGTTCAGTGAGAGCCTTCATATTATTACCAGTTTTAGTCTTACTAGATGATCAGCTGTCATGAAGGATGAAAACGGATTGATAAGAATCTCTCAGACTATGTTTATAAGCATATCTTTCAAGGAATCTATCTCTGTATCTATTTATCTGTCTATTTGTATCTATGGTGAAAGTGTTGGTAACATTCAGTGATAAAAACTACATATTAGCCATCCTTTTCTTTTGTTAAGTGTACAGTTGATTGGAATCGGTCTATCTATCTCTGAGGTATAGACTTGGTTGAAATTAATACTTTTACCTGTTATGCTGTTGTGTGATTGGTTGTGTCTTGCAGCTGTAAGATTGATTGGAAGGAAGGGAAAAATGTGACCCTGAAGAAAGTGCAGAAGACTCAACGTCGCAAGGGACAGGAAACGAAGAGGACGGTGACGAAGATCGTTCGGGCGCATTCCTTCTTTAACTTCTTCAGTCCACCACAAGGTTATTGTAAACAAAAACAGAAGATTAGTTTTCATTTATTCTCTCCTGCTTGAGATTGCTTTCCTCAGGAGGTCAGAGGGTCATTTTGCATGCTCTGTGTGGCAAAGAACAATAACGGGAGTTCAATAATTCTATGGCTAAAATGTCAGTAGCATGATCATTTTTATGACACCTTTCAAGATGCTCTCAAGTTTACTGAAGTTAGCTATGTGATTATGAAATCAACTTTAGACGTTACCTTCAGTTGTGTATTACAATAATGGCACTATGGAGGCCTTAGATTAGATAAGGTCAGCTGATGATATAGATACTAACTTTGAATATTGTTATATGGTTGACTTTTGACCTTGCATAGTTGATGTTAGTTAGCTTATATGCGTGTGTGTGTGGGTGTGTTACTGATATTGGTTAGCTTAATTTAGATTTTTGAGTGATTTTAAAGTGCTGTCTTTTTGTTTTAACAGTTCCAGAAGGAGAAGAGCCGGTAAGTTGTTTTGACTTGATTTGCTACAAATTGTCACAGTATTTTGATCAATTTTAAGATTGTTTTTTGAAGCTATCGATATGGTATGTTGGCTTTATGGTATATGTTGTGGAATGTGTGGTGTAAATTCATTCATTCATTCATACTGAGAATTTATATAGCGCCCTTCAACAAACCTCCTACTCAAGAGCGCTCCCAGCCCAGCCATGACTAAAGAAAAAAGACTTGAGTGACTTATAAAACCCAGTTGTTGGGTTGATAAGGAGTAATGAATGCAAAATGTAAATGTTTTACATCCTAAAAGTGCAATATCTACAGGAATTCCAGAGTTTACACAGATCTTTGGATTTTTAGCCTGCTTTCAGTCGATTGAATGTTACAGAAAATTTTACTGCATATGTGGAATAGTCGACTGCAAGTTGGAACACAGTGTTTAACCAAATTATGACTTCAGTTGAAAAAGGTTTTATGGTTGGTTCTCTGTGTACTTTTGCCCTTGAAAACTTGCATTTAGGTCACTGGAATAGTTTAGTCCCAAAGTCAGAAGTACTAATACAGGACAGAATGGAGGATAAGAATTGCTGATGCATTTGTTGTACAGGATGAGGACACGGACGAGTTACTGTCCGCAGACTACGAAGTTGGACACTTCTTGCGAGACCGAGTTGTTCCGAAGGCTGTCCTCTATTTCACTGGGGAAGCGTTGGATGAAGAAGACGAAGATGAGGTCAGACTTACCGTGTCATTAGGAATAGCTCTTAGTCCATTTAAGATAATGCTGCACTTAATTCTACTTAAGTGAGAGTGTTAAATGCACTAGATTGGTAACACCAATAGCTGATAAGAATCATAGAGTTCTGTTACACTTATTCTGTGCCAGCAAAGTAAAGTTAACAAGTAAAGCTCCCATATCCCTAATGGAACTTTTTTGCTTCCCAGCTTATGGTGGTACCAAATTATACTGCTTGGTAGCATTGATGCACATTGAGGCAGCTTATCCAGGATTGCAATGTATGTAATCAGCTCAGAAGGCACAAAATTTCAACTTTGATTACATGCTGATTGCGCTAAGCAGACCACTGTATTGCACACAGCAATAGTTGTTAGATTAAGAGTTGTCTTAATTCTGACTTGCGTTGTTACTTACTTGAGTGAATCTAAGGTGTTTACATGTATTTAACTGACTGGCTTAGTTCTGTAAGTTGTTACGTTGACATACTACTTGATGGCTGAAGGAAATTCTTAAGTTAATTGTTGTGTCCTTCATGATCTGTTGGGCTTAAAATAAAATAACCTGGATTATACCATTTTGTAATTTGTTTGAAGCATTTATGCAAACTGTTGACATCCACAACAAATTAGGAAATCTCTGTAATGGGATGTGATTTCATGTTTTCCGGTAGTTTAGCATCACTTGGAAGTTGTAATATTTTTCCTATTTCCACATGAACTTTGGAGGAAGGGCATTAGAGAGAGAATGTTGTTGTTGTTGTTGTGGTTCTCTGCCTGTTAGGCAGGTTCAAATGTCCGACGTCGCCACTTCTCTCGTTGTTGGGCCTCTTCTTTCAGTTTCCTGTAGCCGTTTGTCATCATCCAATCCAGCATCATCTGTCTTGGTCTTCCTCTTGTCTTCCTCCCCTTCATTTTTCCTTCGATGACCGTTCTTAGTAGTGAGTCTCCTCTCAGCGTGTGTCCGATCCATTTCCTTTGCCTGTCTCTTATTGTGCGTATAAGGACTCTTTCTTCTCCAATTATTCCCAACACTTCTTCATTTGTTATATGTTCTGTCCAGCTGATTTTTTCCATTCTTCTCCATGTCCACATTTCGAAAGCTTCCAGTCTTTTTATATCCGCTTTTCTCATTGTCCATGTCTCCGATCCATACAGCACCACGCTCCATACTAGTGTCTTTATCATTCTTATCTTTAGATTCCTGTTTAGTTTTCCTCTCAGTAATTCTCTTCTGTTTGAGAATGCCTCCTTTCCTATTGCTATCCTTCTTTTAATTTCTCTGTGGCATTTGGCATCTGTCGTAATCATACTCCCTAGGTAGCAGAATTCTTTGACTTGCTCTATCTGTTTTCCTCCAATGTGTATTCTGACTACAGTTTCCTTTCCTTTACTTATCTTCAATACCTTTGTCTTTTTGATGTTAATCTTCATCCCGTATTCGGTTGATGTTGTGTTTAGCCTATCCATCATTGCTTGCAGTCCTTTCTGGTTTCTCGCCAACATTGCCTGATCATCTGCAAACCTTAATGCCTTTATCCATTTTCCACCAACCTTTATCCCCTCCTCCATCTCCTCTACTGCCTCTCTGACAAGCTCTTCTATATAGATGTTAAATAGTAATGGTGACAGTGGACATCCTTGTCTCACACCTCTTCCAACGTTTCCTGGTTCCGAGTACTCTACATCTATTCTTATTCGCATCTTTTGTCCCATGTATAAGTTTCCTATTAATCTTCTGTCTCTCCAATCTATTCCCATCCGCCTCAATGCATGTAGTAGCCTTCTCCAGTCAACTCTATCAAATGCTTTTTCATAATCCACAAAGCATATATATACATCCTGACCATTCTGGCAGCTCCTCTCTGTTAGTACTCTTAGTGTTCCGATCGCATCCCTAGTTCCCATGCCTTTTCTAAAACCAAATTGATCATCTCCCAGCCCCTCAATTGCCTCTGTCTTTGCTTGCACTCTCTTTGCTAGTATTCTTATCATGACTTTTGACGCATGGGTGAGGAGGCTAATGGTCCTGTAATCCTCGCATGCTGTTGCATTTGGTTTCTTTTTAATTGGTATTATTATGGATTGCAGGAAGTCCTCTGGCCATTCTCCCGTTGTGTATATATCTTGGCATATCCTTATTAGTTCTTTCATGGCACCATCCTCCAGACTTTTGAGCATCTCTGCTGGTATGTTGTCTATTCCCTCTGCTTTGTTGTTTTTCAGTTCCTTTATGGCCGCTCTTACCTCCTCTCCCAGCACCTCTGGGCCAATATCATCCTCTCTCCCTCGAGTCTCCTCTTCCTTCTCCAGTCCCTGATTGTCATGCAATTCTCACTCTTCACTTCTGTAGAGTTCCTCCACGTACTCCTTCCATCGGTTCTTAACTTCAATTGTTTCATTTAGGAGTCTACCTTGTTTGTCGCTAACCTCTATTCCTCCTCCTCCTTTTCCCGGTTTCCTAGATATCTGTTTCACCTTTTCGTACACTTTGTCATATCTTCCCTGTTGCTGTAAGAATAGAAAGCTGAAAACAAAAGTGTAGAGAGCAGAATGTATAGTATTAGAATTGGCTACAATTACATAATATGAGATTAGCATAGCAATATGTTTTTGTAAACATATTTGAATAAAAGGAAATAGATTGAATTATTAGAATAACCATGAAAAAATTTTGCTTGCAAGATATAAATAGTTACTCGCATAATTGCTTTATAGCTACCAGTCATTTGTGAGATGAATTAAGCTGAGCAATAATAACCAGTGTATCTAAGGTGTAAGGATCCATCTGTAGGGTAGGCTTGACTGTGCATTGGTGTTTGTGTATGCTGGTTTCATAGACAGCTCTACAGTAGTGAACATGTGGGTGGTGGGTGGCTGATTACTAACATAAGTCTTTGACCTCTCTGTCTGGGATTCAAATCTAGTTTACAATTTGAACTTGACAATTTGAAGTTAAGCAATTTATGTAAGCTCTAAGCAAAGTCTGTATTGCTTCTGTCAAATTTGCACATAAGCTGAAAAATTCTTCAAAATTCCAAAAGACACCACTAAGGACTACTTTTGATAGAAGGATCTGATAATTAATGAGCATTTAAGCATCTTGACCTTCATTGCAATACATATTCTTGGCTTTAATGTTAGTTATAAATGTGATTTGTAGTATGATGATGAAGAGGGAGAGGAGGTAATTATAGATCACACGGTAATTAACCTGTTGTTATTTTACTAACCACTAACCAACTAATACCGTAACAATAATGGGATTTGACTGTTTCTGGAAAACATCGTTCTGAGCCTGTATAGGCTGTGTTCCAGATTGGCCGTCTCTCTTTGTTTCTTCATTCTAGTTGCTTAGAGGCATTTCAGATTTCCACGGCAGTGGCTATTGCTGTCTATAACATGCTTTTGCATTCCAAAAATTAATTTTGCTACCCTAAATTATTCCTTATAATTTTCATAAATTTGAGTCTGGCTCCTGTGCTTTATGTATTTCTGATCAAATAAATATCAAACAACCTTGAAGAAATTAAATTTATGTCAGACATTTTTCTTCCCTAAGGTTTGAATTCGAATGATTGATTTATATTATGCATTGTTAAAATTTTAAGAGTTCTGGCCAGTCAGATCCCATGTGTTCAACCATGTTTTGAGTTGAATAGTTGAAGTAAATAATCTCTTTAGCATAAGTACTTGTTTATAGCATTTTGAAGTAAATTTTCTCAAAATAAGCAGTGTAAAGTATTTGTGTAGAGTATATATACTGCTTGAAAGGTTTTGTTACAATGCAGTAATTTAATGTAACAAATATTTCATTGCTGTGGTATAATTCTGCTACAAAGAGGAAGAAATACCGTTTCTGCTAAGTTATTTTAGAGGTATTGTTTTTATTTAACCCTTTAACGACGAGCTGCATTGGTTTTCTGTACATTTTAGGACACGCTCGTCCTTAAAGGGTTAAGCTGTATTATGTTGCAAGATTACCCTCTATCCTCATGAAAGAAGTCTTCGCTTTATTAAGGGAAATCAGAATAATGCTGTGTCATATGGGCTCTTTAGTGTCCTTTTGTTTCCTGGGTCTCCTTGGACCAGTTTTAGACTTGATTTTTGCCATTTGGTTCTCATGAAACGACCTTTCTGCTTAAGAGTTTGGCAGTACATGGAATGCAAGTAGACTCGTCTCTTACATCGTAAGTCTTGATCAAATAAAACTCCTTGTCTTTCTCTGCTAGTATTTTCCTCAACCTTGTCTTGCATCTGACTGGGTTGGCTTAAATTTAAAATTTCTGTAACTGTTCTTTCTTGCGAATGCATGGGCTCTGGAAGCATCTCATAAGTTGTCATGAAAGGAAACTCCTTTTTATCAGTTTCATTTTCTTCTTAAATCAGTTTCTTATTTATCCCTGGCTGAGCCCTTTTGACTAACTATGTATGTCTGAGGCTTTGGTTGTAGAATTGGATTTGGTTGCAGAATTACAGAACCTATTGTATTCTTTAAATATGTCGTGTTTCGTGTTGTTTAACAATTATTAACTTG
Organism: Aporrectodea caliginosa; assembly: GCA_020284085.1. Lineage (NCBI taxonomy): Eukaryota > Metazoa > Annelida > Clitellata > Crassiclitellata > Lumbricidae > Aporrectodea > Aporrectodea caliginosa. Next base: position 584,984 of record JACEVL010000127.1, on the reverse strand, counting down.
CTTGTCGCAAGCCAGTTTTTAATGTTTATTATTTTCAGTATTGACTGTTTCTTTTGTTGTTACAAATTCATGATTGGAACATTTTTGTCTTAGTGAAATGGTAACTGGACCACCTTAGATTACTTACTGATTGAATGTTGGTAGTGTCCATAAGGATTTTTACCATTATTTATTTTGGTATAGTTTTGGGTATAAAATAAAATGTCTGAAATAAAACATAATAGGACAACTAGAGTGCTGCTACCCTTTCCTCAGATTTTGAACATGGCCATCTTTTTCACTTGGTAAATTTGTGGGCTTTAAAAGATGCTCAGCTGTTTGATGTTTGCTTCTTTTAGCAATCTTTAAATGTATAGGCATTCTGTAGGTAAACAAGTTAATGGAAATTGCAGTTGAGTGGAAAACTTGGTTTCTACTAAATGCTTTTGTACTCTGCCAGTGAAATTTGTGATATTGAACTTGTTGTTATTTGTTTTGGCAGAATGAGAGCGAGGAAGGTGATTCAGATGATGGAAGTGATCAGGACCCGTCGCAGTAACTCGTTCCGTTGCTAGGTTTATCTGCCGCTCTATTAGTACAGACATTCGCACTGGCCTGTCAAGAACGCTGACTTCTAATCTCAATATCTCAGTTCATATGTTTCCACTGACTAGTGTTAATGTGTTCAACTCATTTTGTTGCAACAGTGTTGACGTTTCCAGTTTTTAATGTGTTTTTTTATTACAAATAATTTACTGCTGTTACGAATCTCTTGAGTTGTCCAGAATGGAAAGGTGGAAATGATCGAATGAATAAAGAAAATTAAGCTTTTCGTTTTGTGCTACTTCTCACTTTCTATTGGAACATTTCCCACGCATGAACTCCTAACAATTCAAGTGTGTGTGTTTTGTTTAATGTCCTGAGTTATTGTTTAGGGCAGAGAAATATTTTATTATTTTAGGAGCTCTGTTTGTATAAGTCATTAAGACAAATTGGCAAATGTCTAAAAAAATCCCCTATTGTAATTCTTGAACCAACAAGTAAATCCCAGTTGAAGTAGTGAAGCAGTGCTTTGGATTCAAGCATTGGTCTTTTTTTACCCCCCCAACCCAGTCTCAAACTGTTGTGTTGCATCATCATTTACAGATTTTCTCTGTGAATATATGGCGCTATTCTAGGATAAATTTTTCATGGTCAGTGTTGTGTTTTTATTAACTGGTGCTTATTTGACTTGTGGTGAAAAGCTGTTGAAATTACTCGAATTTAAGCAGGAGCTTAAATGCAAACAGTCTGCTGCCTGGGTAAGACAGCAATGCAGATTTATTTTAGGCAGAATATTTTTACACCAGGTGGTGATCAACAAGTATAACTGATATGCAGAGACTTGTGTTTGAGAAGTGTTGCTTCATGATACACAAGAGCTTGCACCAAAGTGGTAATTTATGAAAGTGGTATTGCAACATGTTTGTGCGTGTGAATATTGAGCTTTCAGTAGGTGCTTGCTTTATAAAATTTGGTCCACCAGTTAGAACTTGCTTCTACATGTTGTGTCAAAGCATTCTATTTTTGTTATGTGTTTTTAAATTGATGATTTTGTTGCATCCAAAGTGTCCTTGTTTTTCTGCAGTCTTGAAGTCCTGGATTATATGCAGTCTTTTGTCATACAGCAGACTGATCTTTTGGATATTGACCTGATTACGGCGTGGATGATTTGGTGCGTCATCGGTTAAAGCGTCTTGTGCACGATGGAAATTACAAATTAATGAAGTAAAATAACCTGTGCCAACTGAAGTCTTCAATTTCTTTCTACAGGAACAGTTGAAGTTTATCCACAGCAGTTATAAACCGCTCATACATAACAGTTTTCTGTATTGTTGAAAGTTATACTGAGTTATCTTGAAGTGATCTAATTATTGCATTTAATTTCATCTAAATTTACTTAGTGATTTGGTTGAAAGTCAGGCTAAAGATTTTGCGGTTTATGCCAGCTATCGTAATGTTATATGTTCATCAGTATTCAGATATTCTCTAATCTTGTCATCTCAGTGTGTTTATGACCAGATGCAGCATTAAACTATTATTTATAACATTAGTGAAACTGATTAATTTTCCAAACAGAGCAGACAACAATACAGTTGTTTGGTGAGTGACATAAGAAACTTGAGAAATTCAGTAATGGAACATAACAGATAAAGTACGACTGGGCAGAATGAATATAACTTTTAACAAGATAATGCGAATTGTATATGCATAATTTGTACAAGCAGCTTTACTTGTCTTGTCCAAGATGGAGGGTTATGTTGATGCAGTTCTTATGGTCTTGTAACTGTGATCACAAAGTAGCTTTAATTGTTATTTTCTGTTGGTTTCGTTTTCCAGTCATCGAGAGCGAATCTCCTGGTCATTGTCAAAATGTGAGGAGTTGTGTAAATGGAGCATGTTGATGTCTCCACTGGTCTCCTTACTCCATCCATCCCTTGAGAGAACTGGCGGTTTCATAGATGGCATTTGTGACTTGCAGTCTCTTTATCTCTGTAATGCATTTACAGAGCGCCTCTGAGGAGTATCTCTTGAAGTGGCGCTATATAAATTTACGATTGCAGATGAATGAGACGTTGCCAAGATATGAGGGGCTTTGGCACAGCGCAAGTTTGTCTAATAGCGGTTTTGTTAACTGCTTTCTGTATCCATGGAATGTTTCTCCAAGTGACTTTGCAGAGCAACTCCTGCATTTAGCCTTACAGAGTTTGGACAGGAAAGAAAACATGACTGTCTTTGACTGTGATTGTATTTTTGCCAAAAAGTATCTAGAGCTCTTATGTTTTCTACTGATTTTATAAAATTTGTATTGAGTTTTGGCTGTGGTTATCATTCGAACTGGACTGCAATCAATGGTTGTATCAGTTTAAACACTGGCAGTTCTTGCAGTTTAACCGCAAGAACTGGATCGAATTTTGGACGTTGGACTACGTAAACTGCAGGTTTTAAATATGAGTCCCGTTGGAATTCCATTTTCTACTTTACCTAGATTACTTCAATTCTCCTTGAATTCTCCTAATTAGGTTTACCTGTTTGGTCATCTGCTCAGTTGCTTTTGTTGTTATTCTCATGTTCATGCATTTGCCAGAGTCTGTTTTTGCTGCTGTGGTATTCGAATGTTGATTTGACATTGTGATCAGTTTATTTGCATGTTGTAGTTTTATTAGTATGTGTAAGATTGGCTTTTATTTTGGCTTGTGTGTTATCCTAGTCCACCAGGCATCAGTCATTCCTTGGGCTGGTGTCGTCGCTTCATTAGAAAAGGATTTGTATCTGAAATCCATTTTAATGAAATAAAGTACTTGTTTGGAATTTTATGGCATCTGGTTGGTTGCCGTTTGTTTATTATCGGCAGAACTGGTCTATACAGAGGGTCTAAGTGTTGTGTGCAACTAAATCGTTCTTAGTATTATCTGAATTTCAAGTGTATTGTGCAGTTGCCTTTATATGTCCTCATTAGTATGATAATGAATAATGGTAGCAGATGTAAGGATAATTCATTTTGTCTGTGTAGAATAAGTATAACACTAGTGGCTGGAAACACTGTATTTGCTAGCAGCAGTCTGAAAAGAGGATGAGCACAGTCACCATTGAAAAACTTACAACAACTTTTTTTCATGTAAATAGCTGATTGTACGCTACATGACAGAAAATCCAATGATAACTGTTTCTGGCTGCAAAATGAAAAGTTCTTGGCAAAAGTAGATGCATGTCTTGCCTTTGATTTCTTCAGCATTAACCAAGTATATTACTGTATTTTGTAGCTGAATTTTGGCTTTGTGTACATGACTGATCCCGCTATGGTACATACAACTGAATCTGTGGCAGCAAGCCAGTCTGCCTAGTCTCAAGCTTAGAAGCAGTGGAAAATTTACTGTTGGTCATTGGTCCAAGCAGCTGCACTGTCTGTGTGGTTCTGAGCATTATTGGTCCATGAGAGTTTGAACTCTTTTAAGGTTGTTGTCGTAAGGCAGATACGCTGTGGCTTGTATTTTTGGGCTTGCTGTGCTACATGTTGTTGTTGGTGTATACGTGTTTGCTTTTAAATTGTTGCAGCTCTTCAACGTTTGATGCAATTAACATGATTACAGTTCTCGTGTCTCTTTTTGTTCATGTGTTTGCAACTTTATTATAATAAATAGGCATTGTTCAAATGACGATGTTGCTACAAATTTATTGAACACAAATGAAATCAACAGATGACGACGTTCAACTGGTACAATTCAGGTCAATTCATCATCATAAATTCAACTGGTATCACAGAGAACAATTTATGCTATTTTGTCGGTGAGCAAACGTTGACATGCCTCTCACTGAAGCCAGGGCTAGAAATTATGTGGTAGCTTGTATGGGGTTTAAACCTTTACGACAAAGTGTTATTGCCAACCATGCAACCAAAAGGAATGGTTTCTAGCCACCGGATATTTTCCAATCTGTTAGTCATTCTTATAAAGGATGATGTGAAATTTGAACAGGAAGTAAAGTCATTTCTCTTCCATTGAAAACAAGGCACTTTGATATTACTAGGATGTACTGTCAACATCTTGACCTCAAGACTTAGTTGAATGCACATTTTACATCTGCCATTCGTTGTCGGAATTGGTTGGGCCATAATAGCCACAGTTGCTGAAAGTGAAGTCGTTGGTCGAGTGTGGCATTGTGTTGACTGCAGAAACGTTCATCTGTGTTGATGTCGGTGACAGAAAGAAGTTAACGGCCGATGATGGTCTGTTGAACTGGGAAATGTGAGTGTCTGGTGTAGCGACACCAAAGCCCCATCCACCCAAACTCGACATTCCTGCATCATATGCAGGTTGACTGATGGGTTGATGGATCGGCAGGAAGGAGGAGGATGATGATGACGAAATCACAAAGTCTGCTCCGGTCCCTGTGGTTTGGTATGAGTACACGGATGCTGTGTACGGTCTCTGCTGTTGCGGGGAACTGTCTGGTGTTGATCGTAGAAATGTCTGAGATGTGTCTGGGTGTACGGCAGTTGAAGACGGATGTATGTGGAATGATGCTGCAACGTTCGAGCACATCGAGAGGTCAGGATAGTTGACGTCTGCATAATTTCTGTATCCATCTACAACTAATGCAGTAAAATACAGCTACAGCTTTTTCCCAATGAAAATCCCCAAACACCTGGGTGCAATCCAGGTCTTCAAGACTGTAAATAGTCTGAAGAAAATCCATCCGGGATATGTAAGCACTAGTTAAGTATACAATGAAAGATTAAAGTACATGTACAGTAAATGCAAGAAAGGATTCAAAGTAAACCTGGTAACATGTAATAATAATAATAATAATAATATCTTTTCTTTAATAAGCGCCTGACAAACGCACTGCGCTGTACATTTACATGTTATGCAATTTAAATCTTAACTACTAACAGAACAGACAGCCTGCAATACAACGGCGCTAATAGCAGCCTACAAAGCATATCCGCCCAACGGGGGCTCGAACTCGGTACCTCTCGGTCTCCGTGCCAGATGTTATCCAATGCGCCACCGGGCGCATTAATGGAGAATTACCTGAGTTCTGATAATTATATTCTTAGGGTAGTTAGGGTCATGGATCCAAAATTCACGTATAGGTAATTTATTTGTTATACAATGACCTTGTTATAAGGCAGTTTTTTATATGGCTCCCAAAGATAGAGTGCCTGATGTATACGTAAATGTAACAAAGTGTTAGTAAATGTAATAGAGGATTCCTCCTTTATATATAATTAGGAATCTAATGTGACAGACGAATTTACGTAAATGAAATAGGGAATTTTTGGGCTCCTATTCAGTTAGTCTGCTAAGCCTGTGTTTGATCAGACCTGCACTAGAAATGCCTGAAGTAAAATGTTTTCCAGATGATAAAATGTTTTTTTCCTTCAGTTTTAATCTCAAACTTTGCAATCTGTCGTGGTACTCTCCCACCTAGCTACTTGGTTACATCACCACATAACACTCACACAGGATTTGAACCTGTAACCTGCTGGAACATTTCTAGAATGGCTAAGAAGAAAAGTCTAGTATAAAGATTGTCCTACTGATATCAGCAGTTGTTGACTCACATTGCTTGGAGGTTGGAGCGATGTTGTAGTTTACATAGGGATTGTGTCGTCTCTCCCGCAGTCCTCTCCGGCTGATGGTTTCCATAGCAGACAGCCTATGTTGGTCATAAGGCATGACAGGAGTTGGTTTACTAACTGCCAGTCGTTGTGCCTCTGTTGGCTCTGTAGCACAGGAAAAATACATTTCAACAAACTAGACAGTCTAATTAGTAGTTATAAGCAAGTACCCCAGTATGGCAACATACAGTAATAAATTATTTCTAACAATAGCCCTAAACACCAGTTGGTATGGACTGGGCACCATCTGGCGAATAACATGACAACAGTTGGTGTGTGCTCGTGAATACACTGTATCTGCTCTCAAATAACTTGAGAAAGCAAGCATTTGGTTGCTTTGAAAACACAGTCAACTAATTGTTTGGCAATTGTTTTTGTGGTCTATACCTAACGGAAAGCAGGGATTTTCCTCAGATGTGGCATTTTGCCAAAATAGAGTAGGCCTATAGATTCTCTCCTTGAATAGGAGAGACTATTAGCTACTCATTCCCACTGGCTCTTTGGATATTGTGGTCCGACAACGCAAGAGGTAGTTGCAGCTGTTGGCTTCGCTATGGCCTTTTTGTATGTATAAATGAACTGCACATGATGGTTAACATTGCAAGTGCTTAGCATTGACAGTTGGTAACATTAGTGAAACGTAAAACTGAAAAGTCTTGAGAAACGGATTTCAATGCAAAAACACACAGACTGAGCTTACATTATGTGTTGATCATTAAAAATTAAATATTCAAGTGACCACCCATCTCAAATTTTAATTTAAAAGATCTATTAATTCTCTTACCTTGAAATTGACGAGAAATCTGAATTGGGTTGTGTGAGTAATTGTCTTGAACTGAACCAGCATTTTTGATGTCAAACCTGAAATATTTTAAAATCATTATTTTAATAATTTTTTTAATAATCATTATTTTAATAAATTTTTTAATAATCATTATTTTAATAATTTATTTTTATCTAAACAAAGGATAGCATATGTGTACATGTGAACATTTATATAGCACCTCTGCAGGGCCTCTCAAAGGTTCATAAAATATGACCAGCATAAATTACACAAACTCCAAACAATAAGTTCAGCTACAATGACTGCCACCATCACCAACAACCTGAATATTAATTAGGAGGTTCTCAAAAGCAATGTGTGCACAACAATATAGCAGATTGAAAATTATTCGACCTAGAACACATTTAAAAGTATTAACAAGAACAGTTATGACTCTGCTGATTACAGCTATCATATACCAGTGCATCCCTTAATGGTAAAGCTGTAGCTATTACACATAACTACAGCTAACAAGGATATATAGCTAATAATAATCCTCATCAATAAGTGTAGCAACAAGCATAGTAAGAAGTAGTATACATGTAGCTACTAATACATGTAGTATGTCAACAAATACGGGTGTGGCTATATAGTAAAGAAAGTGCAAGGGCACATGTTCACTGGTGCATCCATCTCTTGGCATTGGAATACAAGGACTGATCTTCTTTACATGTACATATTTGTACGGATGTTTAAATAGGTGAGGGAGAGATACATTTGTTCAAGAGGCATTAGTCAGCAGCTGTCCCTAGCTGTCTTGTATTGAGTTATGTTTATTCACATTCCTCAGCCACTATACTAGGTACAACTGAGATAAATTCACATCACATAAACTTTTAAACACCCCATAAATGTATCTAGGTGTAGAGCTCCCGCACATATTCATACATCAGCTGTGCTTTGTCCACAGGTTGTAAATACCCTGCTGCAATTGTTATGCTGCCATAACCGCATAACATATAAAGGAAAGTGCATACCTGTCTGTTGAACTCTCAGCCTTCGGATTTCCATCTTGGAATGCTTTTGCAAAGGGATTATTCTTTATTTTCAAAGCCGTTATCTGAACAACAGAATAATGTTCAGTAAAAATATCTCACTCTGAGTAATGCACCTGTGCATATTATTGCAGCCATACGTACCTGTAAGCCTTTATTTAAGAATCATTTTAGGTAATTTCCTCCATATGTTATGCTCACAAAAATTCAGTTGTTGTGTCATTTATAAGTTCATGATTAAAGTTTTCATTTTCTTGCATAGAATGCATCTAGAGTATCTCTAAAAAGCCAGTTTTAATTTGATCAACCATTAGGCCAGTTGTCAATCTCTTTATTTCTTCTTTCATCTTTCATTCTCTGATTAATTTGCTCTTGAGTGGTGCTATATAAATGGTCAATTACAATTACAATTCTGATTAGCATTCTAATACAATGCAAATAAGAATAAATTGTTGAAGTTTGGGGAGCTTAGACATAATATTATTTACTACAAACTACACCAACCTCTTCGTTCTGATAGGCTGTAACAGCCACGAAACTAGTTTCTGGAAAAGTGTAGGAAGCGACAACAGAACCGAGGCCATTGATGGCCTTGTGTTCGATTCTCTTTGTCCTCGTATCCTCGTTGACGTTACAGGAGTTGGTCAATCCTTTTGTCTCTTCTCTTCCTCCTTCTGTTTCATCTTCTGCTTTTGATCCAATGCGAACAATGTGAATGCGTGGCTGGTATTTGTGAAGTGAGTTGAGCACAACCTGAAGTCAAGTACCATTTACGCTAGTAAATATTAAGTGCCAATAGTTTGCAACCTTATCACTACTACTGGTCAGCTGCACCATTAGTACTGTTGAGCATCTTTCGAAAGTTGTGGTGTTTGATATTTACTGCTTTACATGTGTGTCATCTGCACATATTACCATTAACACTCATTTTTAAACTGCAATAGGCCTATTTGTCTGGATAGAAGAGGAAAGGTCCCTCTTGATGGACAGTCCAGCATGCTAACAACTCTACTCCATTGTACATCCTCTATTTATCTATATGTTCTGAAGATACCAATTCCCAGGTGAAGGGTGCTTGGTTTCTGACAGGGTGAAAATGAATTTTTTCCCTATACTTAAGCAAATGGCTATTAAAGCTGCTGCAAGATCATTCTATGATGATGAGTTCTCTGTCCTGACTCTTAAGGCAGGTCCATTGGCTTTTATCCCACCCAGGGATAAGACGAGTGAGGTGGTTTTCCGTTGCCTTCCTCACAGACAATTATTGGTAAGCAACTTGTCCAGGGTCACTACGCAGTGACTTGCGGCAGATTCAAACCTGCGAGCCTTTGCTTACAAGGCACAGAACATATTGCTACACTGTGTCCCATCACTATTGCCTATAAGATGCACTTGTTATACATACATTTGTTGCACTTGAGTCTTGAACTTTATTGGTCAGTTTGATCTTGCTGAAAGAGATTACATCCTTCATCCAGTGTGACCCAAAGTTCGGTGAGTCTGGATGGACGTAAACCGGGGAGGAAGCGTTGACGGAGGATGGGTCTGGGGAGGAAGGAGGAGATCCAGTCGTTGTTCCACATGGCGTCCACTCTCCACCTGCATACTTCCATCTACGCATGTCTATCTGCATGAAGTCCATGACGAGCGAATAGATGACTCCGGGAATCAATCCAGAGACTCGGACACGGACCACTGGAAACATCCGTCTGAAAATAATATCAGCCAATTCAATATATTTCCATTTAGTATGCAAGTACATACATAAATAATGCATATGTCATAATTATAATTACTAATAATGTTTGTATTTTTTATTATCATTTAATCAAATTAATCAAATATTGTTAATTTGTTATACTGTTCTAATTTATGAATTCATGTAAAAATGTGGATAGCTATTTGTATGTACTATATATACACATACATACAAATATGATATGTATTTATCTTATATCACCTAAATATTCTTATTATGCCAAAAACAGGTCAGTTGAGGCCAGATTTTGTACATGCATAAGCTGAGTGCAGTTTAAATGCCACCAATGATTTTTTTAAACATTCGCTGGTTCCTACGACCGCTTTTTTTGAGTGCTGTAGAAATATAACTTTTACTGTCATGCTATTTAAGACACCAATTGATCAATCAATAGTTTCTGGAGCACTTGGTCTTTTGACTAAGCATCGCAAAGCAGGTCTATTTGTGACTGTTGGCATTATTAGCAATTACGGTCCGTAATACTATGCAGATTTTAGAGATTAAAAAGTCCAATGGTGCGGAGGTCATAATAGGTCTTAGCATTGCCTTGCCATTAACAGCCAAGTTACGGTCTTGAAGAGCTGCTGATGATGATGGTAATTATGATGATGATTCTATTTCTGCTACAGTTTCCTACCTGCCGGTCTTAGTGACGATCATCTCATTCGTTCTTTTGCTGAATTCAGTCCAGAGTGACCTATCTTCCAAGGTCGCATTCAGAGAGCTCTGTAAGCCAGACGTTGGCTTATGATCCTGATCAGCGCAGATCCCTTCTCTCCTCATCGCAATGTTAACAACTGGACATCAACAACAGAACGCAGAATTCTATAAGAACTCCAACAGCAGAAAACGATGGTACTAAACGTTGACAACTTTATAAGCAGTGTCCTAGAAACCGAAAACAAATTCCTATCAGCTCTTTTGAACTGCAAACGATAGGCCTACACTGAGCAATTGCCACGATATGTTAAGCAATTGAGCAACTGCTACGATTATGTTAAGCAATTGCTTTACGACAGCTCAAATAGGGCCTACTGTTCAATCATCACCACTCTTGCCTTTGCATCGCATCACCTGCTTCTCACGAATCCTGCCTTCTAAGCTGTAAGCGAGAAACACGGTGCAAAGTGCAAACACCCTATGTAGGCCTATACGTGCTGCGCAATTAAACCAGTGGAATAATTGGATCTGACGGCGATTGAGTCCATTGCATTTGCAGATCATCCGCTCTTCTTTCTCTGTTGTGTTGATGCGTGACTTGTGTGGGCCAGTCGTCGTGTGTGGCCGTGTTTCGGCGACCGCTCATGGTACTTGAGTCTCTGTTTCGTCAGCCAATTAAGCTGTTAAACCCCCGTCGCATCGGTCGAACTTTATGGCACCGTGTGTCGTCGTCCATTGTTGCCTCTCGACGTAGGTACAAACCAACCACGGTCACTGAACCGAAACGACGCACTCGCCGTTGCGTGTGCGCCCTTCCTCTCTCACCCCCTCTCCCACCCTCTCACAATTAGTAACCCCTCCCAATTCCTTTTTCGCCTCTGCAGAACGTGGCCCAACTCCGCAAGTCCGTGCCACCATCGACTCCAAGGTGTCTCGGTGCCAGGCAAAAACTCATCCGTCTTCCAGCTTCCAGTGTTTAATGCATTTCTGCCTGGTCGTTGGGGTTGAGCTATAACTTGTCCTAGTCGGAGTTTGCAAATCCATCCTAATCCTACGTTCATCCTGTTGCGATTTTCCTTGTAGGCCTATTTGGATTTTTTTACATTTGCTTGCTTGTTTGAAGAACCTATGATGGTAGCCTAGGTTATCCTAGAGATAGGCCCAACCCAAGGTCCCACACTTTTTCAATCCGTATGGCCCATTGCATATTTTAACGGATTTGGACTACTGGGACAAAGCCTACTACTCGACTTTCAGTGGTATTGGAAACCAACATTGAAAGTAAAATATTACCTGGGATAAATTACCCAAAGTAATGGGACAAATCCTAAAACTACTGGGGCAAATCCTAAAACTACTGGGGCAAATCCCAGTAGGCTAGTCAGTTAAAATATGCACTGGTATGGCCTTGACTCTGCTGGTTTTTGAATGAATTGATCTGGTTAGCTTCCTTCACCCGTTTGAATAGGTATCCTGTCACAGTGTGATTCTCGTTAGCGATAACGAAAATGTTCGTTAACGAAAATAAAATGATTTCGTTAACGATAACTATAACTAAAATATATAATTAACTATAACTAAAACTATAACGAAAATAACAATAACGAAAATTCATCTTTATTTTCCTTAATACACAAAATAAAAATAGGAAGTGCAATATGGACGATTCGACATAAATGAGAACGAAAAATGCGATATTTTTATTAAGCAATTTGTCAGTTACTTTGGAAACTCGTGTATTCATGAAGCTGAATACACCCATGCTTCAACAGCTTTCAAAGCTCTGAGCAAATTGTGAAACAGCGTGTTAATACGCACAATGTTGCTTATATAGCCTTAATTATTGTAACTAAGTAGTAACTAAAATTAACTAAAATAAAAATCCATTAACTATAACTATATAGGCTAACTATAACTAAAAAATAATACTAACTATAACTATAACTAAAATTTTTAAAAACCATTAACTATAACCTAGGATTAATATGGATATTAGTCCTAGCTATAACTGTAACTAGGCCTATAACTAAAATAAAATCTGTAAGGGGAATCACACTGCCCTGTCACTTAAGGACTCCGTGTACGGACTGTATCAGCCTGAGATTTAAGTCTCTGACATAGACATCATTAGACATGTAGCCTATCTATAATTGCTAACATCTATGTAGGCTTTGCCGCTTTGGAGAATTGTCCGCTTTTACAGACTATGCCTAATTCAAAACAGCATGGAGAACAGAAAGTCAGTTAAGGAAATTCGAGTCCTTTGATTCGAAGCAGATGATTTTGGCCAAACGCGCGGAATACGCTCACGAAGACAGTAGCCTAGGCGGCTAGGCCTACTGTTGTCAGTTGAACGGAATTGAGGAGCACATTTCCAAAACTCACTCAGTCCATTTTTTTTATTTTTGAGTTTATCACTGCCATTTTATTCCTTATATGCAAATCTATAATATACATTATCAAACGGTGCCAAAACTCACTCAAAATATGAAATTGCAGGTGGAAAACCTTATACCGAAGAACTGGAAAGACAGACTTTTCGCCTAATAATGTATACAAAAAAGCCTTATTAAAGACTAATAAATTGGTTGTGAGTTGAATTTTCTGCATTGTTTGGGTAGCTTGTAGGTACACTTGACATATACTAACAAGAGAAATAGACAGATAATAGTAAGGATTGAACACAGGCTTGAAAACTATTAAAACTCGTTTACCCCGTTTTTCTCAACAAAAGTCTCGGTGGACTGAGTGAGTTTTGGAAATGTGCTCCTCAATTAGTCGCAGACAAAGAAATGTGTCACGAAATCACGAATGTTAATACGTGATCGAACCGGAGTTACATCGAAAGGAGATCGATCTCTACAGTTGGGCTATAGGCCTACTCGAAGAGTTGCTCACGGGAAGTAGGCCTAACAATTAAGCAGACATTTCAGAGACTAGGCCCTATAGTTATTTTTTCTGTGAGGTTAATTGACGTTTGATCAAGGACCGAGTCGTGAAAGACTGTGATCGTCATCAGAGTCTGTTCATCCAGCGAAGCAGTGAAGAAGAATACTTGTTGAGACGAAGGGCTGGAGGATCAGCTCCTCCGTCAAGGTCAATTACAGTTACTAAAGGTCAAGCGAAACAGAAAACGCCTCAGAACGCCAACTGCTAAAGTGCAACAACAGACTGAACTACTGGCCCTTCTGGTTAATACAAGTCTGTGAATCGACTGAATCGTTAGATAACGTGGAAGGTATTCTAGCACATATTTAAAATTAATTTAGGTAATCTGATGTTGGGTTAGGTAAGGCTTAGGCTAGCTTACAGTAGGCCTAATATACGCCTAACACAGCATGATATGTGATATGACCGATGTGATAACTGAAACTGAATGAACATTAAACATTTTTGATTTATAACCGAAAGAACTCATTCACCGTAGGATTTATGACAAAGTTCGAAGTCTATTTCCACAGTCTGCCCTGTGTATTCTAAGCTTAGTTAAAAGTGCGCGCGCAGCCTAGGGCCTATATGACAATTCCAGAGGCCACAATACCTTGCTATGGTAAAGGGAGACACGACGTCCTCCATCAGCGATGGCGTAGAATATAGCCTAGGCCTACCTTCCCTTGAAAATATTTCCCCACTGATAATTATCTCAGTTAATTCACACCTTGCCCTCGTCCGATATTCATTCATGTAAGGTGTTGTGACAATTACCATACTTTAACCTATAGGGCCTAATATGGATTTAGTTAAAGGCGTTAGCAAAGAGGTGACCACGGAACCATGCTCCAAACGAAAACCTAGGGTAGAGATGTTTTGCCACCCTCCGCACTTTTGACCAGAAAGGCCTAAATACATTAAGGTGTCACGACAATAATATTCGTCTACCGACATTTCGTCTACGACACTTCGTCTACACATTATTTCGTCTAACGACATTTCGTCTACAAAGTTATTTGATATTGTCACTTTAAAATGGAAGCTGGATTGATGTAAAAACTTTTTCCCTATATGGAAGTGGGATTGATGAAAACATTCCTGTGTTGAAATAGACTCCATGGACTGATCGAAATAATTTTTGCCTCAAATAGAAGTTGGATACCAAGCTAGATGCATGGATGAAACTAAGTTTTCATTCAATAGAAGTTGGATTGATGAAAATAATCTTTTCAGTGATTAGAAGCTGGATTCCTGAGAATATTTAGCACGTTTTGGCGAAACTATAAGAAAGCGGCCTCTGTTGATTAGCCGTAATGGATAAGGATACACTTGTAGACGAAATGTCGGTAGACGAAGTGTCGTAGACGAAATGAGGAGCTTTCTTGCAAAACCAGACAAATCCACTTTATATGATTTTGAGAAAAATGAGATTTTTCAAATAAAAGAATGACTGCAGCAAATTTAAAAAAGGCAATGGTATGACTTGTTAGGCCTGTGACCAACATTATTGTACCTGAGAAATTTTTCTGGAAATACCTTGTTAAACAGGTCATACGTGGTTATAAACATCTGATTTGTCTCCTTTTGCACGATATAACGGATTTGTCTGGTTTTGATCCAATGGTTTGCATGTAACGACAATGTGGATTTGTCTGGTTATGCACGAAAGATTTATTTTTTAATGGAGAAACTTCACTTATTTGTATGGTTTTGCATGAAAGCACGGTGTAGGCTGATGCAAACAATAATGGGCTACGCGCAGATATGGATATCGGAAAAAAGCCAAAAAGTGGATTTGTCTGGTTTTGCAAGAAAGCTCCTCAAATGTCTATAGACACTGTTGTCGCGGAACCGTTTATAAGTTCTGCACAGTCGTAAAAGTAAAATTTTCTGACAGATGTCGTGAACTTCCGGTTTAATCAACGACGGAGAACAGAGATCAGTTAGATAACTAAAAAGTCGTCGAAACATAGGCCTACTGTAAGCCTACGTGTACGTACCTACGTAGGCGCTACATAAGTATATAGGGTGCAATGGAGTAAGATGGACCCTTTAAGCACTGTTTGATCACTAATGACAATAATTATCAACTTTTAGCACGCTTTTAAACATTTTTTAAAGTCAAGTATTACAGGCGCCCGTTATGACACTAGTGATGTACATTTAGTGCCCGCCACTATACAGGGTGAGAATTGCCAGGGGTCTTTCTTAGTACCCCATTGTTAAGTCTTCATTGCTCACCCAAACTCCACATGGATCAACGTCTGACCCTCATTCTTTTTCTACAATTCTCATACTGCCTCCGGTGTTAGACTGACATGCGGCAGATTTCAACGAATGGCTCAATATCAAAGTCATAATTATAATAAATTGCATGTGATAAAGAACACTTCTTTCTAAATAAAAATATGACACAGGCAATCGATCAACTAGTGCAACATAATACACAGCTGGTGAAATCTAAAAATCTAGGCCTACGCTTAGCACCGAATAAATTACTGTTGAATCAGATAAAGATCGGGTCTCATTCGGTGGTTTAATCAGCGTCACGTGGCTTCTACATTCATCAACCGATAGCATGACGACATAATCAGTCGGTCGTATACGCAGCGGGAATCATGCAATGCGTTTGAATGACTTCAAAGTGTTAGACCGATCTCAGCACAATGCAATTATACAAGTGACGACCTTCCTATTAGTCGAATGAAACCCACGCTGTGCCAAAGAATGGCAAAGATTACGCAGCTGACGGACGATGAGGTGGAACAGCTCAATCTCAGGAGGTCGTTTCGCGGTTTCATGGAAGTTTATGCGGCAAAAAGACCTCCCAAGATATCCTTTGATGGCGCGCCAAAGTTAGGCCTACATGTATACGGAGCTTACGTTACTACGTAAACGTCTGTAGGGCAGCTATAGGCTAAAGCCCCCAAATAACTGACGCCATTCTTGGAAAAAAGCATTGTAGGCAGAATGGTAACTTTATCTGATTCAACAGATTACTTTAATGTGTTTTATTGGGTGTGTTAGTTAAGTGTTAGTTAAGTTATGTTAGTTAATCTTCTATTAATTTATCCATTTTCAAATTATCCAAGTATTCCTGTTATTACTAGGCTTAGCTTAAAATTTCTTCCTGCGCGAGGCCTTATGTTTAGAAGTCCACGAAGCCGCGCCTGGTAAGGGAATCAAATCTTGTGAGAACACGGTTATGTGAGCGTGGGCGCAGGTCATGACCAGTAGGCTACAATTGAGTCGACAGAGGGGAGAAGGTCGTGGAGTATTTTGTTACTATATTTCTAAAGAGGTCTATGTCAGCTTTCTTACAAAGTCAACTAGAATTGTTATTCCCCAATTGAATACCATGACCAAATTTAGGGCGCAATACAAAATTATCAATATCCGTTAAATAAATAAATAAATGATAATAATAATATAATGGGACATGTTCTCATAATTAGGCCTATAGGTCCCATGTAGGCCTAATTATGCCCATGGAAATGATGGCAGGAGTGCTATTAATAATCCTTTTGATGTTGATATTCATTAAAAGTATAAACGCCTGGAGATTTCCTGTTAATCGTATTAATAATATTACTAGTACACATCCTTTAACAACAATTAGTGTTCATTAAGACAAAATCGTTGCGCCATATTGTACATGTAGGCCTATCATCAAAGACTTATGCGATCATTATGGTTTGCTTAGGGCCTTATTAAATGCATTGACCGTCTTGTGGTAGGCCTACTAATAGTTCCTTTGATGCCATCATATCCTGGCTAGGAAAGCCTAGGATGGTGTACAGTTAGACATCTGTTTCTAGTTGACTAAATTCTCTCCGAATTATCGTTTTCTTTATACCTAAAGTATTTTTGACTTTGTATGTAAAGCGCTGATCGTTTGCTTTCGCTTAATAAAGAACATACTTACTTACTTAATTAATTATAACCATAAAATTAATAAAATAACAGAAAGTAATAATGACATTATTGTTTTTGGCCTATTTATGCCTATACGCATTTATATTTATATTAATATTTATTATTATTATTGTTGCTGCTGCTGCTGCTGTTATTACGTCACTTCAGTTGTTATTACGTCACTTCAATTATGAAACACGTCTATTCTGTAATCTTAAATTTAGAGAATAAAGGCCTGTTGTTACGTCACTTCTCTTGTCTTCTCTCCTGCAGCTTTCCACTCACGACTGAAAGCTGAAATCTATAAGCCATCATATCCTGGCTAATCCTTTGATTATTGAAGAAGACAAACGAAGGAGCGGCGAGAATGACCGGCGACGGAGGTAATGACCAAACAGCCCTGGCCATCACTCATCAGATGGCGTTGAACTCTGGATACTAACTGGAACGTATAAGCCAATGCATCAGTTGGTAGCGTTTAGGTAACGAAGTCTATATTTTTGCGAGGCGCGTTTATTGGCATGGAAACATAGGAGCCAAGCATAGCCTATAGGCTACTTGAGGCGCTACCTAGGCCTGTTTGCCATCGCCGTTCACCGAGTTTTAGTAATAATATTAGATAACGCTGTAATATTATTAGTACTAAAAAGTGTTCTGAGGCAGTGGAACAACACAAACCTGAATAGGTCTTCAAAAACGCTTTGAAAAGTCGATCCTTCCGAAGTTGTGGCGTTCAGAGGCGTTATAATTTTCGAACTACCCAAATAATATAGACTTTAACAGGCAGGAGACAATGTCAAAACAACTATATGTATACGCTTAATTTACTGACTCTTTAAGCTGTGATAAGTGAAACTTCCGAGGAGGTCCTACATATCCGAGCTATTCATATAGATAGGCAGGCGCCTAATGAATCGTGAAGAGAAGTCGCTACGTGATTGGCACGGACACGCTTCGTTGAGCCTGTAACGGCGACAGCCAGAGAGGTTGGGCTTATACACGTAAGGGACCGTAGAATACGGTTCGGAAATACATGGCCGGCTTTTCTAAATTATTTTGTGATTGATACATAGGCTAGATCAAAAGCCGCTCGCGCCTTTGGTACACAAGACGTTCATTTTGCTTGAAAGTCGGCCTTTGAAGTTATAACGATTGCACTAAGCGATGAGCAAACAGTCGCCGCTTTCAATTTCAATTAAGAAGTTCTGGTATTCTTCTAGTTAAACAGGAATCAAAGATATCTGCGCTCATTGACTCCATTTCGCTAATGAACTTCATTGTCTCGTCATACTGTAGGTGAAGCGAATAACGGCAGTACAGAACCAATTGAAGTACAGACTGTACAGTAACAAGAAATCGTCTTATGTGTGCGTGTGTCTGCCTGTTTCCATATTGTACAGTAATATATATAGGGCCTGCCTGCCTGTCTGTCTATCTGTCTGTATTTATCTGTTTCTTAGGAGTGTATCTATCCGATTATCATTATATATAGGCATTCCGATCCGAACCCAATGATGAGCGTGTATGTCTGTATGCATGCATGTATGTATGTATGTATGTATGTATGTATGTATGTATGTATGTATGTATGTATGTATGTATGTATGTATGTATGTATGTATGTATGTATGTATGTATGTATGTATGTATGTATGTATGTATGTATGTATGTATGCATGTATGTATGCATGCATGCATGCATGCATATGCATATGTATGTATGTATGTATGTATGTATGTATGTATGTATGTATGTATGTATGTATGTATGTATGTATGTATGTATGTATATTAAGAACCCCAAAAGTGCTCTGAACATGGCTGTCTATTGTCTAAGGGATCTGAACAGAGGCCCCTTAACATAGGCCTAACTCAAGAAAATAATTGTGTTAAAGATGTTCAATCTTGTTCTTTTCGTTATCAATGAATTTGCGAACGTTGATTATAATATATGTAATGAGAATTTTCTAGATAGGCCTAAATCAGGAGGAAGAGATTCAACAGCGATAAGAATTCGTCATATATTCGCTAGTCAAATGGTCCTTATAAGAGATTTGAAATTCAAAATTTTTATGTTGGCTTATTCACTATTCGTCAGTTTTTCTCTGTATAGGCCTAATATATATATCACATGTAGCAATGTTTGCTGTCTTGACGAGTTACTGTTGTGTATGTAAGCTTATGTTAGTTTATCTGAGAGTTGAAATAACCCGATGTCTTCTTGATTGTAATTAAAAAGTTGTTGCTACAGATAACAGGAGTGTGGTATCTGTTATGGGATCTCGAGACCATGATCTTGAAGTCAAAACAGTGACAGTCTCAAGACCAAATATTATGTGATCATGATATTGCTCTGGAATATATGCCGGTGTCACAAAATAGAGTATCCCCCATACATGAGTATTGAGTAGGCCCTATCCCACTTAGCGAAATTGAGCATTCGGTTTAGTTTGCATTTTTGGCGGTTTCTAAGTGTATTCAGTCGTAGGCTACTGTTTGGATTTATTGTACATATAAAATATTTTAAGTTGCGTATCTTTAGTTTGTACGTCGACTTGAAATTAATTTACTTCGTTTTTGGCGATTTTGACTGGATTTTCGTCTTGGCTATCGTGATGCGTATGACGATGGGGGATAGAATGGTTTTATCCCCGGATACTCTAAACCGGTTTATTCCATCCGGGGATATGCTTTAGGGGGGGGGATAGAATATCTCGGGACACCGACCTCTGACTTCTAATAATACTTATTTATAATCTTTGTTTATTATTTCAAACTGACACTCCGCAGTATGATTACAATTCATAGCATGAACGGATGATCACAAGTTATTACAGGAGTCGAATTTAACCGTATGGCAGCCATGCAAGGCACACATCTGTCCTACTGCTAATTTTACCAACGCCACCTTGCGAATGGAAGGCTGAGGCGACCTTTGCAAGGTTAGCGGGTATCGATCCCGAGTCCATGCTGATCTTCTGCTCCTCGTGCCAGAGTGTTGCCATTCCTCTAACCTCCCGCAAAGGACCTTGTTATTTGCATCTTAACCTAAGCATCAAACAACTTGGAGACACAGTATGTTAAACCATGGCTGTCACTTATCCAGTTGTTATGATTCAGTTTATCGAGGATAAGTGTTTTCTATCAGGAATTCAGTGGACTTTTCCCCTACTGGAAAGGATTTTATATCCAAAGCAACATCCGTGCCTGCTAAGGGTCTTTTAGCTATTGTGGACTCTTTCTGAGACCTTACCGGGCAAGTCTCGAGGAAGTCGAGGATAGAACCTTCTGTCATTTAGTATTTTATTTTAGTATAGTATTTTATATAATTATATCCTAGCCGGTGGGGATTATGTCTTCGCATGGTGGGGGGCAGATTATGTAAGCCATTTTCTTGCACATATTACGCGCTCTCAATTTGAAATGGAAGTTGGATTCATGAAAATAATTCTTTCCTTAAATAGAAGTTGGATTGATGAAACTAATTCTTTGCTTAAATGGAAGTCGGATTGATAAAAGAAAGTCTTTGCTGAAATAGAAGTTGGATTGATGAAACTAATTCTGTGCTTAAATAGCAAGAATTATTTTCATCAATCCGACTTCTAGTTCAAAAAAATTATTTTCATCAATCCAACTCCTACTTAAGGAAGAGTTATTATCTGCCGTCACGCTGCCGGCTAGCAATCCCTTTATTGGTCAACGAGAATTAATAGGCCTAATCGATTCCGTTTGACGAACAGTCCGTTGACGAATCGTCCGTTGACGAATCGTCCACTTGACGAACAGTCCTTGACGAACAGTCCGTTGACGAATCGTCCGCATACCGGAATGTTATATGAATAAATTTATTTTAGTTTAATGGGTAATGGGTTAGATAATTTATTTGGGGCCTATAATATGGGACATAATGACGAACTGTATCTTAATCATCTTTAATGTTATTGATATGCTTGAGTTTGTGTACACCAAAGTGCGGTATGAAATTGGTTTCAATAAAGAAAATTCTTCATTTAACCTAAAGTAAACAAAATGAATGCCTATACAGCAGATGGAACTGCAATATGCAATAGCTTGCATGTAACAGCCAATCTTAGAAATTAAGTAGGCCTACTAACTTTAATAGTAGGCCTAAATTTTTTATAGCCACAGTAGGCTAGACCTTTCTATGAAACCTATAAACCGTGGCGCATTGGATAACATCTGGCACACAGACCGAGAGGTACCGAGTTCGAGCCCCCGTTGGGCGGATATGCTTTGCTGGCTGCTATTAGCGCTGCAGGCTGTNTTGTTATTACTTTTAACCAAAAAGATGGTATCCAAAATGCACCATTATACACACCCAAATAAAAGTTCCTTAATAGGCCTACAGCCTCTTCCCGGACCCCTCCCCTCAGAGAGGTTGGAATCTGCGTAATTTTTGGGAAGCTCTGGTTACGCCACTGCCTACACCCCACTAAAACTGTATTCATACTAATTAATAGGCCTTCGTGAGCAAATCAAGAAAATTCCAGAAACCCCTAGGCCTATATCCCTCAACCTTGAGTCTTTGACCCACACATTCACCGCAAATTCTCCTGTCTGCAACCTATAGTTGTGATTTTTGAGCAAAACCTTAGTTTCTCCGATCACATCACCCATCCTTCCCGCTCCTGCTTCATACACATTCGCGACCTCGGCAGAATCCGCCCTATGCTCGACTTCAAAACTGCATCTACAATCGAATACAATTAAAATTCTCACTCTGATCTTCAAGGCTCAGATGGGTCTTGCCCAGAAATATCTGGTTGAAGTAATACAATACTTCGGCCTCACTCCTGCAGCTTCCTCCCACCGTCCACTTCGTAAGTCTTCGTTCCTCCAATAGACTTGACCTCTTAATTGGTTCCCCGTACTAGAACTGATATGGCTCAGTGCAGGAGCGTAGCCAGACTTAATTTCAAGAGGAGGCAACCTCACAGACCATTGGCAAAATTCTGGCTATTGGGGTCATTGGTCAATAGAAGTTCCAATGTATAAAGAAAGCAAGAGGAGGCAACTGCCTCCTCGTGCCTCCATGTAGCTACGCCTATGGCTCAGTGTTGTTCCTTTGCTTCAATGATCCCTGGATTTTGCGTATATTTTACACAACTAAAATCTTTTGATTATTATGATTATTACAACACGATTTTCAATGCGAAAAACACTGAATTATTTAGGTCAGTCCTTCACCATCATTTTTTAGTTTTAAGTACACGTTCAGATATAGCTGAAAAACGGATCCAAGAACGCTAACAACAGCTAGGCCCCATATGCCACATCGTCAAATGCTTCCAAAAGCGTTGGCGGCTGTTGGGATCTGCGCCAGATCCCTAATCGCGGGAACGAGCACCGAGGGTTACACATTCGGTTGTTTAACTTGCTTTCGGTACACTCGTACGTGTTAGTACTCGTGCCAACAATTTAAAACTTGCTGCCCCTACAAAAATTCCTGCGAACGCCCATGATTCTTATTGATTTTTTGGGCAAACAACTCATATAATTATAGTAGGCCTAGACCTTGTAGGCAGAGCAAGTGCATGCTGCTGTAACTTAATTAGGCCTAGTTTTGAACAGAGCAAGTTTTTTATGAATAGCTTTTTTATAACCATAACCACAACCATAAATTTTATTGCCTCACGTATCACAAGATGACATATAACATTCGAGAGCAAAACATAGCCTACGTTAACAGAAAGCAATGGCCGGGAAACAGACCCTTAAGGGATAAGGTCCTGCTGACAGGGTTATCCTTGTAGGCCTACATAGGAGGGAATGCAACTGGTATGCATTATAATTTCCAAAAGTAGGCTACTGGGACTTAAGTAGTTAACTATAATATAAAACTGAACAAAATGAATGTCTACATCAAGCAATATCCACACACAATAATTATGTAGGCCTACACACAAGGCAGGATAATAAGAAGGGAGATAGAGAAATAGTCAGAGATCAACAGCCAATAATAACCACGGAGTTTCCGTTTAAATATGGAAATGTAAGGAGATTTACGTAGAACTATGCGAAGATTATTCCAGGTTCTCAAGGTTGTTGATCAAGGTTGTTGTTTAATAGTTAAGGCCCTTGAATCTGTACATGACCTTTATTCTCCTGGGAATTATCGTCGAGAAAAGAATTATAGAAGGCAAGAGAACAAGAAAAGGACCTAGAAAGATGTATGTAGGCCTACATAAAGGGCTGGTGTTTTGAAGACGAATGGACACAGCAGACTGGAGGAGCAGGCAATCGTGAGTTATTGGTGTGGAGGGAGGGGCACTGAGTCACTGGCCAGGTATAAACCTATAGGTGCTCACGGGCTTCGAATCTGAAGAAGACAGCTGCCTTCAATATGGTAATTAGTCTGATTAGTACCTCGGTATTGTAATTATAATAATAATAATGATGATGATGATGATGATGATGATGATGATGATGATGATGATGATGATGATAATGATAATGATAATAATAATAATAATAATAATAATAATAATAATAATAATAATAATAATAATAATAATAATAATCTTTTCTTTATTGAAGCGCCTGACAAACGCACTGTGCTGTACATTAATTTACATGTTATGCAATTGAAACAATTCACAAAAACACAAATGACAGAAGACATAAATCTTAACTAGCCTACTAACAGAACAGACAGCCTGCAATACACAGCGCTAATAGCAGGGGTGCAAAAACCAAACTTTTTTCAAAATGAAAAGTTGGTTTTTGGTTTTATTTTTTTTTTTTTTTTTTGTTTTTTATTTTTGAGATTTTCCTATTTCGGATCATAAAACTCATAAAATGGCATAATACCGTTCAAATTAATCAGATGCATATAAATGAAATTAACTAGAACAGTAGAACCGTAGAATGTCATAAAACGAAGTTAACAAAGACCAGACAACAATAATTGCCAAGAGAGTTGAAAAGACGACATTTTTGGCATTTATAATTTTGAAATTTGTAAAAACCCAAAAAACCTAAATTTGCGGTTTTTTGTTTTTTTGTTTTTTGTTTAAAAACCAAAATAACCAAAAACCAAGCCTTTAACAGCCCTGGCTAATAGCAGCCTACAAAGCTTGTCCGTCTACGAGACTCGAACTCGGTACCTCTCGCTCTCTATGCCAGTGTGTTATCCAATGCGCTATCGGGTATATGTAACTAGATATAGGCCTAGATATAAAATACGAGACCTACTTTGGGCAAAAGGAGAGTGGTTAGTTTCTGGAGTCAACCATAAAGTCCGTTTAAATCTGTCAGATTTAATTTCGTTTAATTTCTCAGCATTTACAACCGAATGTGCAAATAGAATAGTGTGGTGCATGAAGGTGATATAGGCCTACTCAGCAGCAGGTGTGCCGTAAACAATGCGAAGATCGACACATGTATGCGTGTAAAGGTTGCTAGGCAGACTAGCACAGGCCGACACGAAATAATGCTTCACTGAACGCCCACGTAGGCGTACACGTGTAATGGAAAAGCCTGGGACCTTTTGAATCGATACAAAATGAAATCGACATCCATCCTCTGTCTCCCAGAACCTGGACAGGAGACAGAACCTGTTAAACAGTTTAGCCTATCTGCTCCCATAACCTTAGCCTATATATATATATATATATAATTCCTATTTGATTTAGGGTCAGATGTCAATGTATTAATCACCACGGTTTGGGCAAGGAATTCTCTGCTAAAAAAGGTCATGAAAATGAAGCAAAACACCTTTATTCTGGACAGGAACTTTTGAGAAAGGATGGAAGGAAAAATTACGAAACGGTCAGAAAAAAGGCGTGAAAACTTGCGCTATGCAACAGAAGAGGTATTAATTGCAAGACTTAAAAGATGCCCTTGACAATAAAAAAAATTTAATCTCATAACTTCAAACAAACAATGCATTTTAATCTTAATTCACAATGTGTACATCTAATGTGGTTTTTTTTATTTCAAGTTTCCATTAATCATGAATCATTCAAAGAAAGAGTGCATAGGCTCAGTAACAATAGCCAAGCACTATAGAAGTTTTCATCAAATACTTTACAACAGTTAAGGCACAAACTAGACTGAAGTATTGGCCAATTTAATTTAAATTTTAATAACATAAATTAAATTCAGCAGGAATGGCACAAGCCACAAGGTTATATTTTACTAAGCTGCTAGCACATTCCTTCTGGCCAAGTGCAGTTTCCCAATCACTGACAAAAGTAAGGAAGTAATTAAGCATATTCTTTATTAACCAATTGCTAATCACACTTAAATACTTTAAGGTAGATACAGATCATGGGATACTTTGAACAGAAAACAATCAGATCTACTGAATAGGCTGAGCTGCATAAAACTTTGAAACAATTCACTTGCACCAGGCTATTGTGGCATTCATTGACATAGACACGGAAAATCTAAATGCCTAAAAGAATCCATTTTGGTTTCTTAACATGATGTTAAATACCACATAACAACAACAACAAATGACGCACAAGGAAACTTAGCAAAACAGCATTGCCTCTGGGCCTCACTAGCAAACAGCATCTATAGGCTACTCAAGACTAGTATTACCACCCACTGGTAGCCTAGAGCCAGTCAGGTGAACTGAAGTACCTCAAAGAAAGGAACACAAGATTCTTTGAGCACTAGCCAAAACTTGTTGCCAGTGCATAGCTTTGTTACTCATCTACCTGTTGTTGTCGACCAAAGCCAGATATCTGGCTCACAAATGCAGAAACTGTCGTAAACACAACGAGGTCACGACCCCCATGCTCAGACACATAATAATTCCTGCATAACAAACACATAATTCTTGCAAAACAAACAGCAGATGGCTGGCTGTGCTAAAAAAATTTAAGCAAAAAATCATGACTTGGCAGCTCAGCGGGTAAGGAATAACAGTTAACTTAAAATCAGTGCTTTTTCAGACAGAATGCTCCAGAATGGCGTTCCAGCCTCCAGGACCTTTTTGAGCTATTAAAAAATAAGTTAGTTAATTAAAAATTTTAATAAATATTATTCAGTTACTTTAATTTAATTTCAGTGTTTATTGATAATATTGATATTGATGTATATAAAATAAAAATATCAGCATAAAATATGACCCTATGGTCCACTGTCCATTGCTACATAGTACCTCAAAATTATTCTGAATTAGTGCAGTTCTGGAACCTTTTTTTCTAGAAAAAAGCATTGCATAAAATGAAACATAAGTTGGCGCTAAAAAGAAAGTTGAGATAGCAGAAAACAAACTACAGACCTGAGAACTGTGAGCAACTTGACAAGATGATACAAGATTAAAAAAGTAAAAAATAAATAATGCCACATAACAACTTATTCGAGAAACATTCAACGAGGCACATTTTTACAAATTCACATGCAGTTCATAGAACAGCCCTAAATTTAAGCACTTTTGCACCGATGACTAAGCAATCACAGAATATAATTGAAATGAATTTAAAATATATCCAATTCCACAGATGGCCACAATACCAGTAGGTTGAATTTTAAGGAGTTCTTATGTCAACTAAAGAATGATTGGTTTCAAAACCACGTTGAACTGGTCTCTTACTTGACACACTAAACACAAGCTACATTGGTTTCCCAGTCGCTTTTAGTACACTCTCATCGCTAAAGTTTAGGGAGTATTTAACACAATACACACTTAAACAGCAGCAAATCTATTACTGCAAGTTGCATATTAATTTCTTAAAGATCTGTGAACAGATTATTGACCAAAATGCATTACCAATATACTAAGCAATTTAAAACATTCCGTCAACAAAACATTACACAAAATATTTCAACATTCAAGTGTTCATCTGTTGCTCTTAAATTAAAAATTTGCAACTGCCTCCTTTGAACACATATATTTACAGAATGACAGCAGAAAGGACAGCTGTAAAAATCTCTTTCAATCATTTCTGATTTCAAACCATTTAACACACTGTATCAATAAATATTATGAAAACTGCAAATGCGGACTAAAGGAAAGGCATTATACTACAAACTCATGAAAGGCAAGACCTTCGGGTCTGAAGGATCTTAAGATTGAAAGCGCAAACATCAATCACCATACAGCATGGACACCTTTCCAACTTCCAAACTTGTCTTACCCATTCGGACATTTATAAAATTTCTAACCTCCCTCAGTAATGTAATGTAATTGAACATTTATATAGCGCCCCTTCAAGGTATCTACTCAGAAGCGCTCTGTGCGCTAGCCTCTATGATGTCAAATGTCATTACGAACGAATATATTACATCAGTTAACAAAACAATGCACAGTAAGCTGAAAGAGTCAATAGTGGCGGACCCACGCACACACGTAGAACCAGCCCACCGATTCCCATCGACATCTGAAGATGACATGGATGTTCAGTGGCACTCCTCTTCTGCCTAAATTTTCTTGCAGTGTATACAAATGGTAAACGATAGGATGGCGGAGTTGAGGGTCGTCCACAAGGGACTTTTGCAAAAAAAGACCTACTTTGGACCCCTCCCACCTCTAGTCTGCATTTGGCAGTACGCTCCCATCTCACTTTGCAGATGTCCAAACTCCAGCAGAGACGTCAGGCCTAGATTCTGCTACACTGTTGATCTTGCCAGACTAACTGCTCTGTACGTCGGTGCAGTTAAGATACTCCCATGTCCAGAAAAGTTACTGTTATTGGATCCAATGCAGTCTTCTAACTCAGTGCTTCCCAAACTTTTCAGTGTCACGGACCGGCAGGTATTAACTTTCAGCGTCAAGGACCCGCAGGAATTTTTCCACTGCAGGAGGACCGTGCCAAATTTATTAATTATTTCTCTTTTTCGCTTTCAATCACCTAAATTCCTCAAAATGTACTAAAATTGATTCAAATGCATGTTCAGCCAATTATACGACTCTGTTGCCCTTTAAATGTTGGCCTAATAAGTCTGTTTTGCTATGACTTTTAAAAATATAATAGCCATTTCTTGATTCTGAGACAATTTGACTAGTTTCTTGACTCACTTTGCAGACCGGCAACTGAGGGCTCGCGGACCGGCACCGGTCCGCGGACCACCACCTTGGGAAGCACTGGTCTAACTGAAGTTGGTGTTAAGGATGCTGCCACATGTGTCAACATTGTAAAGCCTTTTCAACTGAAGTTCAATAAAAACTATTTTCAATTACTCAGCCACCATTTTAATCCAACGACCACAACTAATATTAAAGCAGCCGCTTGACTTCATGCATGCAAATAATATAGGCCTACCAAGATGAACGGAAAATAAAACTCAACTTCAGTGACTCTTAATTACCAGTTTTACAACCTCTTCCGTGCTTTAATTAAATGATGAGATAAAAAAAACTGCATGTAAAGCTTTAAGCATTACAAATCAAACTGTAATAAAACTCCTTACATAGTGTACAGAAAAGTGTAACCAGTACAGCTCAGCAGTGCACTAAATTTTATCCATTCCATCAGGTTGTCTGCTTTGCCCAACAAACATATATTTAAAGTAAATATTTATTAAATCTGCTACTTTTTTATTATACAAGCTTGAGGAAAGGCCAAAAGGCCAAATATCCCACTGCATGGCACAACACAGTCAAAATGCAAATTTAATTACATCAAAGACATGAAACTATTGGCCAAAATAACTTCAGGTTGTAGTACATTTTGGCTGTGGTTCACTACAAACCACTATCCAAGTATTCATTAATTTTGTTTATAGCTTTTTTGTACTGGCTCACCCAGACCAAACAACCCATGTCAGAATACACCATGTTTAAACTACCATAATTAACAAGTTTATTCACAATTTTTATTTCCTTTCTGATAACTTCATTGTGGCATGCTTTGTTAGTCACAAAAATTAAATGTCCTGAGGCCATATCAATTACATAAATTACACGGTATGCACCGGGATGTTTATCATCACTCATAATGTGACCTTACACTCGATCATAAAGTCAGCATTGCCTACACAAAGCAGCCAAAAAAGTTGGGTACAAAATCGTACAATGCCAGGGTTTTAATGGCAGGGTTTTAAGGGCATCAGAAAAGGCAAGAAAAAGCTTTAACATGTCTATGAACACTTTCATATTCAGTGCCTGTGAAATTACTAATACTACAGGAAAGAGGTCGTTGTTCAGGAAAGAGGTGGATGTTCACAATTTATATCTAATTGTACCGGGTACATCTGATAAGCGTATGAAATGGTAGGACCTACATTTTCTGCATATTATCCAACTCAAGCAGTAAGAATGTTTTCAGACTCTGGTCGTCCATTTCTTCTATGATTTTACGAGCTTCAGCACCTCCCTCAACACTGAACTCCATCATGTCCTCGGCAAACTTCAGCCATACACAGTTTGGACAGCCGGTCATACAGCAATTTGTTGGAACTTCTGGTGCAT
The DNA here is from genome assembly GCA_020284085.1 of Aporrectodea caliginosa. Classification (NCBI taxonomy): domain Eukaryota; kingdom Metazoa; phylum Annelida; class Clitellata; order Crassiclitellata; family Lumbricidae; genus Aporrectodea; species Aporrectodea caliginosa. Next base: position 555,374 of record JACEVL010000127.1, on the reverse strand, counting down.
TGCTCCACTTTCTTGGCTTATCCTTAGGTGCGGACGCCATATCTGTAGCTTCACTGGCAGTTCCTGATGCCTCAGAACCTTTGCCATCTTTGACTGGCTCCCCGTTATTCCGTAATGTGGAGGAGGTAGCACTCATGTTCTGCACAGAGACACAACTGAAATCTTTTTCAACACTGCACTCTTTTTGAGCATCAGAAATTCTTTCAGGTTTACACTCTTTTTCAAAATAGCGTCCATTCTCGGTGGTGTAACTTTCTACAATACTCTCATGTTTGCATCTGCACATAAGTTTCGTAGACGATAAAGATGGCAATTTTCTAAGAAGAGGAGTCAAAATCTTTGCCATATCTTTGCTCTGCTGCAAATTCAGAACAAAATCAGTAAGAATATATAGAGTCAATAGCAAATAATAATAACAAATTAATTTGAAAACTCAAAAACGTAAAGGCCATAAAAATAGTTTATCTTGGGTTATTGGCCAACCTGTCTGTAAAATTAAAATTCTTGCAAAGCCAATGAGACAAAAGCAATTTAGAGAAAAACTCATAATTCATTCTGTGGACAATAAAGTAACATGTATGTACAATTGTACATCTCATATTCATATAGAGCAGTGTTTCTTAACCAGTGTTCGACAGAACCCCTGGGGTTCGGTGAGCCAGTGCCAGGGGTTCGGCAGAGGTCCTCTGAAATATATACATATTCAGGGTCAGTGAGTGTGAGTGAAAAATCATTTGCTATTTTATTTTTATTTTTCTACTTTTATTTAATAAAATAGTTAACTGTAAGTAGTTCATGTATTGAATGTATTAATATTGTATCACATTTTGGTACAATTTTTTAATTCCTTTTGTTCCCATTAGTTAAAAAATTATTGTTGAAACTTGAGGGGTTCGGTGAGTGGTCATGGATTTCTCTTGGGGTTCGGCTCCCTTGAAAAGGTTAAGAACCACTTATATAAGTGAATCTCTGGCCCTTTAAACTGCAGAAAGAAAGAAGCTGCGACTTAAGACAGAGGTAAATAATAATAATCTTTTCTTTATTAAGCGCCTGACAAACGCACTGCGCTGTACATTTACATGTTACGCAATTTAACTACTAAGAGAACAGACAGCCTGCAATACAACGGCGCTAATAGCAGCCTACAAAGCATATCCGCCCTACGGGCTTGAACTCGGTACCTCTCGCTCTCTTCGCCAGATGTTATCCAATGCGCTATCGGGCCCCATAACAGGAGTTGCTGACAGATTAGCCTCTCTGCTGTTGAGTAGCGAATTGCGGACAGTGCCATAAATTTCTTACTGAAGCATCAATAGCGTCCAGGGATTTTTCACACTCAACTGGTAATCCTTGCATATATTAGGCAAATAATGTTCTAGAACCTTCCAAATACAGCATAACATGTTGGGCTAATAAGCTATTGTATTGTATTGTATTTAAGCATTTGTAACACACTGCTAGTACGGTGAACCATTCAGAAGCGCTCCCAGTGCGCAAGGCCCTGCGAAAAGAAGCAGGTTTTGAGAAAGACGAAGGAAGAAGAGACACTTCTAATGCTAAAGCAAACAGAAGGATAAAGCACATTCCAAAGAGGGACCAATTGAAGCAAAGGATCGAGACTGAGCCATAGCAGTTCTAGTCTGGGGAACCAAGCGGTCACGTCCATCGGAAAAACAAAGTGGATGGTGGAAGGAAGCTGAATGAGGCCGAAGTATTATGTCAACGAGATATTTCAGGGTAAGAGCCCTCTGAGCCTTGAAGATCAGAGTGAGGAGTTTAAATTGTATGCAAGCATGGAGAGGGAGCCAATGAAGTTCATCAAACATAAAGGAAGAGAAGCGAGAGTACCGAGGAAGGCGGGCTATCAGTCTAGCAGCGGTGCTGAGCACTGAAGAGCAGAGAGACAAACCCTAGGAAGACCAATAAGAAGAGAATTGCAGTAGTCAATCCGAGAACATATAAATTATGAACTAAAGTAGTGAAGATGGAGGAGGAGACAGAGCGACAAATGACCTTCAGATGCCTTAAATGAAAATAGGAGGAGCGTGTAAGATTAGAGATGTGCTCGGTAAAGGTAAGATCCCGCACACTTGACGGAAAAAGAAGAGTGGGAACATTTCAGAGAGGAGAACGAAGTGCTTACAGCATTAGGTCAAAGTCAGATTACTCATTAGAAGTAACTTAAATGCGAACAATTGAAAGTGTTTTTTCACTTCATTTGATTATAAAACTGGAGACGTGTTTTCTGTCATTCTAACACCTTTCTATACCTCTTTGATCTTAAATACCCTTTCAGAGTGTCATGCCTACAAATATCTTCAAATAATAAACGTTTCTAACCACTGAATTATTAACTCATTTGTATTAATACTCATGCCAAGCACAACGCTTTCACACTGGTTGGGGTAAAGTCGTAGTTTACGTTGCTAAATTATTCTCATGTCTTCAATGCCGTACTTGACGTTGGTAAGTAAGCAGTCTACCAATGTGCATGTTAACTATCATCAATCCAGCTTCCATTTCATCAAGAAATTTTTTCATCAATCCACCTTCCATTTAATTGGAAAAAATACTTTTATCAATCCAACTTCTATTTGACGAAAGAAATATTTTTCATCAATAGAACTTTTATTTAAGCAAAGATATATTCTCATGGATCCAGCTTCTAATTACGGAAACAATTATTTTCATCAATCCAGCTTCTATTGAATCGAAAACTTAATTTCATCCATCCAGCTTCTATTTACGGTAAAAAATTATTTCGATCAATCCAACTTCAATTTTGAACACAGGAATGTTTTCATCAATCCCACTGCCATTTAGGGAAACAATTTTTTTCATCAATCCTGCTTCCTTGTTAAAGTGACAATATCAAATAATTTAGCAACGTAAACTACGACTTTACCCTGGTTGGAATATGTCTAAAACGCCTCCTTACCTATTCTAAGACATCTGATATTAAATTACGTACTAATACTTAACACAGGCCTGCTGCGTTGAAACGCTGCGAAGAAAAACCTCTTTTATCGACCACCGTCCATTTAAGATCTATCATCGACCACTTAACAGTATTAAACGTAAGTTTTCAATTACTTTCTCAGTAGCTTAGTTTTCAAACTTTGAAACATACCAGATTATAATTTGTAAACAATAATCAACTATTTACATAACTGGTAAACAACATGGTAAACATTAAAGTCGTGTCCTTGGGTGCTTCTCAAAGTTGTATGGAGTGTGCTCGGAGTTTCTCGGTGAGGCATGTGGAACAGCGTCGAGTGTAGTCACGATCACGATGTGACATCGTTTTGATGAAAAAACAATAGTTCTTCGTATTCAACATTTTCTCCACCTCGTCGTTTTAGTTATAGTAGAGTACCATGCACTCTCATAATACCTACAAGCACTTACTTACTTACTTACGGAGTTCAATTGTTGTGTGTCCTGCTATCCGCGATTTTGTGCAATTCAAACAAAATCTATTCACTTTACCAGTGTCCTCTACGTAAAGCAAGTAGGCCTATGCTTCTGTTTTTTTATGACGTAGCCTAAATTTTGACGTTTCACAGACCATTACACGAGCTACTATCCAGGCCTATTATAACGTCACTGTAACCTGATTTGTAGGTCAGTACCTAGGCCTATGCTATCATCATCATCATCATCGTCGTCGTCGTCGTCGTCTTCGTCGTCGTCATCATCATAATCATCATCATCGTCGTCGTCGTCGTTATCGTCATCATCATCTGTGGCATTCTCCTCTCTGAAGCGTTTCCTTTTCCGCGACATGCGGCCATCCGTCTCTAGTCTGGGGTCTTCTCCAAGCCATGAGCAACCCAAAGTTCATGTTCACGTTTGGCGAGGACGTCCAAAAGCCTGTGGATCCCAAGTCCCAACCTCTCGGAGGAACCTGAGGGCCAGAAATCCCTGCTCGAAAGCCTAAGGCCATAGTATGGTTTAATGGTTTTGGTGACCGTCGCAGCGTGCGATGTGTCCAAACAGCAGTAGGCGTAATTACCTTCTTGCTTGAATCATCTCAGACACTGGGATGAGCATCGTACGGTTGCAGGCCTGTATTATGTTTCCGCGTTGGCTACATGTGCTATGTAGGGCATGCGCAGTAGCCTATCTTTCCGACGCTGAAAAGCATCGAGTATTATAATAGGCCTACGGTTGAACATTAGCTGCTTGTGTAGACCTAATTGCTAATATGCAAATTAGGCCATTAAGCAGAGTTGTATGGTCTCGAGAATCAGTCTCGGTCTCGAGATAGGTGTTTGATGTCTCGGTCTCACAGTCATTTCTTGCCTTTTTGGAAACTGTCTTGAAGCGAAAGTCTTGTTCTCTTGTAGAAGCAGTTTATAGGCCTAATATAGTTCTCCCGTAAACCGTCTTTAGTTCTGAAATTCTTGCGCTATAATATTGTTCTGTGCCGGTGTGATAACTAGTAAATCGGAAGTGCTAAACACACCAGAAGTTGAGAAACGCGGTTTTCTGGCTAACAGTATAACTTAACAGATATTGAAAACAGAAAGTTCTACTTCATTTCCATTTTTTAGCAGTGCAATCAGAGGTGTAGACGAGCCGGAGCGGTCCGGAGCGGCGTTCCGGTAGGCTACTTATTATTTACCCGGAGCGCTCCTGTACTTCAAAATTTACGTCTACACCACTGAGTGCAATATTAATAAAATGTCTTATAAAGAACCTGAAATAGTCAAATTTGCATTAATTTTACGCAATTTGAAGTCATGGACAAACAAAAGAAATGATCCGTTTGCCGCTGGTGGCTTTACACCCGCGGCAAGCGAAACGACTGGAACAACATCTATAGTTTCTCAAAGTGAGTTAAATTATGTCGTAAATTTATGGAATATTGTTGGTTTAAATTTTGGAATCGTTTAGAAGATTTCAGGATGCCTGAAATATTTAATTTTGTATGCTATTCAGATGATCGGCTGACAGTTGAGAGAAAAATTGCTTCGGGATGTGCGTCCAAGTTGTTCTTATTGTTTATTGGGTAATATATAGGTGCTACGCTGAAGAAAGCCTCGATCAGTGATGAACTGTCTTGGACCTTGTGTCTCGGTCTCGGTCTCCACTGTCTAGGTCTCGGTCTCGGTCTTGGTACCCACTTTCTCGGTCTCGAAGTTTTAAGTCTCGCATACAAGTCTGACGTTAAGCATGAACGGTTTTCGAAACTCCTGAAAAAGCATCATTGGCCTCCATAATTATGAACTCGCTAGACCGAAGTTAAAAACATGACTAATTATCTGATTCCCCTTAGGAACTCACCAAAACCTCTTGCTGTCTTTCACTCAAAACTGGCAGCTCTTTTCTTTCAGAAATCCTGTTCCTATTCTCTTTCTTTTACCTCAGTCGCTGCCTTTATTCTAAACACCACCGATCCATTTTAGCTGTCTGCCTTCTGACCCCATTTGGATCTTGACCTGGGACCGACTTTGACCCTACCTGTCTATCGATTTTGCGCTGATCAAGCGCCTCTGAATGAGCTGGTTCCCGCAACTACGCTCTTTTGAGCGGTGTAGAATCGAGAGGTTACAAGTAGCCTAGTAGGCCTACGATTACGATTATGATGGCTAGCGTAGCGGTCCTTGGAGATCCACTGATGACGTCACACGCGAAAGACGCAGGCCTTAATTGCTGCCTATAGGCCTATCTAAAAGGCAATGACTAGGCGATATTCTCAGCTAGTCCCAGTCGGACAAAATATAGAATTTGGCCCTTATTTAAATGAAGGACACAATCGAAGCCACCACAACAACAACAACATCATGTGCAATTTTGTAGGACATATAACACATAATAGGCCTAACTAAGGCAGAAAAGAAGCATAGGATAGGCCAAGGTCGATCTCTTAGGAATACTCTGAATATGCAGCCGCGTAGGCCTAGTCTACGCGTAGGGGTCCAGACGATTCCACCAAAAGCAAAAGTTAGTGGCCGCCAAAATCTCATTTATAAAATAAAGAAATAAAATTAACAAATAAATTATTAATTAATAATAATAATGATAAAAATAATAAGAATAATAAGAATAATAAACAAGGCCTATCGGTCATGATCCAACGCTTCAACGCGGTGGCTTTCTAGGGCACCATGTCAAGGCTGCCGGGAGCCGGCGAGCGGCGAACTCTGGACAGATCCAACACAGGATATCGATAGTAGAGCTACTTTTAGCCAACATTCCATAATAATAATAATAATAATAATAATAATAATAACAATAATAATAATAATAATAATAATAATAATGATGATGATGATGATGATGATGATGATGATGATGATGATGATGATGATGATGATGATGATGATGATGATGATGATGATGATGATGATGATGATGAATGATAATAATAATAATAATGATGAATAATAATAATTGATGGGGTTTAGGATAATGGTAATGCTGCGGTGTGGCTCAGACGCCACAGACAAGTCAGAGGAAAATTGTAGGCTACCTTGACAGTTGACAGAAACAGTAGGCTATAGGCCTATGCCTAATAACGTGATAAAAATTATGTAGGCCTGTAGAATATAGATGATATACCCAGAGATCCGACAGATAGAGGTGAAACATAGTCATTGGCGGAAGAAACATCTAACTTCACCGTTCTTAACTTCTGTTGTAAATGTGCATGGTATGAGATTCATGTTAAGATAGAAGCCATAATGAGCAAAACAATGCAGAGTCCAACGTTGCAGCTGGACGAAGCAATGAACACGTACAAGTTTCTTGTCAACTATATATAGAGAAACGGGCTTTAAGTCAGCACTGGTTAAAACAAAGGAGTTAGCAAAAGAACTTGATGTGAAAGCAGGATTTCCTGACTCACGCATGCACCAAACGAGAACTGCAGACTGAAGCATGCAGCCTAAAAAGGCTTCAGCATTTGGATGCGCGCAAAAGACATTGAAGATCCTGGTTCGCCAGTACAACCCAATACACGATTTTGGGACACAAATTTGGGGCTCAGAAACCCCCAATATACATATACACATATAATAGTTTCTCCAGTTCATGTTGTCATTTGTAGTGGCGTAAATTATAGTAGACAGGTACACAGATGCAAGCTTTGAAGTAACTTGCTCAAAATTTAAATGGCATATGTGTGTAGCAAAATAAACTGCTTATCAAATCATGTTAACATAACATGCATAACTAATTAATATAAGGCTTAATATAAGCTAATCAATGAAAGTGGCATTTATATAAAAAGACACGAATCTTCCGCCATCAACTGATACCACAAGAAACCGGACTTGGACCTCCCTCGGACTACTCTCTCTGACAACCCTTCTGACTTGACGCAGCGCTCGTGAATAAGCTGGTGCTCTGCGCTTGGCTTTCTAGTGGCGCCTTAGAAGTTTGGAGATTACGATAACGAATGTTCGAAACCGAAACCTGTAACTACGAACTATCCGACAGCGATGTGCCAATGACAGACGGGGAACAGATGTGCATTCACGAGAAGGCTCAGATAAGCCCATAATATCTAGTCAGAAGTAGCTAATAACGACACTCTAGGTAGATAGGCTTTGTTTGTTTTGTGAAAACGTGAATTGACATGATTTTTTTAAAATATAATTGCAAACCATTTCTACAGACATGTCTAGGGCTTTGATTTTAGCATTACTCGATGTGATGTAAAGTTTACTCAGCCACGGTTGACACAGCTAAACTTACTATTTTAAATAATGGCACTACAATGTGTAATTTGAAAAAATCGAGTTATTGATTTAATAAAGGCAAACATTGGACATTGAGACAACTCATCCCTGAATCGCAAAAAGTACACATTTGATTTGTATCCTCAATAAATCCCAAGGCAAGGAAGCACACAATTTGACTGTTAAATCACACCAACCATGCCCATAGTAGCAGCAGCATCAGAAATTTAAATAAAACTAACCATAATGGGTGCATCTCCCCATTCAAAACGAAATCCAACAGGGGGTGTATAAACAGCATCGCTTAAAGTTCCAGTAAACAGTGTTGCCTGGTCTCCTGAAATAACCAGTTCATAGAATAAACAACAGCAACAAACTTACTCTAATGGGCGCATCTCCACACTGAAAGCAGAAACCCCTTGGAGCTTCATAGTGCCCAAATAAAGTACCAGTAAAAAGAGTCGCTGCATCGCCTACAATAACCATTTGACATTCAGTCATACATAAAATAATACCCATAATGCAAATCATTCACAAAGAATTGTAATGACAATTCAGTAAGGCAACATTCCAGATGCCCAACAAAATTCATATGGTCAAACATTTCAAGAATAAGAAAAATCCAGCATGAAAAAATACAAATCAAAAGGAAATCACCATAATATAAAACTAAAACAGCTATTTTTTTCCCTCCTACAATTCAAACCTTATAAAGTAATTCGAGTTTAAATCTTGCCTAAAGCACAAATAACAGGTTAAGTTATAATATGTTCAAACTGCTAAATTTCTAACCCTATGGTTTTGTATAGAACAGCCAGCCATATATGAAACATTTGAAATAATGAGCACTAAGGATTAAATACACTTTCAATGATATTCAGTCAGTTTTAATATACTTGCAATTCACACTAAATCCTACATCTGTAAGTAAATAAAAGATCCAGCATGCAGATGGCTCATAACCTTCCAATCTGCAAATTCTATGTCTAAGAAAAACAGTTTTAAGACGGAAAGCAAATGCTAATCTCATTAAGTAAGACAGGCACAGGAATGAAGCCTTAGTGTGATACCTTGAGCTTGTAAAAAATCCTAAGAGAACAAACCTTGTTTTCAGATGACATAACGATATTAAAATAAAACAATGCCAGAGCTTATTTGGAAGGTTTTGAGATGTAATACAATCTTTTACTGTAACTATCAGTAGTTCGGAATAATCAGTTGTATAATTGTTATTCACAATAACCAGTAAAAAATCCACAATAACGTAAAATTATAAAGCTAAACAATAAAAGCATTCATAATAAAATATTACCAAGCGATTCACTTCCCATCCACATATGTTCTAGATTTTTCTCCTTGCTTCGTTTGTTGTAATCTTGGTAATCAATACGAGCGAAGAACAACGCATCAAATCCAAACTGCAGCCATAAACAGAAGACCAACAACCATATATCATCATTCAGTTATTCTGTACATATAATAAGAGTAAACTGTGCTATTCATTTACAAAAACTATGTTAAAACTTTTGCAGTTAGATGAAAATGCCTGCATCATACTCCCATTCATCACTTTCATGTGTTCCTTGATGGTGAACACATTGTGTGGACTATGCCTCCAAAGACACATAAAACAATAATGCATCACTTGTAACCGCAGTGATGCAAATTCAAGACGGTGTATTCCCAAAGTTGAATATGTTAGATGGACTGTGTCTCCAAAGCTGAATATGTTGTTTGTCTGTCGAGCAGGGTCCAGGTTTAAATCTGTCTTACATTTCACAAAGTATTGCATTCAAATCAGCTGACTCGATTTGAATACAATACTCCTTGCTCATCACTCATGACATCAAACACTGCTTTTAATCAATGGATACTCCGACTCCTCTGCCTCACACCAACACAGTGTTAGGCTCTCAGAGATTCTCAGGAGGCTGGTCCTACAATCTGGAATTCACTGCCCAGTGTTATGCATTCTATCAGTTCTCTCATGTCGTCTGGTACTTTAAAACATCTGGTTCAGCTTGCTTACCCTTCATACCTTGACATCTGTTCTCCTGACTTACTGGATTTCAATCCAGGATCCTTGAATGGGTCATAACTTTGACAATGACTTCACTTGAAGCGACCATCTATTGAAGCCTTTTGCATTATGAGAATGGCAATCTATGGACTGTATCCCCAAACTTTAATATGTTGTATAGATTGTGTTCCCGAAGCTGAATGCGTTACACAGATTGTGTCTCAAAAGTTTAACGCGTTAGATGAATTGTGTCTTGAAAACTGATTATTTTAGACAGACTGTGCACCCAAAGCACTAAGGACCTAAACACACTTTCAATGATTTTTAAAATACTAAATCTTGCTTAAGGTACAAATAACAGGTAAGTTATATGGTCGAACTGATCAAGTTCTAACCCTATGCTTCTGTTTAAAAGAGTCGGCCATACCTGATACATTTGAAATAATGTCACATAGACTATGTTGTCAATGGACTTTGCTTCGAAAGCCACGACTGTCCCAAAGGTTAACGCCCGAGATGGACCATGACTACAACATCAACCAAACGCAAAAAACCCACCTGGGCAAAGAGGGATGCCGTCTCTCTGGAATGACCAAAGGGGTCAATCTGCCATCCGATGCGTGGTCGGCCACACTCGCCAAAACTGTGATTCAGAAAGCGAAAGCCAATTGTATGCTGGTCGATGATTGAACTGTAGTGAGTTGAAGCCTCATCGTTCATGCACCAGCCACCAAGGATGAACTCCAGACGACCTACAGAAATTAAGCTTATGGTTACATAAACAACAACTGTTCAACTTAAGCACTTTCCTGGCTTTCAATATATCCTCAATCCTAACACTAATTACTAAATATATTCATCACTGAAACTTATGAATAAACAACACATTAATAGGTATTCTTGCCCAAGTACAATTCAAATGCAATCATTTGAAGGAATAAAATATGCATGTCAGCTTTTATTACTTTTTTACAATATATGAAAATTAGATTTTATTAAATATTCCAATCTAGCCTAATGCCTTCTACAGCACTAATTATCATAACATACAAGGCACCAATTCAAATGCAGTGCTCTTGTCTTAGCAGTCCAAGCAGCGCGACATGTCCGATGTACAAAACAGACATCAAAGATAAGTCATTGTCAGTTGGGTGGCACCTTACGTTAGGCTGTTGACTCACTTGACTGTTATGTATCAAAGCCCTGATAACAAATTAAGACTACTGGTGCAATTCTGCATACCATACTGGAAATCCTCAAATATTCAAAAATGTTAACAAGCATAGGATATAAAAGTAAATGATTTAGCTATTTATTTCAAAATCTATCTGTTTAATCTGTCACCTGCTGAAACGAGTCCTTTAATTAGATGGCGAGTTGCGTCATGTAGCTCATTCCACCAGCGAGTGAAGAAAGCAATTTCAACGTAAATGAATCGCTTATCAGGATCATTCATCAACTCCTGACTGACAGTATCGAGAATGTATTGAACTCCAATTATTCCAGCTAAATCACAAATTAATACAATTACCTGAACGGTAGAAAAACATGACCATATCAAATTAAAACCATGTTCACTCATTTTGCAATATCAAATTTTAACCCAGCTAATGCCACATCTAAGATCCTAAGTTTTCTCCAGCCAGCAGTTAGCATGAAGCAGTCACAATCACATATTTATCAAAAAAGTGATTGCTACTATAGTAAGGCTCTTGAGCACTTTTAAAGGGTTCCAATTGCTTTTGAGGGTTCCTAAAATGTGCATCATAAAAGTCCAGATACATACAAAACATACATACATTAACAATTATAATGTTTGTTTCCATCAAGTAAGGACAATAACTGGCTCAACAAGTTCATTTGACATCAAACATCACAACAGTGATTGATTTTGATCAAGGACATAGAGTAGGCTTACAACACTGTGTACTAGGATAAATGCCCATCATTATACCTTGCAACTTTTACTATCCTGTCCAGGCACATATTGTCCACGGGACATTTCTATCCTGAATATCTTAATTTTGTCTGGGGAAAATATCCTCATGTCATGGCTGAAATGGGCAAATGAAGAACAGTAAAAAAAACTCAGGTTATCAAATTACACTATAGCTATCATCCACAAACACCTCCACACAGATGTAAACTATTGTGATGAAAACCTTCACAAATAAGCATCATATGATCAGCAAACAGCTGTTAACCACGCAACATTAAGTGTTTCCATGAAAATTTTACCGACGATAGACAGAGACGATTAAAATCTTCACATCACATTGACAGTTTGACAACATGAATTTAAATTTTTTTTAATACAACAAAATCTATACATCATGTTCAATTCAACTATGCTCCTACATAGTCATAACTAGAAAATCACATGCAAAATTGCAAAAAATGTCAACACCAGAGCTGCATTACTATCAGCACATACAAGAAGTGCTCAACTAAGCTAATCTTAAAATTTCCACAGTGCCATTATTACAATACTTAAGACAAATGATTCATGCAATAGTTTCTGGGGTTTTAGATATTAAGATAAAAAATACACCCAAATTTTTATCAGAATAATTCGGTGATTATGTAAATAATTTCCTAGTTACAGGCATTTTAGAAATGATAATGACTTGAACTTGATAAACAAAGTGAATCCACAGTCCACTATGAATTCTGCTTCCAATTAAACTGAATTGCATTGAGATTCAAGATGTTAGGATAAGCAGTTACCAATCAACTTGATTCATAGATAATTGTTTAAGTTCTCACATCCATAGAAGTATTCATCAACTGTTTTCAGCCAACCGACATCATCATGAGTATGAGGCACCATGTGAACGTTCAACATTCCAGGTTCTCCAACATTGCACACCTAAATAAAATATATTATTAAATTATAAATATCAATACACAAATTACACAAACTAGTCACATAATGGTCTTTATCAACAGCCACTGGCATCCAAATGACGACCCACAAATAAAAATTAGTTTTGTCATCATTCAGTGCCTTTCAAAGTTCCTACTAGGCAGAAGAATAATCATAATACAAAAATACATAGACTTCAAAGGGACAACATTTTGTGATGAGTAATACATTTCAGCAAACACTAAAGTAAATTCCACGCATGGCCAACTTTGCACAAGTCTTTCCAGTCACACACTTCAGTTATATCCTGAGTCTGAATAAAAATGTTGCAATTTAAAAAAAATGCACATGCTAAAAGGAAGTATTTAATTTGCAATATTCACAACAAAGCTGAGAACATCATAAAAATAAAAACCCTTAAAGTTATCAAATGTACCAGTCAAAATCACTGGGAAAAGGCCTTGTTACCAAACAAGAATAATGCTCACTTGCAATGCAACAAAACGAAAACACTGTAGAAAATGTTTCAGCTTTAATCATCGACTCAATACTTTCTAATCAACTGAAATATCTAATTTAATTTACAGCTTGTGCTATATATACTATGCATATGAGAAGTCATACAAACTCTTCTCACAACAAGCTCTTGAAAGCTATTACTAGGCTACATCAAAAAGTGCAACATGACAGCAAATTCTCAGATGTTATGTTTGCACTCTCTTACATTCATAACAGAAAATGTTTTTATGGAACGAGATCATAAACAGCACAATAATCGAAGTATAATGCTTGGATCTCCTTTACACTGGAGTTTACAAAAGGGAAAAATCCGCCGCAGAATTACTATTTTCAAAGGCGGAAGAGCTACGCATGCGCAACCCTCAGAGCATGCGCATTGTGCAAAATGTGTTTCTTCTATAAATTGGCGTCGCGGGGTCGGTTATGGTCAGGTTAGGCCTCGTGAGTGTCGGTTAGGTTCAGGGTTAGGGTCGCCATTAGATAACATTTGAAAAAAATTTCCGTCGCAGAAGTAAGTTTTCGCGCGTTGCGTGGTGCATTTTCCGCCGCAGAAGCACCACGCTTACAGAAGACACGTCATTCAAAAGACGAGCACACGCGGTGACACGCCTACTAAAAAAGATGGCAAACAATGAGCATCATTGTTATAATTTTTATTATTATTGTATTGCGAGTGAAAGACTTGTTTATGTTTCCTATACACTGACCATCCTTTCCAATTTCATTTTACAAAATGGCAAAATGTGTGCTGCAGTAATTAAGGTCATAATTATTATAATCAGTGGCGTCACTAGGGTTGGTGTCACCCGGTGCGGTAGCTCGTGGTGTCACCCATGGACCCCTCCTCCCTTTCAAGACCATGCAGAATCCTCAGTAATGATTTTTTGTACTAATGTTACCCGTAAATCGTAATTCCTGTATATAACAGGATGCAATGGTTAACAACTAGCAGAATTAAAATTACAAATGCGTATTTTTTATTTTATTTCTTATTTTAATCATTTACCATCAGATCAGCAGTTACATCATTAAAAATCAAATTAGCAAATAATTATTAATGGACTGTGGAGAGCAATGAAGGTGCCTGCAGGTAATGTGGCTAATACCTCCTTATAAAATAATGTTCAAAGAATACAGAAAATTATATAATAACTACATGCAGTAATGTCAATTGGCAAATTTTATGTACCCGCTTATGATGAAAAATAATTGTAAATTTTGGCTGATTATTTATTAAAACTTGTAATATTGGAATATTATCAATTAAAATCAGGTTAGCAATTAAAAAAATTTCGCAAGCATTTCAGCACTTAGTGAACATCTCGACTAAATCAAAACTTTCCTTTCCTGGCTTTCGAAACTGCGAAGTTGTGAATCAATTCATCGAAATCAAAGCCTTTCGCCAACTCATATTCAATTGATAATATCGCAAGATCGTAAAGCCTTGACTATCCCATTGTAATTGTAATTGTAATTACGACCATTTATATAGCGTCGTCGGTAGCAAGCTACTTCTAGGACGCTTCACAAAACAGTCTACAGTCAGCGTCCCATGGTATACGAAGTAAATAGTTCTTTATAAGCTTCAGCTTTGAAAAGCTTCTCTCACATAAAGCCAAAGACACACAGATCGTCAGAAATAATTTAGGCTTATTAAAGAGCTGGGAGAGATTCCGTGAAGTCCCATTCCGCTTTGAATGTCAAAACGTCTAGTATAATAATATTGTCCAATCTTTGGCTTGTTCCAGATTAATCTCTGCTGCGTCCAGATACCTTCTCAGCCTTGGTAGGCCTATTTCCATTAAAAGTGCACTCTCAGACACTTCATCATAGAACGTGGCCAATTTTGGAATGGGCACCTTCAACTCTTCTTCAGTGGCAGATATCAGACTAGTCACTTGAAGAGTCGCACACATGGCTGCTACTACTTTGATGGCTTGTTCAATTGAATGCTCCACTACTAGGCCTAGGTGACAGTGCTCCTCGTTTAGAGAAAGTCCTAGTGCCTCTAGCTTTTTCACCGCGTCAATTGAAGCGTTATTGTAATTGGGTAATATTGACTGGAGTGCATTAGAAGGCTCTAAAAGTTAATAATAATAATAATAATAATAATAATAATAATAATAATAATAATAATAATAATAATAATAAAATAATAATAATAATAATAAATCGTTGTGAGTATAGAGTTTAGATAAATTGGTACATTACATATGTAGCTGGGCTTATGAAAAAATGTTTTTGTTGTTGTCTATTATTGTAAATTTAAAAATAATAAATTCTGCTGAAACTCTGCACAAAATGTCTTGGACAGTCATTGTGTCATTTTGGTGTCACCCCTACGATGGTGACACCCGGTGCGGCCCGCACCCCCGCACCCCCCTAGTGACGCCACTGATTATAATAGGCTATCATCTGCATTCCTTAGATAATATAAAATTAACGCACTGGCTACGGAACCGTCCGGACGGTGTAAAATTAAATGAATGCAATATGTTAGATAATTTTTAAACCAAAACCAATAAAGAGCTGTGCTCAGTTAATTTAAAATTTTGCTACTTTTCTGAAATATAGTAGGCTAGGCTATCACTTGATTATTAGATCAAAATCTAATGCAAAATCATAGAATTTCGTGCAGGACCTAACTAAGGATAGTCCTACATAATTATGACCATCAACATGGCGCATTTTCCATCGCCTTTTACTTCTTACATATTTTATTAATCATGCAAAGCAGCAAAGGTGCTATTAAACAAGGCCTTCAAAGGCAAGGTGCTGAAACACGACCATCCATTCACCTATTAAAATTATTAGGCCTGAGACCACATACAAACCTCATATCCGCATGTGTTGGCTTCGGGTGCAGTGTCTACATTTTTGTGACGTTTAAACTTTAGGAGGAAATCGTTGACTATGTGCTTAGCTTCGTCCGCGTTCGGCGTCAGAGAATCATCTTCACTCTTGGACGAAACACTAGGACCCTGCATCTGCATACGGTCCTCGACGACGTACCCCAAACACCGGCCCCCGTCATGGACCAGAACGACCATACAAACCAAAAGCACCGCCCTCATGCTTCTTACGTTCCTCGACAACGCTCTCCTAGCAATCTCCTGCGCGTCTAAACCCAACTTAAACTGGGACACAACCGCAAACCCCTTAAATAACGATGCCGCGTGCAGATCAGGTGACCAAACTGTGTGACGTTGACGAGCAAATGTGACGACTGCGAAAGGTTAGTGGACCTTCGTTGCACTATGCTCGACTCATGATCACATGAGACAAACCCAGCGCACAATACAACAAGGCCTGCGTAAACGAAGCCAGAACGAGGCAGGGTACAACAGGGTACAACGGCCCGAGATTGTTCAGCAATATTTAATGTGTATGCACCAGGTCGTTGGTAGGCTGTACCTCAACCTCAATGAAAAAATATATAGGCTATGTTTTAATCAATCTAACTTATGATTCTAATATATCCGTTTGCATTCTTATCCACAGATGTCGCCCACCTTCAATATAATCTATATTTTATATTAAATATGTTTCAATTCTCCACGGCAATTAATTTACTTCGCAGCCATAATTATTTGTCGATTTTACTTAATAATATGATTAACTCAATCTATTTGTTATGTAAAGAAGACGCGTTATTTTCTGAATGTATGTATGCCCATGTATGTATGTATGTATGTATGTATGTATGTATGTATGTATGTACGTATGTATGTATGTATGTATGTATGTATGTATGTATGTATGTATGTATGTATGTATGTATGTATGTATGTATGTATGTATGTATGTATGTATGAGCACTTGTTATAGCGCCCCTTCAAGATTTCTACTCAGAGGCGCTCCCGACTACAGCGCAGACACTGAATCGGAGTTTCACGCCGAAGCGCATGAGCAATTGCGAGTGAAGGACTTGCCCAGGGTCCTTACGCGGCGGCTTGAGGGTGGATTCGAACCCGCAACCTTCCGGCTGCAAGGCACCGAACATACCCCTACACCACCGCGCCCCACAATGGTCATGACGAGTCCTGTATATGGGTTCTTGAGGCTTGACATAGGCCTAATAGAGTTTAAGTATATTCTTTTAAAACCGGTTGCAGAAGAGCCGCACTCAAGTTATCCGTCTCACATCATAAGACAACTCAGGTGTACAGTCTTCGGCCGCTCCTTCACCTGTCCCACCCCGAAACCCAGGACAAAGTCTCCGCCGATGTAGGCTACAGTACAGACATCATGAGACAAATACAAAATCAATACTAGTAGGCCACAGCATTCTTCCTATAAATATTTTCCTGATGTTATTGTCACTAAGAGTCAAGACCCTGTCATGAGATCGTGGGCGTATGTCATAGGTAGTAGGCCTAGATTTCTTTGGTGGGAGCAACTTTTGTAAAACATGCCCCGGGTATTTTGTAGAACAGGAGTGAAGAAACCGATACCAGCTTGCCGACAAAGCTGGGCTGTCACTGAGTAGATAGGCCTATCCCAGGCTCCCAGCGGGGTAAACCTACGTTTGGCTACGTATAATTGATTGGAGCCTGTTTTCATCCTGTTGACGAGCAAACCCCATCATTCTTCACTGGCTCCCCCTTAGGCAGCGAATCGAGTACAGGATATCTGCCTTAGTTTGGCGCTGTCTGCTGGGCCTCGCTCCTGCCTACCTTATTGAGCTTTGTAGCCCCACCCTCAGTGCTCGGGGCTCGCGCTCCCTCCGTTCGGTTGAACATGGTCTTCTCTCTGTCCCTTTTGCTCGCACCCCCACCAAGCAGAGCCGTGCCTTCTCTGTGGTTGGCCCCTCGACCTGGAATGGCCTCCCTCTGGTCCTCCGCTCCCTTCATATAGAACTCCTTCTCAGGCATTCCTCTCTCAACTTAAAATGGTGCTATTTGGCCGCGTTGGGGTTGGGAGCGCCTCTGAGTAGTTCCCTTGAAGAGGCGCTATAAAAATTCAAGTAATGAATGAATGAACGCTGGGCTGGCGTACAACAGACGCCTGCAGTGGCGCGAACCACATCAAAAAGGTTTTGGCCATTTAGGCCATAAGCAATTAAGGTAGGCTGCATAAAAAATAAAATAAAATAAGGGAAACAAAAAGAAAATAACCAAGTGAACAGATTAAAATCGGGACAGCGGATCTGCCTGTGAATTAATTAGCATTTAAAGTTCAATTAATCAAGATGATTGAGAAAGCCACATATAAGCTGACCAGAAAATGATCATCATCATTGAAGGAACATTTCCGAAGAATTTGCAGTCAACCAGCGGTCTTTAATGTTAGATTTCATCATGAAATGCATTACACGTTCTACTTCGCAGCGCTCGTGAATAAGCTGGTGCTCTGCGCTTGGCTTTAGAGTGGCGCTTTAGACGTTTGGAGATTACCATTACGATTACGATTACCACGACAGATTTAGAAATTTTAGAAGATTTTACATATTGCAGAGATGAAAGCGTAGGCCTACTCAAAGAGTTCAGATAATATTGTTGGTTGGGCTAACCGCTAACAGCCTCCAATCGTAATCGTAACTTCGAGACTTCTACATCGTCCAAAAAAGGAGCTGCGGAAACCAGCTCCTTCACAGGCGCTTAACTCGTGTAAAGAAGGAATTCGGGTTTAGCCTACAATAAACACTGATAAGAGGTAGCAAAACATGGTCGCAGCATTTTACAGTGGCGTAAATCATGAGGGGGACAGAGAGGGACTGTCCCCCAAGTTTTGACTGAGGTCTGTCTCCCCAAAACATGCAAAAACCCGGCCCCGAAAAAGTCTGTCCCCCTCAAAAAAAGGTTATGTACAGATTTTCGCTCTGGATACAAATGGGGGGAATGAAGCAGAAATCTTCATAGCCTTTTCAGGGGGGGGAAGAGTTTTTTTAGTACATTAAACGTCTCCTAAGTGTTTCCATCCTACAACTTAATCGATATGTTTTTTATATGATGCGGATATCAGCTGATAAGTCAGTGCAGTCAGAAACTGAAACTTAACAGAGAAGATGAGCATTCATTTTAGTCTCTAGTTGCAGAAGCACAACGATAGGCTGATGTTGATGCAAACTTTACGGTTCATCGAGCAAGACGATCACCCAGGTACCATGACGAGAACACTGAGAAAAGGACAGTTGGCTTAAATGTGGTGCTTAGTAGCACAGACCACTAACGTTTTGGTGTTCACACTACAACAGCTGTATATGGTTTCTTGTCAAATACAAGACCGTTTCCATGATGACATGGTGTCTTTTAAAGAAATGGATCATTTTACGGCAAGGAAGTTGATAATAGAGGATAACGTACCCACAGACAGTATAGCTATAACCTGTGTAACTTCTGCAAACTAACTTGAACTGATTCAACTAGATGATGCAGGCACAAGCAGTGGCCGCAGTGATGATGATGACGAGCA
Organism: Aporrectodea caliginosa; assembly: GCA_020284085.1. Classification (NCBI taxonomy): domain Eukaryota; kingdom Metazoa; phylum Annelida; class Clitellata; order Crassiclitellata; family Lumbricidae; genus Aporrectodea; species Aporrectodea caliginosa. The sequence continues at coordinate 535,867 of JACEVL010000127.1, read as the reverse complement.
AAAGACACATTTATATGTCGACTGGACAGTGGATTGAAAGCAGTTATGTTGAGCCATTAGGTGTGATATGGCAACTTTCAGGTCATTTCACGCTCACCAGCTTCTACAAAATCCTGGTCTCCCAGCTGAGCGAGTAATGAGTCGCATCCGCATTGTGAAAACTCGACTCAGATCAGCCATGCTTGATGACTGGTCTCAGTGGTATTTCGATAATCGAGACTTTTCTCATTAGTCGACCTATCATCTGGGGCCGTCCGCCGTCGTCGTGGGGGGCAATCTGATGACAAGAGGGGGAATGCTTCATAGGCTTAAGGGGATGGACGCCCCTGAATTTAGAAATCTATTACATGATGCGCTAGTTGGAACCGCCGGCTGATACGGGTTATTAGGTCGTCCATGGGCATAGCCAGAAAACAATTGGGGGAGAGTTAAGATTTCGGGGGGTTACATTGGAAATGGTGGCAAAAGTCCAGTTTTTTGTATTTTGCATGTAAAAGCATGTAACAAAATTTTCCATTTATTTCGGGGGTTTCAACCCGTAAAATCACCCCCTAAATAAGCCCATCCTCTGCTACTTTCACTGACGACTGAAGACCGAACTCAAGTTATCCTAGTTTTAACTTAAACTACTTTCGCGTCACCACACCGTCGACACGACCACCATCATTTCCGATTACAACCGTAGCAATGCTGTCTCCTTGGCTACGACTTGGTTTGGTCCGGAACAGCCACTGCGACGCTTAGAAGAACTGGTACACTTGGATAAGTAAGCATCCATTGGGATGTTTATTTATCCAAGTGTGCCAGTTTGCGACATTAAAAGTAAACACAGGCACAGAAATGCAGTGACACATCCTATGCTCTGTGCAGGCCTACAAATTTAAACTCTTTTTGACCTCAATGTCGCAAAGTTTCTGTATCGGTCTGCAGATATAATGATATTAAGGGTAACATCGTGCACTCTCTGTCTATATGCATTTAAACCTGAACTTTAAGCCTATTTGTTTCAATCTTTGAAGGGATCGAGTGGAGAAGGGAGGCAAATAGGGGAGAGGTAGAGGGGAGAGACTGAAGAAGATGGCAACAACACTGCTACAACGGCCTAATTCATGCTGCATAGATTAGGAAAGGAGTTCAGAATACACGTGTGTCTGTTGTATTTCTGTCCAGTGCAAAGAAGACATGTCGTGTAGTGACTCCTTCGTGCATGTATAAGTAAGTAAGTAGCCTATTCGCATCTTCGAGCTATGTAGGCTCTGCTTTCTTAGGCTCTTAGCTGATTGAGCAGGAACTAGGTATGTCAGTGGCTAATGAGGTTAGGCATATAGTGAGCATAGTTTAAAAAGGCCAGTGACTCCGCATGATGATTCTGAATAGCTGACGCTTTATTGTTGCTCAGTAACTCAATTGCCAAATGGTATACGCCTACCCTTCCAGTCTTCCAGATGACTTTATATTTTTATCGACTTTTTAAATTCTAAGGGATTACTAGTGACTACCCACGGTGACAGGAAATTCTTCCAGAAATCAGTTTCTAGTCTGTTAAGTTTTCTCTATGCAAGACATGAGCGTTTTGTTACCTATTGTAAACTTCAAACTGTTAAAAAAATTAAACTTCGAAGAAGCCACATAATTCAAGTATATTTTTAAAAATCGTATATGAAGAAACTGCAGGTTTGTATAGCATTATTGTACTTTGACATAAAGATGGTATAGTAAACAAATGCTGGGGTCGTTTGTGGGAACATAAACCCTGCTACGTCGGCAATTAATATGCATCATAGATCTAGAGGAGTTCAGAGTGCATGCGCTGTGTGTCTATCGTATTTCAGACATCTTATATCTGATGATAGTAGGGCCTAGTCTGTGGCTGATTGCATGCCTATAAATAGATATAGGCCTAGAGAGAGAGATCTGATTCCTTGTGATGTCTGCTATAGGTCGATGGGAGGGATGTAGTCTAGACAAAATGTAATAGCACAAAATAATATATATCAAGTATATATATATTATAAATTATATATATATATTTATATATAGAGAGAGACAGACAGAGGCCCAACATAAGCTTATAGCTGCGTAGTGCTTTTAGTTTTGCCAGGTCATTCGTTATTCTTGTTTACGACAGCATTTAATATGGAAATGGGCGTTAAAAGGTGCATCAGATGACTGCACATAATTATAGTGCGCAAGTCCTCACATTGGTCTGCAGTGGGAAAGGCAAACCCGCGTCTAGGAGTACCGAGGTAGGCCTAACTCAGCCGTTTTTAAATCCGAAAACCAGAGTTTACACACGCCTGAAAACCGGGATTTGACGGGTTTAAGAACCGTCACTTTTACCGCCATTCAGATCGTGAAAGTGACCGACTCGCTACAATACTCCTGACCAACTCACTACAATACTCCTGACCGACTCACTACAATACTTCTAGGTAGACCCAGCCAAAGTACCTTCGCGAACTCTTCACCATTTGTGACCCCCATTCGACCCGATCAGCACCCTACCTGACTCTCTCCCGTTCCAGTCACTTCTCGCCTCAAGTTCTCCAACAGATCCATTTTCCACACTGCACGTCGACTCTCGAAAGAACTTCCTCCTGAAATCCACATATTCGCAATTCCTCCGCCAACACCGTCACTGACCTACGGTCATCTGCCTCAGGCCCTCTACATTATCACCAACTATGCTTCCCGCTCCAAATTTCTCACCGGTTCAAGAATTCCTACTCTAATCCATCCGATCCTTCGCTTTTCAAGCCGTATACTAATCCTCAACGAAAACTGCCTTAGCAGCTCCACTGCCTCCATTTTCTGGTCTCTCTCTGGCAACCGGACTCGGACCTGTACACTTTTGTACAGAGCATCGATCTCTGAGCAACCCTCCGATACGATGCAGCGCTCGTGAATAAGCTGGTGTCCTGCGCTTAGCTTCAGAGTAGCGCTTAGCTTCAGAGTATAGCGCTTTAGAAATTTGGAGTTTACGAATACAATTACAACCGATTCAGGTCGCACAGAGAAACGCGAATTCGAGAGAACGCATTGCGTAGGCCTACATGGCGCATTCTGTGTAATAAATTGCAGAGAAGGCCAACGTTATATCAAGGAAGCTATAATTATTTAGTGTGTAATAGCCTAATAGGTCATTGAAGCTGCATAGTGGGTCCATAGTGTAGTGGTAACATCAGTGGCGTGAAGAGCAGTAGGTAGCGGGATCGCTTCCCGAACCCTCCCAAAGGTCCACTCAGCCTATCATTCGCGAGATGGCGCGTTCGTAAAAATCAGATGTAGGACGTGATGGGCGCCTTGCATGGCTGCTGTATACAGTTAAATTCGACTCCTGTAATAACTTGTGATCATCCGTTCATACTGATTTGCAATCATCCTGCATTGTGTCAGTTTGAAATTAAACGAAGATTATTATTTTTATTATAGCACACCGTACTAATAACAACGATAGCCCTGCGTCGGATTACGTACTTGCTTACTTATCGGTTTCATGGCAATTTTGTTTGTTGGTGACGTCATAATACGCTTACCAGTGACAAACGCTGTACTTTATCGCATTGTGTAATCGTAAACTGAATGCTTTTGTTTAAACTTAATTAGCAAGTTTAATATAAACCGACTGCGATTAAGACAAAATAAACAGCACAGAAAAGCAGAGTTGTATGGTCTCGAGATATGGTCTTGAGACGTCTCGAGAAAGGTCTTTTTATGTCTCGGTCTCTGTCTCGCGATCATTTCTTGACTTTTTGGAAACTGTCTTGAAGCGAAAGTCTTGTTCTCTTGTAGAAGCGGTCTCTATTATAGTTCTCGCGCAAACTGTCTTTACTTCTGGACTTCTTGTGCTATAAAACTGCCCTGTGAGGCTGTGCCGATGTGATAACTAGACCTAGTAAGTCGGAAGTGTTAAACACGCCGGAGGTTTAGAAAAGCGTTCTTTCTGGTTAATACTGACTTAACGGCCATTGAAAAGAGCAATTTCTATTTTATTTCGATTTTTTTATCAGTGCGAAATCATAAAATGTATCATAACTCCTGTCCTATAGTATTTGGATTTAGTTTAACTTGTTTTTAAACTAATCTGCCAGTGGCGGATCCAGAGGCTTGGCAGACCAGACATGCACAAAGATTATTACGTTTTTCGAATTGAATTCGCATTGCGTCCAGGATCTCACATTTACTGCGCCTCTGACTCCAAATTCTTGATCGATCCGTCTCAATTGCCGCTTCAATTCTATAAACACCGTCTACCTCTCTCAATTGCCGCTTCAATTCTATAAACACCGTCTACCTGTCTGACCCTGTAGATCTTGATCTAAAACCGGTTTTCACTCTACCTGCCTACTGCCTAGCGGTTTTCTTTTAACGGGGGGGGGGTATCTGTGAATAAGCTGGATCCCACGACTTCGATTTTTGTGGGTGCTGTAGAAATCTCGAGATTACGATTACGATGCGGCATGGGCTTATGTAATAGACCGCATTTAAAGATAGCATTGGTACGCTATTGATTGAATCTTGTACACTACTATTATAGCCTAATAGCGCTAAGATTAAGACCAGATTCTAAGATTAGACTATACCTTAGATATTCTAATCCGAAGACGTTACCATAATATGCATGACATAATCATAATCATGACATAATCCGCTGGACACATTGAGTAGAGAGTTGAGTTCACAATGAACACTTTATAGAGCAGACCTATATACACATAGACCTACTATAAGAAACAATTGCTTGTTTAGCGAAATTAAGCAAAATACGAATTTTATTTCACACAAGTACCCAAAGTCATACAAAAATACTAGAATTCGTCAAGTTATCACAAAGCAAGATAACAATATTGTACAACATATTATTCGACTTCCGCACCACTGCACCAGTAGGCTAATGGTTGGTAGACCTCTGCAAAACAAAACCGCATCATATCCAATACCAGACAATAACAAGTCGCCGACCAATAACAGCTTTGGCTTAGTTCAAATAAAACGAAACACTTGAGCGAACATTCTGTTAAAATTGCGTACACAACACTGATAATTATATATTCATCAATGTAAAAGCTACTGATCTTACCACTTTCCAGCCTCTTCCAGGCTAACTTAAGGTCACTGTAAATTTCACTGTTAGCCTTCACACTCAGATCACTTCAGAGAAGCATAAACCATTTGATCTGTTCTTAAACTCTCATAGAGAAAGTGTTAGAACTGACATTCGGCTGTAAAATATTTGGTATTTAATTCATTTTCATAAGATACCGGGTACTAGATAACACCTGGTCTGAATTATTCTATGTCGTGAAAACTTGTGAAAGGGGTCTATATATAGTTAGTAGTTACATCATTCTTACAGGAATTGAAATAATGGAAATCGGGCTGTAAGAGATTTTATCATAATATCACTATAATCTTCAAAACGATCGAAAATTTCCTTAAAAACTTCATTACCTTTAAGTTTTAACCTTTTAAGGATTACAGAAAGTTGATCGAAACCAAGAAAAAAACTTTTCTTCAAATTTTCAGTCGTAAGTCTATTAATATTGCTCGAAATTATGGCTTAAACTGAACTATTAAATCAGCCATTTGATTCGTAAACTCATAACAATTGGCCAGGTTAATTCTGGCTTTTGCGCCTTACCGCATTACTCATACAGACATATAATATAGGGTTATGTACAATGAAACCAGTTTTCCACCGCAGCACCTTTTGAATTTGTACCGGTATAGACAAGATAACTTAAATATGCACACAACGAAAAAAACATGCGCCTCCAGTTTAAAACAAGTATCTACCAGCTGAATGATCTAAGAACAGTTTGGCAAGCATAATGGCCAGTGTCGTCAACTCCAGCCTGAGTTCATCGTTTCTCTTAAAACTACTATCAGTCGAGGCTTGTGGGTCAAGCTAAAGCAAGATACTCAAAACGCTCAATATAAAGGGTCTTTACACAAGCATAATTAAAATGGTAAGGGAAAGTAAATTCAGCTAACTTCGGGGAAAGAAAGAAATGCAATCGTGCCTGTTATAGCCTTCCTCCCCCATGCAGGTCCGTACAAAGCGGGTAATAGGCCCAGGCCAGATGGGAAATGTAGGTCCCATTAATTTCGTACTGCTCACAAGAATTTTGGTAATCAATCAGTGCTAGCTACATAAAAATTATGATGATATGATTTCTGTATACAGTAATACATGTACTTTACATTAGCATATTATTATGAATATGATGCAATTACAATAATATTTACCAATAACAGAGCAGAATAAGGATCTCCTTTCACCCTTGACTTTCTATCAGGGAGAGTAGGCCCCTTAAAATCGTAGGCTTGTGCCAGCTGGCCCACATGGACTCCTCTGTTCTGGCCTGCCTCCCTACACAATGTAGACATTCATTAGACTTTCGAGGCACCTGTAGGCCTATAGTTTCTCTTAAAGATTAATTTCTAATAGACATGAGCGCCGGAACAGAAACTCCTGATTCATCCATCAGCCGTACACAGTGCATACTTGACTAATGCAACTAATATAGTAAATATCAAACTATCATTGGTTAACTGTAAACGTTTCTTTTGACCTCATTCAATAGATGTCATATATCTGCATGCACAGTTAGAAAACTCTTAACATTCTTGTGTAGGCCGTGTCTTTCTGTGTCTACATCGTGATATGTCGGAAGCCTGCATCTATCAAAATACTTCTGACAATGGCATTTAGCCTAATCGTCAGTGCGTAACTATGAAATTACCGGGGACTGGACGCAATCTACAAAGCGGGTCCTTTGAAGTTTGGCTCATTGAGGCGGGACCAATGGGTCCCTCTGAGTCATCCAAAATCACGCTATTGCTACGGGTATTCGTTAGAGGGCCAATATGGACAACGATTGCAACAAATATGGTATTGAAATGCCCAAATATCAGTAACCGTAGAATATGTTCATTGCACTGTATACTTCAGTAAATCGCGTTTTCATGAAATTCAACTCCTCCGTCGCAAAAACCATCCATCACCTTCCACGAATGAACAGCCAGGCAGTAAGGCTGCCGTCGAGTCACACATCAAACGATACATGGAGCCTCGATAAGAAGGCTTCCGTTGGAATCGAGGCGTGCCGTCAGTTTATAAGGATCGACTTGAACCGGTAGAATGATCTGCTCGTTTATTTGATGTCGGGCCACCTGTAGAACGGGAGAGTGGAGCAGCGAGGAGGAAGAGGAAGAGGAGGAGGACGGGGATTTGCTGGAAACGATGCGGATTTTGCTGCCGCTCTTGTTGGCCTTGATCGTGATGTCGTTCGGGTGGAAAGCATCGCTCAGCTTCGCGCTGATCACCAGTCTCTTTTCGTGCGTTAAAGAGTCGCTCACGAGTGCATAGCTGGTCGATCGAAGAGAAGTGCCTGGTTTGTGCAAAGAGGAGGACGACGATGACGACGATGAGGCGGAGGAGGAGGGTGACCCCAACCACTGAACAGAAGGCAACGAAGGGGCTCGTTCAAAGCTATTCCTCAAGTACAAAGACCCGTTCGGAGTGCCGTGAAAAACCTTCGGGCTGCGAGCCTGCTGATGCCCATCAAACGGATATGCCGCCATCTTTTCCTCGTAAACTCTCCGACTCCCGATGAACCGCTGTCCTCCTCCCCCACCAACGACATCGTACTCGTCGGAGGGGATCACCCTGAACTTGGTCGTGGAAGCATTTCCCGGGACGACGACAGCAGTGGTCGTCTGCCTATTCGGGACCGCTTTGCGTACGATCGGGGGAGCATAGAGTCTCTCGCACTCCGAAGAGCTGTGGGCGCTGTCGACTCCATCGCTGTCAAAACGATACATGGCCACATTGTTTGTGAAGCGGACCTTCCTCCTTCCCTGCGGCGTCCTCTTCGATCGGTCACTGGACAACGTCTGACTGCTAAATTCCGGTTTCTTCAGAATCGACCCCGTCTCTCGGCTGTCCGATGACCACTTCCTGGACGCCGTGTCGTAGCCTTCCGGTTGTTTTGCCGTCACAGCGTAAGGGTCCGGTTGGCGCTCATTGTCCGCAAGACTTGCGTTTGGCGAGTTATCGGAATCGATTCGGCATCGGACGACAGAGACGCCGCCGCTCGGGATACCGGAATTCTTGATGAGAACCGGTCTGCCTGCAGTTCCGAATTGGGTAGAAGACCTGATAGGTACGGCGGAAGATACCGAGGAACAGTCCAGATCGATGGGGATCCTTGCCACGTAATCTTTCCTCAGTGTACCCATCGTAGATGTCGATCCAATTCGATACATTCAAGCTATAGCAAACTATTGATGGACCATCTCAAATATCGGTTAAAGTTGCGAGAGTAGTAACGTCTGTATGGCTGTAAAGCAGAAACAGTAAACAGTTCATATTAGCATAGATGCAGCCATCCGCAACTGACAGATAGAGCAACGCGTCTCTGTGAAATACAATCAATAGACTAAGCCTATTTTAATTAGGCCGTTAGATCACAGCCCACGCTTTCAGTCTATAGCACTAGGCCTCCTACGAGTATACCTGGGCGTATATACTGAAACATTGACAGCAACAAGTGCAGAAAGAACTTTCCTAAGCAAAATAAGAACCTTCCTAAGCAAAAGAAGAACTTCCCTAAGCGAAAGAAGAACTTTCCTAAGCAAAAGAAGAACTTTCCTAGGCAGAGCCCATCGCTCTGGAACGGGCTCCCTTTTCGCTGCACTTGCTCCCTAGGGTCCACTCTGACTCTTTTATGCTCACCTCAAAACTCTCCTTTTCAGCCGTGCTGGGGTCGGGAGCGCTTTTAGTAGTAGCTTTAAAGGGGCGCTATCACAAATCTTCGTAATGAATGAGTGAATGAATGAAAATAAGCATCGTCGCTTAAATATGTAACCGTTTGCAGCACAATTTGCGCCACTCCTTTAGGTGATATCAACATTATCTTTGTTTAGCTACATGCCATGGAATTTATAGGGCATAAGAAAACGTTCTCCAGTAGTTGGATAGGTCTTGCCCGTCTATGTTTCCGAAAGGTCTCGCAAACTCAGGATACACCTCTTCATCAAATATTCGTTTAATATAAATTCAGGTTGACAATTATACCGCAAACTGAAACAGATAATCATATGATAGAGTTCGGTTAGTTCTTGGTCGACAAGCCATGGGGTCAAACAGTCAAGCCCGCCCAGGTGTTAAGTCCTTCAAGGCCCGAGTCAGACACTGGCTTTACTTGGTGAAGCCAAATCCCAAAAAAACTACAGAAACTACTAAAATAAACACGTTTACATCAGCGATCGAAAAATACGTGCGCGGCAGCCAGCGAGGCGCCAATCCCAATTCTTAGAACTATAGTAGACCTAAATAATGTTGTAGAGGGCTATACGATAGCTTGGCTGGTCTACTTGTTTCTACGTTTGAAAATAAATGTTGACTCATCAAAATGCAAAGTGAATCCACTGAAACCGACGCTGACTTTGCCTATTTGTTTACTTATTAGGCAAACAGTCTAATATTTCATACATATATCAAATATTCATATTCATAAACCGGATACATACAAAACGCCATTGAATGACAACATTTGAAGTTTCTAAGTAGAAGTTAAATACATGTTATTATTGCAACGCTTTGTAAGTTAAAAGATCATCGGCTTATGTTGAACCGTATTCTTATTCCGAACAAAATGCAGTTCACAGAAAAGGGCAATTAACCTTTCAATTTAAGCAGCCCTTGGGTGACGTCTCAACTGCAGACCTATTATATGCCTTGGTACCAAGCCCTGTTGGCCGTTTATAACCCATGCATGATAGACACGTCAATCAGAGGCCGTTTAATTTTTTTATAAGTTTTTAAATATAAATTCATTTTACTAGGTACGAACATAAAGACGATGTAGCATTAGGCGTGTATGCCTAACATGACATCTGAATGAGGGTAGGCTATACTTAATAGGGCCTATCATGATATCCTGATCGTAGGCGAGCAGGTTGCCTCAAATAGGTCGTAAGTTAGCAGAAGAGAGGCTGTGTTAAGCAAGAATAGTTGATGGACTTATAAAGCCAATGTCACTCGGATGTCTCTCAAGATGCTATACCTCACGAACTCATCAATAATCACTCTTGCTATCCCTCCACTGCTCTTTCATAAATTCAATCCTGATCCCTCCTCTTCCTCTGACCTCCGGCGCCTTTCAACTCTAAACACCATCCACCTTAGCCATCTATCTGACTGTCTACCGGCCTAACCCCATATTTGGATCTTGACCTGCAACGCTCTCCGCATATAGATTTTTTACTAAGCGTCTGTGAATAAGCTGGTTCCAGCTACTTCGCTGTTTGGGCGCTGAAGAAATCTCGATATTACGATTATTTAAACTAATACCTGAATTTCAAAATCAGAAAAAGGATGGACTTCTCTTGCGCACAACTCAACTTTTCGTCGCCTATCCATTGCGCGATTTTCATCGACATTTGCTGTCTCTGGTTTGTAAATATAAATGTAAATGTTCGCGCATTTCTATAGCTTCTATAGCGACCATCTATAGGACCTCGAGTCCCTCGACCCTGCTCATTTTTCAATGAATTGATCGGGTGATATCCTTCACCACCGCTCACCTGTTTGAATGGACGCCACTACATTTAGGCTTCCCGTTTAAGGACCGTTTTAGCCCGAGATTTAAATCTCTGAAATAAGCCTGCATCGGGAAGCGAACCGCGATCCGCATGCTCTCTTTGAGAGGTGCGTGAGACGCTGACGCACCTACGCTGTTACAAATGTATCTAACTGGGCCAAACAACCAGCTGAAGGTTGGTGCAATACGATGATCGTCAATCATGCGGATGAGCCAAAGATTAAGGGGCCAAATTTCATAACGATTAGCAGATAGCGAACCGCATGCTCTCTTTCACAGAAGGGCATGAGACCCAGCCTACGCTATTACCAATGTATCTAACTGGGCTATGCAACCAGCTGAAGGTTGGTGCAATGCGACCGTCAATCATGCGGATGAGTCAATGATTAAGGGGCCAAATTTCATAAGGATTAGCAAATAGACGTAATATATATATCCCGCCGTCTCAGCCTCAGACGGCTGGTGTTGTGATGGGTTATGCATGTTTGCGAACTTATAAGCCAAATGACTCTTGAAAGCGAGGAAGCTTGAAATTGAGAAAGAAAACAGATTATGACATACAGCTAAATATCGACTCCTTATTTGGCCTCCCCTGCTCGTCCCGCATATCACCTACTGTTTTAAACTTTATTACAGCAATAAGTGGGACTGAGAATTTCTTCAGCCCACCCTACTCTGAGGTGGCATTGACTGAAACTTGTTACTGAGCTTTACACTGTCTGGTTTAAAATGCCTTTCATATTATATGTCTCATACGAGTCATATCATGTCTCGTATTACTACAATATTATATATATATATAATTATATATATGAGGATCGTTGACCTGATGTAGCATCGCGTCTTAAAAATTGGAGAAAAGTCACACGTCAAATTCAGAGTTAAGGCTATTATTTCAGGCTCTAAGCCAAGCATATGCCCTGATAAATCGACTAAGTTATCGCATCAGGCTTCAATGACCTCGGGTGGGGTAAATACATGTATGGTTGGGACCTTCCACGCCACTGCCTCCAATTTTAATATCTCAGATTATGGCATGCGAAATTATTTACAATACGATGTGAGAACGTGCCACTCATCACGTGATGGTTGCCCGCCTGTTGCATCATCATATAACAACCGATGTTGATTTCAGGTATACAGGTTATGTTACCAAATTTGACTAGGCTACCATACATTGCTTCATTGGTCCCTGTCTTTGGAATGCTCTTTCTCCTTCTGTTTGCTCTACAATTCTATCTAGCAATAGCAGTATCTCTTCTTCTTTCGCTTTTCTCAAAACCTGCTTCTTTCGCGGGGCCTTGCGCACTGGGAGCGCTTCTGAACGGTTCACCCTACTAGAGGCGCTTTACAAATGCTTAAATACAATACAATACAATTTTAGAATAGGAACGCAGTGAATTCATAATTTAGCCAATTATTTAACGTACCTTCAACGTAGCTACAGACCCTATACGTGAACTATCAGTTGAGTCGTTGCCTACCTTTCCAGATACAGTGATACACCGCTAAACTAGACTATAGCAACTGTAATAATTCTACACAAATAGAAGGCCTGTGTACAGACGGCAAACAGTACAGCCCGCAACAACAGCATGAAGAAAGAATCAATGAGAAGCCACTAAGGTCTGATATTTACCACGTCAGCAGCGCAGCAGTCACTGTACCGTAGAGTTTCACGTATACAGGCTAATAGTCTCCTCGGAAAAACCGTCTTATGGCAGCAAAAGAACCATTGTCTTAATGTTCCTGTGCATTGTCTCGACGTCCGTCCGTGTCCGTCGGCGGCAAACGACGATAGCGTTACACGTTCCTAACCCTGGGCTATTCTAATTTTTTACGCTGTATAACGCTGCTCTGTGCATCGCATGCACACGGCGGCGGCGGCCCAGTCATCTGTTACGCAGCGCATTAGTCATCGGCCGCACGACGACTACAGCTACGACTACGACGACGACGATGAATACAATGAGGCTTAGAACTATTCATGAGCCATGACTCATGAGTAATCGACTACGACGACATACATACGCACACGCACACACACTCGAGCGAGGACGGCAACAGTTATACGAGCCTTGAGGCCTATATACTGTACACACATATGCACGCATACATGCACAATGCCTACACATAATGCAGGGCCTACAAAAAACACAATCACACGTATAGAGCCTTATGTACATACCTATTATGTACGTTCATGTATCTGATATGCATATATATATATACTAGGGTGTCCATAAAATCGGGACCGTAAGATTTTTCTACAAACTTTTCCAGCGACTTACCATTAGGTTATTATTAGCTGTAAAGAGGTTGCTATTAGCAGGCTAGAATAAGTTTAAAACTTACCCAACGGATCAAAGCTTTCCTTTAGTCTGTTGCTTGGATTCTGAAGATTTATTCTTCAAACTATCGACCTTGAACAATGAAAAAGCACTCATGACTACATAGAATAGTCGGTCGCTACAATCATTCAAGCACCGTGTATATATTGCACACTTTTCTTACACTTTATTCAAACTTCAAACGCAGTTCAGCGCGACTTCTTCACTGTCAACGAAAGGGTCGCTGCATGATTAATGTCAACTGTTCAACTGATCGCTGTATAATTCCAGCCTTTGTTGGTTCAGAAAACTTGTACCACCGATATACTCAATGCCTTTCAACAACTATTGCTTTGTTCTTCGTGTCGAAGGTCTGTGGAACTCTTATGCTGTGCCAAAACGACTCCACGCCTGAGCAAGGTTGTTGACAATTTCAACAGGTAAACACCCTTCAAATCCATTTACACCCCGAAAAATTCCAAATTTGTTCACACTGTGACGAGCCAAAACATTTCCACCATCTGACTGACCTTCGTTAGCTGCAGTGGTTCATAGTAGTTGTGTATTAGTTATATATTAATATTACTTTCGCCATCCGGCAAGCATAGTTATAGGCTTCAAGATATATACTTATGAAATGACAATTGATAGCTCAGATAGTCAAAGAAGTTGTCTCGGAATTTCCCCAGGTGATGGGCCACTCATCGACTCGAGGCCAGCAGTCATTGAAATGGCTTAACACTAGGCCATAGACCGCGTGCGAATTCGATACATAATAGATTCTAAAGGCTCTGTGCCCCATGATCTCTGTGACACGATGACTTGTTGAATTCAACAGCTTTAAGGTCAATTTTTATCATCATCATCGTCACCCGTTCCTGACACCAGCCATTTGGCTGCGATGGGTACGAATAAACGATCTGCATTGTCATCGGTCATTTATTTGTCAAGTCCATTGCTTCCCTTAGTGTTAATTCAAACGATGTTATGTCCTCATTTATATTATCTACCCAGCGTAGTCTTGGTCCGCCCTTGTTTCTTTTTCCTTCATATCTTCCGTGTAGTGCACTGTGTCAACTGGCATTCTCTGTACAAGTCTATACCCGGTAACATCGGAGTCTTCGTCTCAATTTTAGCCTTTAACTAAAATATAAAATCTTTCTTTCACCTCATTGAAGCCGCGGTATACTGAAGCACAGGTCACTGATGCAAATTCTGTAAGTCCAGATCGTCCATGCTATCCACAGCTGGTCATATTGTCTCATATGCTGTTATTGCAACTGCTGTTCCATCATACAGTTTTTGGAACAAACCGTAGCTTCATCACACTCTGCCCAGGGTATAGGACTTGTTTTCAGTCAGGACCAATAAGTCTTTAATGGTTTCAATTGCCATAGGATAGTACTACTGAGTCAAATGTTGTCATGAGTTAATAATAAAATGCAAAAATCGTTGTGGGGATATAAGATGACCAGAGAACGAGAACACTATTTTAATTAAGTATAGTGAATAGGTAATATCAGAATCCTTAGTTTGCAATTTTCTTATAATTAATTGGAAAAATAAAAATGCTGTTAACAAAATTTCAGTTGTCTTGAGTGTGATATTCGTTAACGATAACGATAACTGACTAAACACTCATTAACAAACTCTAAGGAAGAGAAATAAAATAACACGTACCGGTATTTACGTCATGCATATATTATAATTATGCGTTTTCCAGAACTCTATATTGCATTTGATATCATGCAGTCGGCCTATTTCTACTTTATAATAATTCCTGAATTGTGTATGTGCATCATGGACGATTCGACATAAATGTTAATCAATAATAGATATTTTTATTATGCAATTTGTCCAGTTACTTTGGAAACTGCAGGCCTATTCATGTTAGCTTAAAGTTATTAGCAGTTATGTACGTGCATTGTGCAAGATCTAGGCGTGTTAATAGCAGGACTAAGGATACTTATGGCCTTTGCATATTACTAATACTAGGTAGTAACTAAAATTAACTAGGTGTAAAGAACTGTAACTATAACTATAACTAAAAAATAATACTAACTATAACTCTAACTATAACTAAAATAAAAAAATCATTAACTATAACTGTAACTATAACTAAAATAAAATCTGTAAGGAGAATCACACTAGTTGGCTTGAGCAATATATTGCTCTATCTTTCACATAACTGACTAAAACCTCATCAACAAACTCTAAGGAAGAGAAATAAAATAACATGTATTTACGTCATATAGCATAATTATGCATTTTCCAGAACACTATATTGCATTTCATATCATGCAGTCGGCCTATTTCTACTTTATAATTCCTGAATTATGTATGTGCATCATGCAGGTTTCATGCTTTTGTTAATCAATAGTAGACTTAACAATACATGCCATATAGCCCACATACATGACATTGTATCAGGACCTATGCAGGGCTATCATGTTAGAGTATACTGTTATTAGCAGTTATGTACGTGCATAATGCAAGATCTAGGCCTACGTATAGCAGGACTAACGATACTTGTGGTCTTTGCATATTACTAATACTAGCTATAGGCCTTATACGGTCTGTCGTAATAGGTGTGAAGAACTGTAAGGTGCTTGTCATGGCCTATGCACCTGCAGAGACGTAACAATAGCTAGGTTTGTTAGTCCATATTGTATAAGAGCCATTATAGAAACCCGCGTATTTCACTTTTAAAGTAGGTCTTTCATGTAGGCCTACCTGAGCGTTGTTGTTGTCGGCAAATGTTAAAGCCTGCGTGTACGGCGAGGATTGCCAACCGCGTAGAGGCGGCCCAAGCGAAGCTGCCCTATACACTTAGACTCAGTCGCTGCAGTTCATTGATTTCTTGTGCTACGAAATATTCGAGCAATGTGGCTTGCTTAATGATGGACGCCGTGATCATCAGCGCTCCATACAGCCGAGCTGCACTCAGCCAGATCTTACGCATTATGCTAAGGTATTTGCACATCTGTCTGCCATCATGCCTGCCTGCCTGAATGCCTCCTTGACTGCCTGCCTGACCGTCCCTCTCGTTTCATGCCAGGCTGAATGCCAAAGTGATGACATTGTACGCTTCTGGTATTTTGGTACGGGATCTGTTCACCAGTTTATTTAATGCGTTGACATGTCCTGATGCTGTTTTATATGCGCTGTGGAAGATATGATATCAGGCTGAGATATGTTTTGAATGCAGGCGAAAAAATCACTTGTAGGCCTAATTAGGTCCTAGTAGTCCTAAAAGTTGAGTGACAATGGTTGCTGGTAGAGCATGCAACGTCACACTTAATATGGAGACCTTTGACTCTCGTTAACTTATTATTTTAATTAAGATGTAACTCTGTCCTCCATGCAGTGATCTCTATTTAACAGATATTACTACAACATTAACGTTAATTTCTTAAGATAATTAGTTAAAAATCTAAACAAAAAAACTAAAAACAACATGCAGCTTAGAAAATGATGAACTGACCATTTCAACGCAAAGGCAGAAAAGAGGACATGTAGGCCTACCCTTCACAAACTAAGCCCCTTCCCCCGCGACTTAGTGAATCATCCAAACTACTTCATACATCGATCAAAGCAGACCCTATTCACTGAGTAGCCATGGGCGTCCGTATAAGGGGTTAAGCATTTCGAATCCCACGTGAGCAAGGCGTTAGACACGGCTGACCTTGAGATACTGGTGATACGCCTCAGCACATCGCATGGATTTATGAGTCTATCGCTGGTATCGTTCTTGGATGAGCGGACAACAATAATGTTCAGACTCGTCCTCTTTGGTGTTACTCTCGACTCCATCCCTGGGCCGCTCCTTTTTACGCCTTATAGACATTATATATACATATATATATTAATATTATATATATATATTAATATTATATATATATACTGTTGTTCATGCTTTTGTTACTGTTGTTCATGCTTTTGTTTGTAGTAGGATTGACTACTGCAGTACCATCTATGCTGGCCTCCCATTGGGGCGCATTGCTCAGGTTGAGCGTGTGCTTCGTGCAGCTGCTAGGCTTGTTGGTGGTTTTCTAAATTTGACCATATCTCGCATTATATGCGTGACGTACTCCACTGGCTTCCTGTTTCTCAGCGCATTCAATTTAGGATTTCGGTCTGGGTCTGGCGGTGCCAATTAGGGAGCGCCCCAGCCTACTTGCGTGAGTTCTGTCGCCCTACCTCAGGTTTAGCTACCCGCAGAAATCTTCGCTCTGCATCTCGAGGCGAACTTGCTGTTCCCTTTGCGCGCACTTCAAAGATGCAACTTCGTGCCTTCTCAGTGGTTGGGCCGACCATCTGGAATAATCTTCCTTCAGATCTGCGTGTTCTTCTAGCTGGAGACTCTGCATACACCTTTTACAAGAATTTGAAAACTGTTCTCTATCGCCGTAGTTGGGCTGGGAGCGCCTCTGAGTAGGTTATCTTGGAGGGAGCGCTATATAAGTCCTCTGAATGAATGAATGAATGAATGAATGAATATATATACACACAGCTGATCTGATCCGAGTCATTACAGCACTTAATTGTATCACGTGTCCATCAATGCGCTGATTACATCCAGCTTTACTCCAGGTGCCACCCAAATAAGGATCGATCCAGTTGATCATGAAAATCTAATCTAATCTAATTACTTCTATAGCGCCGTTTATTCACGGTGCACAAGGCTCCATGTCATGTATCAATCGATGGCGCTTCAAGTGAAATAGTTGTTAAGAATTTGAGAAGCACGGTCGAAATCTATAGTTGGTCAGGAAACCAGAGAATCAGTGGCGTAGCAATAGGTTGTGCAGGTTGGCTATGGTAGGTAAACGAGTTGAAAGAGGCGAGTTGAAGGAGGCGAGTTGAAAGAGGCGAGTTGAAAGAGGCGAGTTGAAAGAGGCGAGTTGAAGGAGGCGAGTTGAAAGAGATCAGTCTTAAGTTTAGACCTGACCGACAAAACAACCGACAGAACTCACAGAGTGGGTGGGCAGTGAATTCCACAGTTTCGGACCAGATACGGAAAACTATATCTGAACGTTTATTTCAAAAACAAAACTGTTAAAAGTTTAAATGTTTTATATATTTTAACATTTTCAGGTTATCTTGATCAGTTTAGATAAAAAAAAAAATAAAACTATGGAAAAATCGTAGCCATTCATTGTTAGAAACTAAGATGATAAGTAATTTTATTAATAATTTATGTGCAAAATCCAGGAGCAAATGCCCCTTGGCCCTCTCCGGATGCTCATGCGTAGGCCCTATGTCTTGCGTCAATGCTGAATACCGTGACGAAGTTACAAGTGTCTGTCTCATCAATGGACTCCGACTCAATCCGGCCAAAATACGATATTTATATGGATCGGAAGTCAAGATGTAGGTTGACGAAGAGCCTCTGTCGTCATTACCTGGCTGGGTTTCACGACGCAGCGACCACCCGTGTCTGAGAGTAGGCTTACTCATCAACGGAAAGATATCCATGGCTGACCATGCATGTGAATATACTGTGCAGGTCATATATGTCTCTACCAGCTGCGTCAGAGTTGGCTAATACGTCGTAACCTGTCATTGCATACCGTGTTTTATTCCTTCGTGCTGACGCGCCTGGAATTATTGCAATTCCATATGGGATGTCTTCCTATATGCAGACTATACGTCAGCTTCAGTCCCGCTCGACTAGTGACCATGTCGATCAAATTTCAGTTAACCTGTACTGGCTATTATGTACGTGGGCAGTGATCCCTTCCTAAACAAAATGAACGGAACGCCGGCTTCAGAGGCCGTGTTATGATGATGTTAATATAGAAATTTTAACTGGTACCTCGTTCCGATCGTCAAAAACAATCGGAAAGCCGTTCCGGTGCGTAGGCCTACCGGTCCCAACCGATCCTTGTACATGAGATACCTACACTTCACCGGCTCTCTATCAAGAACGTAATCACATTCAAGATCTTGATCCTCATTGCCTGGGATTCGTTGGTCACCTCCGCCCAATCAAAGGTAGCTATCATAGCTATTCGTTGCGGTTTCCACCCAGTCGCTTCGCTCGGCTGCCTGTGGAGATCTTCTGGTCCATCTTGCCGTATGTGTTAAAACATGAACACCGAGCACTTTCGTTCGTTGGTCGTCCATTTGGAACAATCTTCCTGAGCACATTATACGAACTGTGCATCTGAACTCTACTCGAGTTACTTTTTCATGTTATGTTAAGAAGCACCTGATATAATATTATAGGCCTATAATAGGTCGCTTGGACAGCCATGTTCGCACCGCTATACCTAAAGCGCGCTTTAGAGAATTCCAGATGCATAATGTATATGATAATAGTCTATGCATATATTTTCTACAATAATGTGTGTTTATAATTATATGTTATGTATATAGGCCTATATAATAGGGCTCTGGTGGAGAGAGTTAATGATTCCCACAATGACACCTGGGGTCTTTTATCCCCTAGTTTTAAATGTTGCTTATCATTAACAAGTGAGGCGCCAAAAGGCTTGTCCCTTTTTCTTGAACAATTGCGTATTTAAGAGTCCTGCGCGGCCACATACGTTGCCTATGACTAACTTATCAAAAACCATGCAGGCTATACTGAATACAGTTACCTATTGATTTAAGCATCACGTAGGTTTCCGAATATTTCATGTGGTCTATAAATTCTGTATTATGACAAAGAGAGCTCAGATATTGTAGAACACTTGCTTCAGAAATGGTCTAACAGTCTATTGGCCTGTATCTTAGGCGCTATAGATTCTAGCAGACATCTGTGGTGGCCCGTGAGCCTACACACTTGTCATAGGCTAACTATACCTAGGCCTATATACTGCAGGCAAATGCACAAAGTATTTCTAAAATTTATGCGTATAGTCTAATATTGTACAAACGCCTGGCTTTTAGAAATCATTGGTGCGCGCAGGTCACGTATCATTAAATTTTCATTTTATTAAGGGCCAGAAGTTTCGGCCTAAGTTTGAAATAGCGAGTTGAGCCACACAGAACTATATTATAAACCCTATAACGACAACGACAGAAAAAAATACACCGACAAGAAACAGACGAGGAAGCTTTTGGGGGATAGGCTGGATAGCCCCATGCAGTTAGAAGTCAAAGCTGATTATAAGCTTACTGGCGCGAAGTTAAGAACTATAATTCTCTAAAGTCCATGTATAATTTCCGCCCTGGCATGTCCTTTAATTCCTTTGTATTTGGAGTCATGTGGTTACAACTGTAGTACACCGACTTAAATGTTGTAAGATGGGCAAGATCACGTCATGTCTTATTGTCTTATAAAGGTTAAACCTCACCTCCAACTAGATCGAATAGCCTATTCCCTCAGGCTCAGAACTGTTTCTCGATAAGAAAACTTTTCGTTTTTGCAACAAAGAACTTTATTCTTCTATAATATAATCTGTGACATTATAATACAGTTAAGAAACTTTCTTCTTTCGTTCTTTTTCATACTCTCGCTTCTCTCTTTTCTCTCCCTCTTTAAATATATTTCCTAATAGGAGTAGGCTATACATTGGTTGTCTCTGTGTCGCATAATATTGACCTACAAGGATCTTACTTTGTCGCTCATTTCAGTTCAACACCCCGCAGATGCTTAACGCCAGTGTTTACATAATTTATCTCCTGGATCACATCAAAATCTCCTGTGCCTACACCCAGGCGCGTAACTAGCATTACGCAATTACGCAACTGCGTAAAGATTTAAACAGCTCTCAAAAACTACAAACCGTTTAGATTACTTATTGACATCCTAGATTACTATTATTCGTTGAATTTATATTGTGAAGACTTTATTATTGTGAGGTCGGCAAACATTTTCCTTCGCTGACGCTAAATTATGACTCTGGAAATTTTGTGGCACTTCTGAAATTTCGATCACAGACCGACAGCACGGCAGTTTAAATCATCGTAGGCTAATGTCATATGTTCCACGCAATGCACAGTACATACGTTCGGTGATTCAGAATGTGTGGTCAGTAAACTCGAGACAGTATTGTCGCAGAAATTCGTGCGGGCAAGTTTTACACTATATTGCTAGATATGAGCGCAGATATCAGTAGCACAGAAGTGACAGAACAGATATCGGTCTGCTTATTAAAGTTGATGGCGGTAAGAACCCCGGTTCTCAGAATGTGGTAAAAAGAACAATTTACAGCTTTCATCCGAACTCGTGACGCCACTGGCGAAACTACTACGACAATCGTCGAGCAGCAGCTATCTGAGGTCGGACTCGAAGAGAGAGAATGGAGGAAAGGGAGGAAGAGAGCGCAATGGAGGAACGGGAAGAAGAGAGCGAAATAGGGGTAGGGAGGAAGAGAGCGAAAGGAGGAGAGGTAGGAAGAGGTGGGAATGGGTGGAAGGGAGGAAGAGAGCGAAATGGAGGAAAGGGAGGAAGAGAGCAAGTGGAGGGTATGGAGGAAGAGAGCAAATAAAGAAAAGGGAGGAAGAGAGCAAATGGAGGAAAGGGAGGAAGAGAGCGAAATGGAGGAAAGGGAGGAAGAGAGCGAAATGGAGGATAGGGAGGAAGAGAGCGAAAATGGAGGGCAAGGGAAGAAGAGAGCGAAATGGAGCAAAGGGAGGAAGAGAGCGAAATGGAGGAAAAGGAGGAAGAGAGCGAAATGCAAGAAAGGGAGGAACAGAGCGAAATGGAGGAGAGGGAGGAAGAGAGCGAAATGAAGGGGAGGAATAGAGCGAAATGGAGAGTAAGGGAGGAAGAGAGCAAAATGGAGGAAAGGGAGTAAGAAGAGCGAAATAGAGGAAAGGAGGAAGAGAGCGAAATGGAGGAAAGAGAGGAAGAGAGAGCGAAATGGAGGAAAAAGAGGAAGAGAGCGAAATGGAGGAAAGGGAGGAGAGTGCGAAATGGAGGAAAGGGAGGAGGTGCGAATGGAGGAAAGGGAGGAAGAGAGAGGAAAGGGAGGAGGAGCGGAGGAGGGAGGAGGTGCGAATGGAGGAAAGGGAGGAGGTGTGAATGGAGGAAAGGGAGGAGGTGAGAATGGAGGAAAGGGCGGAGGGGTGCGAATGGAAGAAAGGGAGGAGGTGAGAATGGAGGAAAGAGAGGAGGTGCGAAAAGGAGGAAAGGGAGGAGGTGCGAATGGAGGGAAAGGAGGAGGTGCGAATGGAGGAAAGGGAGGAGGTGCGAATGGAGGAAAGGGAGGAGGTGCGAATGGAGGAAAGGGAGGAGGTGAAAATGGAAGAAAGGGAGGAGGTGCGAAAGGAGGAAAGGGAGGAGGTGAGAATGGAGGAAAGAGAGGAGGTGCGAATGAGGAGGAAAATGGAGGAAAGGAAGGTGAGAATGGAGGAAAGGGAGGAGGTGAATGGAGGAAAGGGAGGAGGTGAGAATGGAGGAAAGGGAGGAGGTGCGAATGGAGGAAAGGGAGGAGGTGAAATGGAGGAAAGGGAGGAGGTGAAAATGGAAGAAAGGGAGGAGGTGCGAAAAGGAGGAAAGGGAGGAGGTGCGAATGGAGGAAAGGGAGGAGGAGGTGCGAATGGAGGAAAGAGAGGAGGTGAAAATGGAGGAAAGAGAGGAGGTGCGAATGGAGGAAAGGGAGGAGGTGCGAATGGAGGAAAGGGAGGAGGTGCGAATGGAGGAAAGGGAGGAGGTGCGGAATGGAGGAAAGGGAGGAGGTGCGAATGGAGGAAAGGGAGAAGGTGCGAATGGAGGAAAAGAGAGGAGGATCAGAATGGAGGAAAGGGAGGAGGTGCAAATGGAGGAAAGGGAGGAGGTGCGAATGGAGGAAAGGGGAGGAGAGAAATGGAGGAAAGGGAGGAGGTGAGAATGGAGGAAAGGGAGGAGGTGAAAATGGAGGAAAGAGAGGAGGTGCGAATGGAGGAAAGGGGAGGAGGTGCGAATGGAGGAAAGGGAGGAGGTGCGAATGGAGGAAAGGGAGGAGGTGCGAATGGAGGAAAGGGAGGAGGTGCAGAATGGAGGAAAGGGAGGAGGAGCGAATGGAGGAAAGGGAGGAGGTGAAAATGGAGGAAAGGGAGGAGGTGAAAAAATGGAGGAAAGGGAGGAGGAGCGAATGGAGGAAAAAGGAGGAGGTGCGAAATGGAGGAAAGGGGAGGAGGTGCGAATGGAGGAAAGGGAGGGAGGAGCGAATGGAGGAAAGGGAGGAGGTGACAATGGACGAAAGGGAGGAGGTGAAAATGGAGGAAAGGGAGGAGGTGCGAATGGAGGAAAGGGAGGAGGTGCAAAATGGAGGAAAGGGAGGAGGTGAAAATGGAGGAAAGGGAAAGAGGAGCGAATGGAGGAAAGGAGGAGGTGAAATGGAGGAAAGAGAGGAGGTGAAAATGGAGGAAAAGGAGGAGGTGCGAATGGAGGAAAGGGAGGAGGTGCGAATGGAGGAAATGGAGGAGGTGAAAACAGGAGGAAAAGGGAGGAAGGGGCGAATGGAGGAAAGGGAGGAGGTGAGAATGGAGGAAAGGGAGGAAGAGCGAATGGAGGAAAGGGAGGAGGAGCGAATGGAGGAAAGGGAGGAAGAGCGAATGGAGGAAAGGGAGGAGGTGCGAATGGAGGAAAGGGAGGAGGTGCGAATGGAGGAAAGGGAGGAGGTGCGCGAATGGAGGAAAGGGAGGAGGTGAAAATGGAAGAAAGGGAGGAGGAGGTGCAAATGCGAGGAAAGGGAGGAGGGAGCGAATGGAGGAAAGAGAGGAGGTGCGAATGGAGGAAAGGGAGGAGGTGCGAATGGAGGAAAGGGAGGAGGTGCAAATGGAGGAAAGAGAGGAGGTGAGAATGGAGGAAAGGGAGGAGGTGCAAACGGAGGAAAGGGAGGAGGTGCGAATGGAGGAAAGGGAGAAGGTGCGAATGGAGGAAAGGGGAGGAGGTGCGAATGGAGGAAAGGGAGGAGGTGCGAATGGAGGAAAGGGAGGAGGAGCCGAATGGAGGAAAGAAGAGGTGCTCGAATGGAGGAAAGGGAGGAGGTGCGAATGGAGGAAAGGAGGAGGTGAAAATGGAGGAAAGGGAGGAGGTGCGAATGAAAGAGCAGGAAAGGGAGGAGGTGAAATGGAGGAAAGGGAGGAGAAAAGAAGGAAAGGGAGGAGGTGCGAATGGAGGAAAGAGAGGAGGAGCGAAAATGGAGGAAAGGGAGTAGGCGCGAATGGAGGAAAGGGAGGAAGAGGCGAAATGGAGGAAAGGAGAGGAGGCGAAAATGGAGGAAAGGGAGGAGGTGCGAAATGGAGGAAAGGAGGAAGAGGTGAACATGCAGAAAGGGAGGAGGTGAAATGGAGGAAAGGGAGGAGGAGGGAAATGGAGGAAAGGGAGGGAGGATCCGAATGGAGGAAAGGGAGGAGGTGCGAGTGGAGGAAAGGGAGGAAAAGCGAATGGAGAGAAGGGAGGAGGTGCGAAATAGAGGAAAGGGAGGAGGAGAATGGAGGAAAGGGAGGAGGAGTGAATGGAGGAAAGAGGAGGTGAAAATGGAGGAAAGGGAGGATGAGAGCGAATGGAGGAAAGATGAGGAGGTGAAAATGGAGGAAAGGGAGGGAGGTGAAAATGGAGGAAAGGGAGTGAGGTGAGAATGGAGGAAAGGGAGGAGGTGCGAATGGAGGAAAGGGAGGAGGTGAGAATGGAGGAAAGGAGGAGGTGCGAATGGAGGAAAGGGAGGAGGTGAGAATGGAGGAAAGGGAGGAGGTGCGAATGGAGTGAAAGGGAGGAGGTGCTGAATGGAGGAAAGGGAGGAGGTGCGAATGGAGGAAAGGGAGGAGGTGCGATTGGAGGAAAGGGAGTAGGTGCGAATGGAGGAAAGGGAAGAGGTGCGAAATGGAGGAAAGGAGGAAGAGAGCGGAATGGAGGAAAGGGAGGAGGTGAAAATGGAGGGAAAGGCAGAAGGTGCGAATGGAGGAAAGGGAGGAGGTGCGAATGGAGGAAAGGGAGGGAGGTGCGAATGGAGGAAAGGGAGGAGGTGCGAATGGAGGAAAGGGAGGAGGAGCGAATGGAGGAAAGGGAGGAGGTGAGAATGGAGGAAAGAGAGGAGGAGCCAATGGAGGAAAGGGAGGAGGTGAGAATGAAGGGAAAGGGAGGAGAGGTGCCGAAAATGGAGGAATGGGAGGAGGTGCGAATGGAGGAAAGGGAAGATGGAGAATGGAGGAAAGGGAGGAGGTGCGAATGGAGGAAATGGAGGGAGGAGGTGCGAATGGAGGAAAGTGAGGAGGTGAAAATGGAGGAAAGGGAGGAGGTGGGAATGGAGGAAAGGAGGAGGTGAAAATGGAGGGAAAGGGAGGAGGAGGCAAGATGGAGGAAAGGGAGGAGGAATGCAGGAATGGAGGAAAGGGAATGGAGGAGGTGAGAATGGAGGAAAGGGAGGAGGTGAAAATGGAGGAAAGGGAGGAAATGGAATGGAGGAAAGGGAGGAAGTGCGAATGGAGGAAAAAAGGAGGAGTGCGAATGGAGGAAAGGGAGGAGGTGCGGAATGGAGGAAAGGGAGGAGGTGGTGCGAATGGAGGAAAAGGGAGGAGGTGAAAATGGAGTGAAAAGGGAGGAGCTGCGAATGGAGGAAAGGGAGGAGGTGAACATGGAGGAAAGGAGGAGGAGGTCTAATGGAGGAAAGGGAGGAGGGTGCGAATGGAGGAAAGGGGAGAGGAGTGAATGGAGGAAAGTGAGGAGGTGAAAATCTGGAGGAAAGGGAGGAGATGAAAATGAAGGAAAGGGAGGAGGAGCGAATGGGGAGGGAGGAGGAGGTGAAAATGGAGGAAAGGGAGGAGGAGCGAATGGAGGAAAGGGAGGAGGTGAAAATGGAGGAAAGGAGGAGGAGCAAAGATGGAGGAGAAAGGGAGGAGGTGAAAATGGAGGAAAGGGAGGAGGTGATTAAGAATGGAGGAAAGGGAGGAGGAGCAGGAATGGAGGAACAGGGAGGAGGAAGGAAAATGGAGGAAGAGGAGGAAGTAAGTGAATGGAGAGAAAAGTGGAGGAGATAGAAGAATGGAGGAAAGTGGAGGAGGTGGAATGGAGGAAAGTGGAAGGAGGTGAACATGGAGGAAAGGAAGGAGGTGCGAATGGAGGAAGAAGAGGAGGTGAAAATGGAGGAAAGGGAGGAGGTGAACATGGAGGAAAGGGAGGAGGAACGAATGGAGGAAAGGGAGAGGTGCTGGAATTTTGGAGGAAAGAGAAGAAGAAGAAGAATGGAGGAAAGGAGGAAGAAGAAGAAGATGGAGAAGAAAGGGAGGAGGTGCAAGAAAGGAGAAGAAAGGGAGGAGGTGAAAATGGAGGAAAGGGAGGGAGGTGAAGATGGAGGAAAAGGAGGAGGTGAACAAAGAAGAAGAAAGAAAGAAGAAGAAGAAGAAAGAAAGAAAGAAGAGGAAAGAAGAGAAGAAGAACAAAAAGAAGAAAAACCACATGAAGAAGAACAAGTGCACGAAGAAGAAGAAGAAGGGGGAGAAGAAGGAGGAGGAATGAAAAAGCGAAAAAATGAGGAAGATAAAGAGGACGGGGGAGAAAGTTGAGGAGAAGAAGTAAAAAGTATGAGGAAAGAGAGTAAGATAAAAGACGAAGAAGGGTTAAGATGTAGAGGAGGGTAAAGAGAGTGAAGGAGAAGTAGGAGGCGGAGGAGGATAAGAAAACGAGGAATAAAACTATGTAGGAGAACAAGATGTATATGAAAATAATCGAAGCAGCAGAACACAGAAGGACGCCTAGAAAGAGGAAGAGGAGGAGAGAGAATGATAGGACGAGTAAGAGGAGGATTAGCAGGAGAAAAAAGAAGTAGAAACATCATCCATCGCTTGATGTGCGCCGTTTCATAAACTGCCGCGAGGTGGCTTCAATTGATTGCTGTCGTTTCCGACACAGCGCTTAGCATCCGTCCACAGAAACTACTTTGAACATAAAAAATTCCATGTCATATTTCTGCTATATCGCAATCGTTATCTCCAATTTTCTACAGCGCCAAAAAACGTAGTAATGGGAACCAGCTTATTCAAAGGCGCTTAGTCAAAACAAAGTCGGTAGACAGACCGGGTCAAAATCAGTCACAGGCTAAGTTGTAAAGGGTTCAGGCAGGAAGGCAGTCAGATGGCTAAGTTGGATGGTGCTTAAAGTTGAAACGGCGAGGGTACTAAGGGGAAGCGAGAGAATCGGGGTAGGATTTGTGAAAGAACAGTGTTTTCAGTGTTGAGTGAAGATCCTGTAGGACTAGAGAAGCAAATTCGACAAATCAATCAACTTGCCATTCACATTCAGGCACTAATAAAACAAAGGTAGCACACTTAACGTTCGAGCTATTGTGCATATACTTACGCAACACTACCTATACGAGTCAGTTGCACGTTTATTTATATACATACGTACATAAACACATACATATGTACACATATTATACACACATAGGCCTATGAATGTAGATACATGCACCACCATATATATATACATATATATATATAATATATATATTGTATATGTATATGCATATTATAAACACGCATGCATAGTTTCTGTCGTCGAGATTTCAGACCTCGGTGAGTGCTGCATAATGTGCGATTGACGTTTGATGAAATTCTGTGTCGGTCGTTGGGTTGTAGTTGTCAAGTGAGTGCTTCAGCCGAAAGATCCATCAACTGTAGGACTAAAGGTCTCTGAGGACCATTGTTAGGAGAAGCGTGTAATCGATGACCGATTGTCTTAATCAACATCCTCAAATTAAGTCCTGGATAGACAGGTGGTTGGAACGGGTTCAGTGCCTGGTCAAAATGTGGGGTGTCGGGCGGAGAGTGATAGAGAGAGAAAGCAAGAGACAATGAGAGCGAAAGGGAGCAAAAAGAAAGAACGAGAGGGACAGAAAGAGAGGGAAAGGAAGAGGGGGAGAAGAAAGGGAAACAGAGTGAGAACGAGAGGGAGGGAGAGAAAGAGAATGAAAGAGAATGAAAGAAAGAAAAAGAAAAGAAGAAAAGAGAGGGGAGAAAAATAGGGAGAGGGAGCAACAAAGTGGTGGACACATAAAAAGAGAGACAGACAGACAGACAGACAGACAGACAGAGACATAGACATAGACAGAGAGACAGAGACAGAGACAGAGGGGCAGTGAAGCAGAGAGATAGAAAGACAACGTCTGATATGTGTCAAGGTACAAAATAATAAAATTGAATGCTCTCAAATAGCTGCTGCGAAATGCAATAAAACCTACGTATGGACTATAATAACAGCGCCTATAAGTGCATCTCACACAAGCGCCGCCTGCGTCGGTCTATATGATATTAAATGTCATTAAGAGCAGAAATTTAATTAGCAGAATAACGATGCACAAAAACTGGAAGTGTCACCAATGGTTCGCCCACGCACACACGTGGAATCCAACCAACAGTTTCTCATTTATAGCTGACAGCTAGCAATCTGAATAGACACAAAGCACCTTGATAGGCTGCCACCTGTGGCTGCTCTATAGGGTATATATCGACACAACTTGGCTAAGAGACTGTGAACATCTGTGCCATCATTCTGTGAGCCTTCGACGGGAATCCGTTGGTTGGTTCCAC
This sequence comes from Aporrectodea caliginosa, assembly GCA_020284085.1. Lineage (NCBI taxonomy): Eukaryota > Metazoa > Annelida > Clitellata > Crassiclitellata > Lumbricidae > Aporrectodea > Aporrectodea caliginosa. The sequence goes on along the minus strand of JACEVL010000127.1, from coordinate 507,462 downwards.
GTGTGTGCGTGGGCCGCCATTGGTGACTCTTCTAGTTTACTGTGCATTGTTTTGCTAACGGATGTAATATTTACGTGTGTAATGGATGGATCCACAGTTTAACGGCAGCTTATGTCAACATAGGCCGTTTCCGCCGACAAAGATTATTTTTTGGCATATTACAGCTCTGATACTTGACATCATAATAGGCTCGCGTAGAAAGCGCCGTTGAGTAGGTCTCTTGAAGTAGCGCAGAATGACTGAATGAATGAAAAGATCCCTGTCACGGGCAGAAGCATTTCTAAACAGGTGCATCTTAATATGGTAGGATTGTAATTGTACTTAAAAATTTATATGACGCTACTTCTGAGAGACCTGGGCTTTCTAGTCCTGAACTAAATTGAATCGATCTTCTTGATATTGATCTCATTACGGATTGGATTTTGTTGCACCATCGGTTGATGTGCACTAGACACAGGCGCGATAGAACACTAATTAGAGCTTAATTATACATCATACAATTTACAAACGGCATCTTTGGCGATGATCTCCGTGGTTTCGTTGGAAGGCACTGGGTAGGCGAGAACCACCAACCGACGAATTTCATGAAGGAGGTCGGAAAGGCTTTCCCCGGCACGCTGGCGGCGGTAATAGAGTTGCGCCCGGAAGGTCTCATGCTTGGCCTTCCGTCCCGTAGCGTTGACGTAGCCGCTCCACCAACTGTTCGTAGGTCGCATCAGGCTGGGCCCCGAAGTCCCAGAGCAACTGAGTGGCTGCTTTCTCCAGTGAGCAGCGAAGAAAATCGATTTTGTCCGAAGCGGTCCACCGGTTGTGCCTCGCACACACCTCGAACTGAGACAGAAACGATTCCAGTGAACCTGTCCCATCGAAACGCCCAGGTTTCATCTGCATCGGCCGGTTTCTCAACAGGCCGCCGACGCCCTCAAGCAGCCCCGGAAGAATTCTTGACTCGTCCTTCACTTCCCGGCTAACAGGTTCCGTGGATTTTCTTCGCTCGCTCGGCTCCATCGGCTTCCATTCCTCGAAGCCAAAGTCGTCTGGCAGGCTGTTCCGGTCCGGCTTGATCTCCATCGGTCGCCTTCTCTCGGCGGGCGTAGAGGTTTTAGGCTGCAGGATGTCAAAGTCGACCAGCGGGTAGACGCGTGTGTCGTCCTCGTCTCCCATCGGAAATCAGTGTTCTTCAATCGTCTAGCACCCCACTTCTGCTATACCACTGTGGCGAAAACGACCGCCGTCGTATGGCGGACTCCGGTATCTTCAGTCACCAGGATAGCTCTTCGGAGTCTTCCCTGTTCTTCGTTATGTTCGCTGGACTCGGCCTTTCCCGTCGGGCAAAGGACTTAACGGTGCCACCGACGATGCCTAACACTAGGTTAACTTGGAAGACGGCAACGACACGGATCAACACAGCAGATTGTTTTATTAATGTCGAACAGCTTAAACACTACAACTCTGGCTTAACTCTCATTAACTGAACTTTAACTAACTTCGGAACCAACTAACTCACTCGCTCACACACTCACACACTAACACGCGACAGGCGTCTCTATATATAGGCACAGAGGACGACAAATTGTCCGTTACTAAGGCAAGAGGCTGGTTGCTAAGGCAAGGCAAAAGGCCCGTTACTAAGGCAAGAGACATGGTTGCTAAGGCAAGGCAAAGGCCCGTTACTAAGGCAAGAGGCTGGTTGCTAAGGCAAGGCAAAAGGCCCGTTACTAAGGCAAGAGGCTGGTTGCTAAGGCAAGGCAAATACCCGTTACTAAGGCTAGTTGCTAAGGCAAATGTCTGCCTGCTTTTATGGCCACAATATCAACAATATTTGATAGATACATATTATTTGATTTGATACATATTAAAGTATTGTATCTCCGTTATGTTTGGCCCATTGGCTCTTTTTATTACCAATTCTTTTTTAACATCTTTTTTTTCCAATTTAACGCAACTATTTATTAATCAAAGGTTTAACGACATCCTATAGCTACAAAGGCTGTTGACGTCTTTAAAGTTGTTGATGTATTTCCGTTCATTTTCTTGTAATGTTCTCACAAATGTTCTTTCTCCTTTCTCGTCCTTGATTCCGTCTCCGATAAGATGCTGACGTATTTAAAGTTTCTGACGATTTAAGTTCATTTTCATATAATTTCTATCAACAGATTTTCTTTTTCTTTTCTTGGCTTTGATTCCGTTTCTGATAAGATGTAGACGTATTTAAAGTTTCTGACGGATTAAGTTCATTTCCGTATAATGTTAATAACTGTTTTCTCCTCAATCTTATTAACAATATTAACAATATTTGATAGATACATATTATTTGATTTGATACATATTAAAGTATTGTATCTCCGTTATGTTTGGCCCATTGGCTCTTTTTATTGTAATTCTTTTTTAACATCTTTTTTTTCCTTTTTTTTTTCCTTTTTCTCCTTTTGTTTCTTTTTTTGGTGGCTATTTCAGCTCTTTTTTGGCTATATCAGCTCTTTTTTGGCTATATCAGCTCTTTTTTTGGCTATTTTAGCTCTTTTCAAATATGTTTACAAAGTTATTAACAGTACTTCTTTAAGTTTTCTAAAATAACATGTAATGCTATTTGCAAACAGAAATTCAGCACAGATGTGTAATATATATACATGTATTATATACACATTTTATTTTAACATACATCTATTTACAAGAATGCATGTTAACAATTATTTACATGACAGAATACTTAATTAAACATTTCATTAAACATTTTCCTATGAAACAATGTAATATCATTAGAAAATGCAATGAAATAATGAAATGACCATTAATCACACATATTTTGTGTTTATTGGTATTTTAATCATAAGGAATGTGTTCAACTATATGTTTGTAATAGATTTGATCTGATACTAATATTTATGACAATAATTATAGTATTTTTCCTTTATTAATGATTTTAACAAGATTATATACTGCACTCTGCAAACATCCCACATCAAGCAGAGATTTTAAATTAAATTCTGATTTATAACTATTACATTTATCTTTTAGAATATTTGAAATATTTTCCTTTTTACACTCCAATAGAATATGTTCTATACTTTCCGTAACCTCACATGTATCACATAACCCATTAGGGTGCTTTTTCATTTGAAATAGTTTTTTATTAGTAATGGCAACACCAAGTCTCAATCTACTAATTTGTACTTCTTTATGCCTATATGGATCAGAAAATTTTATATTAGTAGAAACAAGTGGGCATATGGTTTTATAGAAGTTCCCTTGCTTTTCAACGTTATATTCTATTTGCCATTTATTTATTATATAGTCTTTAATAAAAGTATTCATCTCTTGTGATTCTAAGTATTTTGTGGAATTAATATTATCTAAATTGAGTGCTTCCTTTGCTAATTTATCTGCTCTTTCATTACCACTTATGTCTACATGGCTTGGAATCCATGCCATTTTTATTTGATTAGGTTCCAATCTATTCAATTGCATCATCAGTTCGTTAAATAAATTGGGTCGTGAATCAGATTTATTTTTCTTAATAGAAGTAAGTACACTTAGTGAGTCGGATAATATTACATATTGGCAGTTCTTATTATTCTCAGTGTTTAGTATCCATGTTACTGCTTCTTTTATTGCAGTTAACTCTGCTGCATAGATGCTGGATCCATTACATAATCTAAACTTTCTATCTAAATCTATACTTGGAATTGTAAAAGCTGCAGTAACAACTTCGTCTGCCTTTGACCCATCCGTGTAAATAAGTGTTTCTAGTTTATATCCTGATATCATTTGAAGTGCAACTAATTTCAGAAGTTCAGGGTTATCTCTTTTTTTGCTAATCTGCTTTTTGAGACTGATATCTATATCTATTTTGTTATTAGTCCAAGGGGGAATTTGGGGAAAACAGGGTCCAATAAAAGATGTATCAAGAGATGATATGAATTCATTTGTTCTGTAGTGTATAGAATGATTCTTGTTTTGTGGTGTTTTACTGACATCTGTCCAATGTGGTTGGAAATTCATTTGACATGGATGATCTTTATTTCCTAATATTTTAATTCCCATTTTATTGGAATTATACAGTCTTCTCATATGGAGGGGGAATTCCCCACATTCGTTTTGTAGTGTTAAAGCTGCTGTGTTCTTTGGGGCTCCACAACATAATTTTAGGGCTTCAGTTTGCAGATTGACCAAATATATCATAGGCTGAATACGTTTTAAAGGCCACTAACTCGCAGATATTTATAATGTTTGAAAGTATTAACTCAAATATATACTACTAATTTCAGAAAATTGAATTTATGAGAGTAAGCTCCTGTTTCAGATAATAATAGGATGACTGGATGCCTTAAAAAGGAACTTCTCTGAAATCTTTCCGAACGTAATACTGCCTTCATTGAAAAGTCTTACTCGATGCAGAAGGAAATTACTGTTTACGTAATTATATAGTTTCAAGTATTTAACGAGCTCTAGGTTTCCAGGACGTTGACGTTGACCTTTCCTTGCCCAAAATCTGCCAGTAGATTTGCTTTTGATAGTTTCTGTTTAACGATGCTGTGTCATATTGTCATATTGTCATATTGTCATGTGTTGTATTGCAGGCTGTCTGTTCTGTTAGTAGTTAAGATTTCAATTGCATAACATGTTAATGTACAGCGCAGTGCGTTTGTCAGGCGCTTCAATAAAGAAAAGATTATTATTATTATTATTATTATAATGAGATGAATAAAGTCACCTTCCAGTGTCCATTGTTCAGGCTTCGGACTATAGCATCATCGTTCACTTAGCTGTGCTGGCCATCTCACTCCTCTTAGCCACCGACCGTGCCTCTGATTCAAGTATTCGTAAATCTCATGTTATTCATTTTCATTTATTCATTCGTTCGTTCGTTCGTTCGTTCAATAACCGTTGACGTCTAAAGGAAATTTATTTAAACAGCTCGCATGCATAAGCATCAAGCATAAGCGCCGAGCCTTCTCGGTTGTTGGACCCTCAACCTGGAATGGGCTCCCACTTGAGCTGCGCTTGATGCCTCGCAGCAATTTGCCTGCTTACTGCCGCCTTCTCAAGTCTTCTCTGTTTAGCCGTGGCTGGGCTGGGAGCGCCTCTGAGTAGGTTCCTTGAAGGGGCGCTATATAAATGCTCGGAATGAATGAATGAATGAATGCATAAGCAACCACGAAAATACCAACTAGTATTAAAGGATGGATCCAGAGTTTAACGACATTTTATGACAATAAAAGCCGTTGACGTATCTTCGCTGAAAGTCTGTTCGCCGATTAGGTTCAGTAGTTTCTGTTTGACGGCACTGTATCATAACGAAGATGAAAAAACGTCGCCTCCCTCCTTTTTATCCGGGCTTGGGACTAGCACCATCCTGGCACCAAAGCATAGGCGTTAATCCGCCGATTAGATGGATTATCTTGTGGCATCAAAGGCCGTTGCGTTGATAGGAAACATGTTTTGATCACTTCTTAGTGTTTTGTTGTTTCTTTGACGGAATTGACAAAAGTCATTGAGCAAAAATTAGAGAGATATATATATATATAGTGTCGGGTGTATGCGTTGTAAAGGTGTCTAATTAGACGTCAGCGGACTCAACATTAGGCCTATGCATAAGCCTATACTCGTGGCTGGCTTTACCAAAATTTTCTAAAACCAGCTACAAGTAAAATGTATTGTATAATAATAATAATAATAATAATAATAATAATAATAATAATAATATCTTTTCTTTAATAAGCGCCTGACAAACGCACTGCGCTGTACATTTACATGTTATGCAATTGAAATCTTAACTGCTAACAGAACAGACAGCCTGTAATACAACGGCGCTAATAGCAGCCTACAAAGCATATCCGCCCAACGGGGCTCGAACTCGGTACCTCTCGGTCTCTGTGCCAGATGTTATCCAATGCGCTATCGGGCCCCCACCCCGACAAATAATTCCGACTGTTTAACAGTATCTCATGGCTTCAGCTCTTGATCGTTTGCTTAATATTTTCAAGTGAATGTGGTCGTCTATTGACAGCATTGGGAGCGCCGGGTTGAAAGGGTTAACGTCACCTTGTGGCAACAAAGGCCGTTGACGTCGGCAGAAATATTTTTGAACTGTTGTCACCGTTGTTTTGTTTAAATTACCGGTATTCTAAGGTTTAACGTCGTCGTATGACATCAACGGCTTTTTGACGATAATTTGAAAGTAGATAATTATGGTCTTTTAAAGTTTCCTTTTTCTTGGAGAAAGTTAGGCTACTTTGTTTATCATGCAGAGGACTATCTCCTTCTATTGCCGTCGTATTATTTTGGTAGATATAGGCTGATGTGTGGTAACTTCGTATGTCCTCATTTCCTTTCAGAAGCAGTTTTCTTTCTCCAGTTGGTTTGGCGTTGAGTTCGTAGAAGGAATTAATTGTTACACAAAAGCTTTCAATAACATTTTGCCCACAATATTCCTATAATTGCCATAAAGGTTCTCTCATGGATATTATAAGCTCCACTGTGGCCTCAACGGCTCTTCTGTAATCTATATTCATTCTGGCCTCAAGGCTCTTCTCGTGGCTCCATATTAAGCTGATTGGTGCAAGTAGTTTTCCATGCATAATCATTGTCTTTCTTTCTCTTTTAATAGCCTACACCAGAGGTTCTTAACCGGTGTGTCGCGAATCGACCGGCGGTGTGTCGCGTAAACATGGTGTGTCGTTGGTGTGTCGCGAAGAATTGGTGTGTCGCTAATTCTCACAGCATGCGTCAGTCACTCTTGCATTACATTGACTTACTTACTTTAGCAGTTTAGTGGACGTAGGCTGTGACAATTCGTAGCACTCTCTTTATATATTTTATTTGATCGAAATCTGGGGCGGCCATGCAGTGTTTACCTTATACATGTAGGCTACAATTATTGTACATAGTATAATACTGTTACACAAACCCACTGCAGTCTGCAGTACACACGTTTCCGACCGCGCCGATGAAAACATTTACCCGTTACCATGACATTCGAAATGGACAAATTTATCATAAGAAAACGAAAATTTAGCGAATCTAAAACTGATTACGCAGAATCAGATTTTGGTAGCTGTAGCCCTAATGTGAATTAGTTGATAATTTGATAAGTTATATTTCGCAATGAAATGGAACAAACTGGTCGGAGGTGCCTCCTCAGTCAGCTTACATATTGCACTTATACAAACTGTGGATCCTCGTTTTAATATGATCCAAAGAAATATCCAGGAGCAAAAATCCCATTAACTGTTAGGCCTACTAAGACCTAAGTTAACATAGAGTCGTAGGAACGACGTAAAATCGAAGAATTAGATCAGTAGAATTAGAATTTTAGAATCATTAGAAACTAGAAAGCATTCAGTGTCAACATTATCATTCATTAAAAATGTTAACAATTAAAAATTTTAAATAAATGAATTGGTTTAACTTTAACATTTTTTATTTTAACGATATTCACATATTATTATTGCATGGTGTGTCGCCAAATTTATTTGCAAATTTAGGTGTGTCGTGAGCCAAAAAGGTTAAGAACCTCTGGCCTACACGAAATATTTATATATAATTATTATTGTTTTCCTTATATTCCTTTTTCCATGTTTTCTTTTCCTTAATATTTCTTTTCCTTATTTTCTCTCTAATTGCTTGTACAAAGCAGACGTAAATTAATCATATCATATGCACAGAGCACAGAATCTTTCTGTGCTTAGATGAAACAGACCCAAACAATATTAATTTTACAGGCAATGAATATTTCATAGTTAATATTTTAAAAGTGCTAATTAGAATAGACATATCTGTTTAGGTTAAATACTAATAACAATTAATATATAAAGTTGCAAAGATTTACATGATTCTATTTATAGGCCTAGGACTGTCATCATATACACGTTATTAATATTGGTTACCCCAGTATAAGTCACCTTTTGGATTAGAGTAGGCCTAAAGGTGAATTTAAAATAATAGGCCTATGTAAAAATCTATTTACAAGATATTTATCTTGCATACATTTAGCATAGTAGTAGTTTCAGTTTAACGACACTATGTGATGACAAAGATCATTAGCGTCGCCCTCCTCCTTTGTCCAGGCTTGGGACTGGCACTAGGGCACGGACATGAAGTGGCTGAGTTACATTTTGCATACATAAATTGTACACAATTCAATCGATTACAGGAATCCATTTACTTTATAATTATGCACGCAGAGCGAGTCAACAAAAGTAGCAAAAAATATTATGTTAAATGGATTATACAAGATATGCACTGTTTTATGAAGGTGTGTATTTGGACAGATCTCATTAGTTATATTTAGGTCATTATGCCAGTCAAAATTGTACGCATTAAACCACTGGAATTGAAAGATATTGTATATTATAATTTTTATTGCTCGTCAAAATTAAGAAAGAGGTCACGCCTACAACGTAGGACAGAGTAGGCCTAATAATTATGTGTAGATTTTAAAAAGCTGTAGGCTACCAAGCGCATACCTAAGGTTGAGGGGTAGAGTAATACTACTTGCGACTTAAGACGTGTTCAAAGGCGATATCGCGTGTTTGAACACTACGCTTGATATATGCATTTTGCAATGCATTTAAATCTTACACGTGAAGTGCTGGCCATTAAGAAGAGATTAATATATATGCCTGTCTGCATGTATTGTAAAATCTACACGTGGTAGGTGCTGCAGTCATTTGAGGGAGGTACGCGTTTTTACTCGTGTTTGAAGAGACACGCGCATTTATATAGCTCAGGGCAGGTTGGATAAGAAGGTCGTGAAGGGGGGGGAGTGAACTGAATATATGATGTTGAGAATGAAATGAGAACATAACTTAGACATAGGACCTACTCAATGTCGCGATAATCGCGTGTTCCTAATGGGACAGAAAAAGAACCAGCTAAGGGGGTCACGTCAACTAATACACTGAAGTCATCAAGACATAAATAATTATATGTGCGTAGGCCTATATTGCAAAGTTCAGAAAAACTGTACGCGTTATTTTACTCCGCCACAACCCTACCTGGGGTAGAGCCAGTCCCAAGCCTGGAGAAATGAGGAGGGCTACGCTAATAATTATTGTTTTGGCATAATAATAATAATAATACTGATATTCGTTTATTAATTCAAACTGACAAGTACGCAGTAAGATTATAGTGGTAACAGATGATAAAAAGTTTAACAGAAGTCGAATTTAACCGTTTGGCAGCCTCAAAGGCACCCAGCTGTCCTATTACTTATTTACATGTAAACTTGTAGGCCCTAATATGGTGTCATAGAACTGCAACTAACCAACCAATCAATGGTGATATTATATTATTAGACGAGTGATTGAATGCGTGTCCACAGTTTAACGGCAGCTTATGACAACATATTGGCCGTTGCCGCCGACAAAGATTAGTTTTGGCATATTACAGCTCTTTTTGATTGAATGAATAATACACTATTATACTAGTGATTGAAAGATGGATGGATCCACAGTTTAACGGCAGCTTATGACAACGTAGGCCGTTGCCGCCGACAAAGATTAGTTTTGGCATATTAGTGTATGAGTGAGTCCTCAGTTTAACGGCAGCTTATGACAACATAGGCCGTTGCCGCCGACAAAGATTAGTTTTGGCATATTACAGCTCTTCTTTCGTGTGAATAATAATTACTAGTATAATAGTGTCTAAAAGTAGCGATTTAAAGGTGTCTAAGATGTTGGAGAAAGGAGGAGGGCCTGTTCTTCTTTGTTATGACACAATGTCCTAAACTGCAACTAACTTTACCTGTACGTATTAAAGCGCAGTGCATCCGTTATCAGTCATTTCAAGGACAGTATCACAGGTGTTGAAAACGACGCGTGATACAAGCAGGTATATAAACCTGCTCACGCTATGTAGCTGTCGTTTAAGAAGTGAGAAATATAACCATTGGCGGAGGAGGATCCATAGTTTAACGACATCTTATGGCAACACAGCAGAGACCGTTCACAACGGCAGAAACTATTTTGGGGGCAATTTTTACCTATCGTATGGCATAATATAGCTGTAAAGCAGTACCCCCTCTGCTGCTTTCCCTTATGTGGCCCAATATATAATAATACAATAATATAATATTATTCTTTATGAATTCAAACTGACAATTAAATATGCAGTATGATACCAAGTCGTAGTACGAATGGATGATTACAAGTTATTACAGGAGTAGAATTTAACCTATGGCAGCCATGCAAGGCGCCCATCTGTCCTACAACTCATTTTACCGACGCCACCTAGCGAATGACAGGCTGAGTCGGCCTTTGGGAGGGCATTGGGAATCGATCCCGTTTCCTACGTGATGTTGTGCTCTTCACGCCAGTGATGTTACCATTTATCTATCCCCCCACCCCCAATCCCATTTTAAAGTCTCCACCACTGCTCGTACTCTGGTAGTGCCAGTCCAAAGCCTGGGGAAAGGAGGATGGCAACGCTAATCATCGTTGTTATGATTGTGTCAGTAAACAGCAACTAACCAGCTAAAAGAGATGTGTAATTATTTTAAACAGTTCTCACTGTTCGTATGGCGTAGCACAGACGGTACATCTCCACTGAGGAGGATCCACAGTTTCACGACAGCTTATGGCTACAAAGGCAGTTTACGTCGGCAGAAATTATTTTCAACAGTTCTCACCTTTCGTTGGACAAAATATAGCTCCACAGAGCCATTTAGAATAACAGTGGACCAAGCACATTAACGACTGCAAAAGCCCTTGTTCATAATAATTACAGTTCCTTCTTCTTCTTTTGGACTGTTTAACGACTAGCTGTATGGTAACAAAGACCCTTAGCGTCGCCCTCCTCCTTCTTCCAGGCTTGGGACTGGCACTGAGACTGGCACAAAGCACGGAGGTGCAATGCACGAACGTTCAGTGGCGGAGGTAACTTTGCCCCTGCGTATCTTGGTCACCGATCCTCGTCTCCGCTTGGCCAGAAGTCAGACCGGGCTGAACTCGTCTTCTCTGGCTGGCCAGATGTCAGGATCGGCTGAAGCCCCCTCGCCCCGTCAAGGCGTACGCATCGGACATCTACGCCGTCGAGTGAAACTTCTGAGGCAGTTGCTCGAACGGCGCTCCGAGGGGGAATTACAGTTCCGTGCTTCTGCTTTCGATTATAAGACAAGATTACATTTAAAAGAGGTGTGTAATTTTGCTGAGCAGTTCTCACTGTTCGTTTGGTTCTGCACAACCGCAAAGCATTCTATACACTTTGGCACAACCATTACAGTTTCTTATTGTATTTAACCACAGTTTAACGTCGTCTTATGACATCAAAGGCCGTTGACGACTATACGGAAAATATACAATGTGTGTGTGTTTCCTTTTTAATGACTAGCTGTGAGGTAACAAAGACCATTAGCGTCACCCTCCTCCTTTATCCAGGCTTGGGACTGGCACTGTCAGAAAGCGAGCAGTGGCGGAGTTAAAATATACAATACAATCATAACCAGAAACTTATAGCATCCGAACGGCACCCATTAAAGGTGTCAAACGGAGCTTTACAATTTCACTAATATTCAATATTTTTGCAACATAAAGTAGTTGATCTCATACTGTCTGTGATTATTATGCCCTGACAAATTTCATTAACTAACAAAGCATACATGTATTATAATTGATTCAGGTATTCTTTTAAACTGTTCATGTGTCTAACCAAAACACTATAAAAAATGTTCATTAACCCAAAAAAGTATACATGTAGGCCCTATTATAATTGTTTAAAGTACTCTTTCAAACTGTTCATGTATCTAACACACTATAATAAAAATTCCATTAACCAACAAAGCATACATGTATTATAATTGTTAAAAGTACTAGAGCTTTTAATTTGTTCATTTAGCTAACACACTATAATAAAAATGTAGTTAACCAACAAAGCATAGGTCTACATGTATTATAATTGTTTAAAGCATCGATTGAAATCATTACAGTTCCATTTTGGCCATCCTTTTAATATATGGCGTCGGTGGAAACGTTTTACAGGTGTCCAACGAGAGCAGAAAATTATTCAATGTTTTAACATTTTATGGGTAGCCTTATTATATAGGTGTGTTGTTTTGTTAGTTGCTGTTCAACGACAATGTTTCAGAACAAAGATGACTAAAGAAGCTCTTCTCCTTTATCCAGACTTGGGAGTGGCACTACGAGAGTACGGGCAGAGGCCGAGTTGGTTATGGAATTCACTATCTCCAGTTTGTCTCTTAGCTTGTTCTCGACTGGTTCCCTGTCCGTAGGATTGTGATACCGAGATGCGGTGGTAAGTAGGCCTAGACGCGGTCGTCGATTGGTGCCTTAAAGAATGCATTAAGACAATTGCGCTATAGAAGTCAATAGATTAAACTGGTAACATACATTCTTGACTCAGTGGCTCAGGAACATCATAATCTTAGGATGAGTACACTGTAGGTTAAGGTATGGTTAGATAATTATGGCCAGACTAAGCAAGATATGGCACGGAAAGAAAGGAAAGGTAATGAAGGAATTATATGGCAAGGAAAGGAAAGTTGAGGTATTTATGGCAAGGCAATGAAAGCGAAGGAAAGGCAAGACAATGTAAGATATATGGTATAGGTAAGGTAATTTAAGTCGAAAGAAGGCAGGGTTGGGTAAAGCAAGATAATGACAGGTAAGTTAAGGCACGGTAGACCTACGTTAGGAAAGGTAGCCTATAGCCTACCAGTTACGGTACGGAAAGGTACGGTAAGGTTAAGTAAGTGGAAAGAAGGCATGAGTGAGTTAAGCAGGTTAAGGAACGGTAAGTTAAAGGAAAGTATCATAAGTAAAGGCAAGGCATGGTACGAGTCTTTGTTTTGATGCTCCTTACTAGTCCTCACAGATTCGGCTGAAGCGCAAACAGGACAACAGCAATCGGACAACAGGACAACCTTTCTTTACTTGTTGCATTCTTGACAACGTGTTGTCAGTTTCAACTGTCACGCCGGGTTTGAATTCCATGCTGAAAGAGTAACGCATTTGTAAACAAAGGGCACGCCATCCAACTGCGGGAAACAGGAAGCTGTAGGTAAACACAGTTCCAGCATCTGAGAGATCTCTTCAATAACCACACCTAAGGCATTGCTTCAAGTTTCCTTTTCCTTTTCCTTTTTCCATGCCTTCCCTTACTTTTCCTTGCCTACCCTTTTCGTGTTTTGCCTTTCCGTATCTAGGCTAACCATAACTTACCTTACAAGTGGCCAGCCTTTCCTTGTCAGTGAAACAAATCCGTGCCAGTTCTAAGCCTGGATTAAGGAGGGCGACGCTAATCATCTTTATTTCGACACAGCATCGTTCAGCAGAAACTACCACCATTAAGACTTACTAACAAGCAGTTATTTTAGCAGTTATATTTGTCAGATGGCGTGCAAGAAGAAGTTTAACCCTGCAGCTGCCGGTGTGGCAGGTAAAGTGTACTCTAGGTACAACGTACTGTGGAGTACATCATGCCCATAGGCATAACGTACTGTAGAGTAAACCATGCCTAGACACAGTGTACTCTAAAGTATGCGCTAACCAGTGGCGGCGCCAGCATGGGGCTAGGGTGGGCTGAAGCCCCCCTATCGGCGGCTCAGCCCCCAAACAAAAGTGGGAAATCACTGCCAATGGCAGAGAGGAGGGGAGAAAGGGCAGGAATTGGGGTTTTAGCCCCCCAAACCTGAAATCCTGGCGCCGCTACTGGTGCTAACTGGCGGTAGCATGCGCTCCAGAGTATGAAATTCTACTACAGTCCATCCTGCCTCCTACTCTCGTGTTTGGGGATGCTGTACTCAAGAGTCCACAGTGCCCAGGTATCTTGTATTCTATACTGCAAAATGTACCTAGAGTCCACGATGCCTCCTACACCGGTATTATGGTAATGCCAGTCTAAAGACTGGATAATCGAGGAGGGCGACGCAAATCATCTTTGTTATGACACAGCGTGGTTAACCAGCAACTAACCAACCTCATCAGCAAAATAACTCGACAGAGAACAGCTATCTGGCTCTGGGAATTCAACTATAGAACAGCTCCTTCTGAATGGTGGACTACCTGCCGTATAACCATCCTACCGCCATCAGTTTATTTACATACGTCGTGGTTGCGCCCTGCTATGCGTGGTTAGGAGAAATCTTGCGTCACTTTGGAAAACCAATCGATATTTCCGGAAAGTGATACCTTCTGCGCTGGAATTCCATCCTCGACGAAATAGGTTAGCTATGGGTACACGGGTCTAGGCCGAGAAACACACATCTATCTGCATGCATGGACCTACGTACATGATATGCATACATTTACACATAAGTAAATTCACACAGATATACAATTACAAACATATATGAATGCATAGATGCATACGTAGGCCTACATGCACACATGCCCTAGTGCATACATATATATAGAGGCCTATATAAATACATTTAGAGCGCTTCTGAATAGTTATTCTGAGAGAGGCGCTATATAAATCTTTAGATACAATACAATACAATACAATACAATACAATACACTGTGTCTGAGAAAAAAGGACCCGGACACAGTGTAGAGGTATATACATAAATCACAGACCCCTTAAATTCCAGGACTGTTGGCGCTTGGGTCCATTCTCAATTTTATTCTTGCAAGGATGCTATACAAATAACCTAGGATACCGAAGATCTGGATAATTAAGCTCCTCACTTTTCCTCCCATGACTACCCCTAACTCTTCCTCTCCTATATTTATCCTCTGTGTTCCTCTTGATATACAGTAACTGCTCTCATTCAATTCTTGGTTTCTCTATTGTATAATATTACTTTATGTGTTTAGCTTGCCATGTTGAGCTGTGGGTTTGTTAGTGAGTCTCATTAAAGAATATACTTACTTACTTACTTGTATCATGTCATGTGTATTGTGTTTATAGCATCTCTTTCACACAGGCGTAACTTGTATTGTGATGTGGTCTCCGGTCACCACCATTTATAAAAGAGCGGACAAGGTGACCTGTCACCCACTTTTTGTCCCTGTGCAGCTGTTTAAAAAGTTCAGACGTTTCGTTGGATGCAAATGATTCACGAGTGACCTCTGTTAGGGTCTATATCTTCGTCTCAGTGTCGTCAATATATTAACGGTACATGTGAAAGAGAATGTAAATATGTACTTTGTTAAGTGGTGGACGTGGCATAGTAAATTCGTGTATTATAAATACGTCAATGTTCTTCTAATGAGTACATTCTTGATCTCAGATAAGGCCAACGGCAGTAGGCTAGGCTGCACATGTGGCCTAACATTGAGAGTTCACCACACAAGGCGCGGTTACGAATTAGAACAACTCGTGTTTCAGTACAGTGTTAACAAGTTCATATATATATATATATATATATATATATATATATATATACATATATACATATTATTTTGGACAGGCTTGTAGGCCTGTGTACTTACTTACTTACTTACTTAGTACTTGGTCCTTCCCGTGCAGGTCTGCACATCGGCCTGTGTAGCAACTTTGGAGACCCTACAGAAAGTGGAAACCATATGGGATTCACCATCCAAACCTTCCATTTCATAGACCCCAATTGTCGAACTAGCAGGCCTACCAGTCGTATCGAAATTTACAAGTGGTACTCTTCAAAATACGGTGTCGGCCATTTTGAAGAAGAGAAGAAGAGCAATCTTTTAAGCTAAGCAGGTTGTCATGGGAACGAAGGTGTTAGCAACTTAATTTTTCTTTATATTGGCAGGCGATGTGGGCGACTAGTCCTCTTCTTCGCCTCCTGATCTTTCATCAACCGACCGTGTACGGCCAGTGCACTCATTTTACAGCTTGCGTCGCTAGGAGCGCTGGCGATGCAGATCCATCTTTATAGGCGTACTCTGTCACACTAACCACTATACCTCGATGATCGCACGCCATATTTTTATTTGTTATCAGTTCAAAGTAGACCTACAGTGTCATTATGTGAGAATGAAACGCGGTTGAGGCGAGATGAGTTTAGTTTCAATATGAGTCATTTGCCTAAGGCACTCGAATGCTCGCCGGTGATTGGTCGAGGATTTGTATTTATTGAGGACCTGGTTATTAGTTACTTGGTCTGAATTTTAAATATTCTATGGACTGATAGACATGTCCCGTGGTTGATGATGTCAGCAGAACAAAGTATCAACGACGGGGAACTTCCCAACTGACATGCTTTCAATAATTATGTAGGTTATTGTGAAACATTAAGAAACATCACTTTCTTGGCCAAACTATACAGTGATGCTGTAATCAGGCAACTCTGCATATCGGGCCCATATGCATAGTGGGCCCATATGCATAGCGGGGACCATAATGCATAACGGGGCCATATGCATAGCGGGGACCATACATAACGTATGCATAACGGAGACCATATGCATAGCGGGGACCATATGCATATGGACCTATGCATAAGGATCCGGGGACCATATGCACGGAGCGGGCCCCATATGCATAACGGGGACCATATGCATAGCGGGGCCCATATGCATAGCGGGCCCATATGCATAGCGGGCCCATATGCACAGCGGGCCCCATATGGTTTCCCATGAGTTCTATCATACCGGGGACCAGATGCTAGCGGGGACCATATGCATAGCGGCTCATATGGTCCCCTCTGAGTTTTAGCTTAGTACTTACTGTAAAACTGTATTATTATGTCGTACATTTTCATGGTGATCAATAAAATGACATCGATTCAATTCTGCTCAAACCAATTAGCTCTTGTATTCAGTAATAAGGTTTAAGGTAAATGTAGAGTTTTCTTTGGGTCCGTTTGTTTAGAATTTCCCCTGTGTTTTTTTAGTACTTTCAAAGTTTTATTATCTCTTTATTATCTTTTTATATTTTACTCTTCATGACGAAGGTTAACGTTCATCCTTTCACGCAGGCTATTTAGGAATGTGCTCATTGATACGTACTGGTTACCGTTAATTGCAATTGTAATTAATAGCTTCTATTGCGCCGATTTCTGTAGATAGGCTAATGTGCAATGTATCAACCGATGGCGTACCAAATCAAAGTCTTCATTAGGTCAATATCCAGAAGACCAGTCAAAACAAGACAGAGAGACAAGACAGCCTGCGGTGGATAAGCAATATGAAGATAAAGGTAACCACATTGAAAAAAATAGGTAGGTACATTGGTTTAAGCAGCCGTCAAAGCGCCTCTAGTTGTGACGATACTGGTTCACAAACCGATCGTTGCTATACATTTACAGTTTACTGTAACAGTAAATGAACATTTGAATATCTTCTTGTGCAGGAATTCTCATCGGCGTACTCTCAATGCAACTCTTAGAAAGGCTCGCAAATGGCAACTAAATGGGAAGAACTATACTGCTTGAATCAGCAGCAGGAGACCTTCCAAATTCGGTTTCCTTTATCATGCAGCTCTTGTCACATCTGTCGTAGACAAGTATTCTACGCAAGAGAGAAACCCTTGAATGTCACCTTTTGTCAAATTCACACTGCTTGAAGCCAGTTTTTTTAGTTGTAATTAGTTATGAACGTCTATTTAATAATTAAGTAGAGACTTATATCGCGCCGTTGTCTGATGGATTACTGACTACTGACATAGTGTAAGAAGAAGATATGAATATTTGTTTGTTTGCTTGTCTGTTTGTCCATCCGTTCGTCCGTCCGTCCGTCTGTCTGTCAGTCTGTCAGTCTGTCCGTCTGTCTGTCTGTCCGTCTGTCCGTCTGTCTGTCTGTCCGTCTGTCTGTCTGTCTGTCTGTCTGTCTGTCTGTCTGTCTGTCTGTCTGTCTGTCAGTCTATCTGTGTATTAGCCACTCTGACCGCGCTATCGACATTCGACAGCCTTTATTCTGGTTTCTACATAAATCTTGTGAAAAGCTTTGTCTCAAGTGGTCGTGAGTGACAAAGAGTGCTACTAGTTAGTGTCCGCTGTTCGCTCGTGCAAGGGTACTTGCCTGTAAAAGCAATCACACCATTTGATTTGTACCGATGTCGTAATTAATGGCTTCGCAGTTCTGACTCGGTCTGGACATAGGCCTTACAGGAGGAGATTGTTTCAGTCTGTTGTAGGCGCGAAAGAAACATGAGGACTTTATTATTGTTTTTTGTAGTTGTTCTGGTTCATGACGGAAACCGGTGTTTAGGGTACGCGATCGGTGACATTCTGAAGATTCACAATCACATTCTTTTGCCTAACAGTTTTGATGAAGGCAGCGGGGAACAATACAGCGTTGAAGGTGATGATGGGTCACTGGTCCCGGAAGCGAACGAAGAGATTGACGAAATCGAACAAATGGAATATTTTCTCCAAAAGGTTAAAAATAAGCAGAAAGTAAAAGCAGACGATACATCTAAGGCCGACAAATGCGGATATGAGGTACGTACATGTATGAGGTGTAATTAATTATTGTTTATTGGACAATGGACATGGTTGCCGATTGGTTAGAGCGCTCACTTTGTAATGTGCAGAGCAGGAGTTCGAGCCTCCTCTGAGACGGTTACTGTGTAGGGACCTTGAGCAAGTCCTTCAGCCACAGCTGTTCATCGCCATCGTCATTAGATGATGGTTCTTAGTAAATGCATGATGAAAATTGCAAGAATTTAAAGCCATATTTCAGCACATTAGAGGTCGTAATCATAATAATTATTGTAAATTCAAATTTTAAAAGAGCGATGCACCAGCTAAGCTAAGTGCAGGGCACCAGCTTATTCACGAGCGCTGCGTCTTGTCAGATGGGTTGTCCAAAGATACCAAGTGACGATCCAAGTCCGGTTTCCAGAAGACAAGGGAGAGAAGGAGGCAGAGGAACTGCTAAGGTATGAGTTGTTCAGATTTGTATTGTCATCATTAAGATGACAACAACAGCTATTGAGAGCCATTGTGTGACTAGATCATTAATTTCGAATAATGTTAATTGAGTATCCACTCAACTTAGTTCGTAACTAAGGAGACCTAATTAGTGGGACAAAGGTCCCTTCAGGTCCTCCTTTTGTCCCCAACAAAGAACTTTTTCTGTTTCTTAAAAAATGTAATTACAGGATTTGTAATGTTCTTTTGTTGGACCAATACATAAATTTTATATATTGAGTAATATATTTACGTAGGTATGCAACGTCGGAAAGTCTGAAATGTTGAATGTCCACTTGGTGCCTCATTCACACGATGATGTGGGTTGGACGAAGACAGTCGATGAATACTACTATGGAGGTTAGACCCATTAGAGCTAAGAAATTATGGATGTATTAATTCGGTTGCTAAGCAAAGGTCATTTCCCTAACATAACATCTCGAAACTCTTTGCAATTCAGCTTAATTGACAACAAGTTAGTTGTGCAGACTGTTATTTCACTTTGATTATCAAGATCAAGTCATCGCAAATTCTAAAATGTCCGACAAAATTATTACTCTTTTGTTTCTCTTACATGGATTTAATTCTCTGTTACTGACAGCAAGATTTCAATAAACGAATAGGCTATATAATAATAACTTATTTGTTAATTGCCAACTTAAGCCATGACTGGCTGAAATGCCCTCGTACAAACGGGTTGTGTTACTGGTATTCATTGTTACTGTGAGACAGTGGCACTCTTTTAAGAAGCAGCAAAGACCTGACTGCAGTAGAAAATCAAAGATCCATGATCTGGCATCGTTTGGTCTTTATACCATAAACATGGAAGAACATAGATGTCTTTTGGCAGTTTCTAGAAAATCCTCAGTTTTGATGTCTAAGACAAATCTTCAGTTGACCTCTTCTCTGAGTAGGAAGGTGCTATATAAATTTGATCTTATAAAGCATTTCATTTTTGTGCTACTGAAATGAATAGAAACTGATATAATGTAAGGACCGGGATTTAGTTCAAGGTCACAAGATTGATAGATTTTTGCCAGTTTGGTCAATAGATGTTAGAATGCGCCGTAGACTGAGTGAGCATGATGGAGACTTTTTCATTTAGTCAACTTTTACTGTTCAGGTATTGTATGATTTGTGATTGAGTAGGAGGGTCTGGCATTCAGTACGTTTTCGATACTGTCAGCCATGAGTTGTTGGAGAATCCTCAGAGGCGATTCATTTACGTCGAAATGGCGTACTTCACTCGATGGTGGAATGAGTTGGAGAACGCAACTCGCAATCAAGTTAAAGGACTCGTTTCAACAGGTGACAGATTAGAGAAATAGAGGTGGAGATAAAAGATAAATGGTAGGCTACATCAAATTTAATTTCAGTAATGGATATATATATATATATATAGCATCACTGCTAAGTGATAGCCTACGAGTTTTTAAGGATTAATCGAAAATCAGAATAGGTCAATAGTTCAACAGTTGGTATTTAGGTAACATTTGTGATTATAAGCTCTTACTTTCTGTAGGTCGTCTGGAGTTCATCCTTGGTGGTTGGTCGATGAATGACGAGGCTTCAACCCATTACAGTTCAATCATCGATCAACATACGATTGGCTTTCGATTTCTACAACAGAACTTTGGGGAGTGTGGTCGACCACGCATCGGATGGCAGGTCGATCCGTTCGGTCATTCCAGAGAACAGGCGTCCATCTTTGCACAGGTAGGTCTCTTTTTGGATTTGGTTGATGCTGTAGTCATTGTTCATGGGTGCGATTTCACTTTAAACGACCACCGAACTACCCACTACTCCGTGATTTGATAAAATTTATATTTCAATGTCGCAACTCGGATGTGCAAATTGCAGGTGGGAGCTTAATAAAGGTTTGTTTAGGAAAGGCAAAATCATCTATATAGGCCTACTTGTTAGATAAATTTCTGTGCGGTGAAACTCAGTTGAGGCAGGGCTGTTCAAAGCAGATAAATTGCTTACTGTTTCAAATTAATACCTAATTCGGATGTTGACAATGATTACAAGACCAGACCAACATTCAGTATCATCACTAGAATAGATTACGGTAAGTGTATCATCCGTCTGCCGAAGTGGGAGCTTGCACTGCCAGGGAAGGGCCGAGGTGAGAACAGCTGGGTTCTGCGCTCTCGAGTCGTCACTTAGTCTTGCTGGCTCATCAGACTTAAAGTAGGCTAATCTCTATTAACGGCCGAGAATCGGGGATTAGATTCATGGCCGTGATATTCGTTTTCAGATTCATATCCGGGTCTTCGGGTCAGTGGCGTAACGAGGGGTTTCGCTTCGGACTGCTTCGGGTATTCTTTGAGGTCCTATATAGTATACTGGGTTAGCAATGGCAATAATGTAGCTGCTGATGTCCTGTTTATGTTTTCAGTTTGGATTTGATGGAGGTTTTCTTGGTCGCATCGATTACCAAGATTTCGATAAACGAACCAAAGAGAAAAATTTAGAACATATGTGGATGGGAAGTGAATCGCTTGGTAAAATTTACTACGAATGCTCATGTTCTTAAAACTTAAATATTTTGAAATTACCAATGTAATCTAGGCACTTCTATAGTGCCATCGTAGTTAAAAAAAAGTACAAAGAATCAATCGTCGGGGCACCTATGATCTAATTCTATAAAGCATAGGCCTACAGAAAGTGAAAGTGAACTTATATACCTTTGGTTTTAACATAGTCGGGAAGGATAAAGATGGAGTCGAAAGTCGCATTGAAACCCTGTATAGATTCGGAATGACCTCGGCTTGACTTCCCAGATGCTGACCTGGCACCGGAACGGATGAAACAACCTTGCTATTGCGGACTTGATTTTCTTATAGCGCCGATCTCCATGAGGGTTGCTTTTGTGTAGCGCTTAGAAATTTCGGTGATTTATATTACATACATTGATTGATTTATATAGGCCTACATTACATACATTGCCGTACTGGACCGAGAGCCAACCCATATAACTGAACAGATCTAAGTCATTCAAATTTGTAAAGCTTTAGATTTATGCCTAAGAAAGGAATTTAGTCATTGAAGGATTCGGGAGAAACTGGTTACTAATCATCCAACAATAACAACGTCAAAAGCAGAAGGAAGTTAGCTTAAGGATGAGCCATGGAATTAAAAATATTGCTGGGTTTAGCAGCCATAAGTTAAATCCGACTCGTGCTAAACTTGTTACAAGCTATAGTCTTTTGCTGCTATAACATAATGTGATCCTACTGCGTCTTAGAATTAATAAACACGATTATAATTATATAATAACAATGACGCGGCGGTGTAGGGGTCGGTGTCTTGTAGCCGGAGGTTGCGGGTTCGAATCCACCTCAAGCCGCCGCGCAGGGACCCTGGGCAAGTCCTTCACTCGCAATTGCTCATGCGCTTCGGCGTGAAACTATAATTAAGCGCCTCTGAGTATAGGGGCGCTAATATACATACATACATAACACGAACATAATTAATAATGATACATACATGACATTTACATACATACATACAATGACATTTTTGTTTGGCATGTTGAAAGCGACACTGAGTTGTCGTTACAATGCTTTTTGTATTATAATTATGGTAGCATTATTCGGTATCTGTTCTCGTGTCACTGTATGTCAGAGTGTTATTGTAGGCGATGCAGCGACTCTTTTTACTAGTACGTTAATTGGACGCTATCACTATCCACGCGGTTTCTGCTTTCAGTGCGGAGATGCACCCATTAGGGTAGGTTTGTTGATGTAGTAATTGTAGTATATTCTAAGAACTGGTTATTGCAGAGGATCAGACAAAACTATTTTTCTGGAACCTTAATTTAACAAACGCATAGGCAACCGTGTTATTTGTATTGCCTGTTTGATCATTTTAATTAATTGTAATTTGCTTTTCATTTCTGTCTTATATGAAGGTCTCTACTGTCTAGTGGTAGAAAATGACTTTATTAAAGCATTATTATATTACATTTTGGGATTTTGTTATTTGTGAAATTGGTAAATTTTGGACGGCAGTATGAAATGTCTTAATTTGATTAATTTTAATACTAGAACTATTAACGGAAACAGAGCCTATGGACCATTTCTATATTGGTTTTCTGTCTTCTATTGGGTTGATCAGTTTCAATGATCTTCATTAATTTATTTTTTATTCGTTTGAAGTTAGATGATCGATTGATAGGCTGTGACGTTGTTCAATTTGACAGGATGATCCGAGGCTGGAGAACTACAACGTTGATCAAAGGGTTGATGACTTTGTAAACACTGTGACATACAGAGTGAGTTTTTTTCTTGATTTAGTGTCGTCTTAATATGTAGGTTTACCCGTAGATGAATTATGTTGTGATCTATGCTTTGAAAATGATTTATTAGTATTTGATTTTACACTGCTTTTTTAGATCTTTTTTAAACTAGGTTCTCTTGGCATGCAGCTTATTCAATTGCACTTATTGACTGGTGAACTGGTTCAGTTCTATCATGGATATAGCACCATGAGTGCTTGTCCAGTGATAAATCATTTCAACTTAAACCGGAATCAATTAAATATATCGTTGAGTGTGCTAAAATTGCAAAATCACTCAGTTCTTATTCTTCTTCTTTTCAATTCTGTTTCGGAATTTGTTCTTTTTCTGTTAATAGGCGGAATCATTTGCTACAAATCACATAATGTTGACAATGGGCGCTGACAACCACTATGCAAATGCTCGAGTCAACTTCAAAAATATGGATAAGCTGATAAAATATGTTAACATGCGGGTATATAAACATAAGCCTTTTGGCTTACATTTCTTATTGCTAGCAATTATTCTTTGATGGAAATGAATATTATTACGTTATTCAGTTTCATCTAATCTTTTTAATTTCTGAAGAACTTGAGTAATTATTAATCATTTTGGACATTCACAGCTCCATCTCGAATTTTCTACCTCCTCCTCTTCACAACTATTCTACCGAGACTGTCTTTAGGGCTAAAATGAAAAATAGGGACTACCTCTTTCCTTCTGTTACAGATTTGATATTTCCGTAGCTTCATTTTTGAAAACTTCTTAACTGTGCAATGTGGGCATTGCCAAATATAGATCTATTATATTGCAACTACTACGCTGTTTTTATATTAGGCTACACTATGTCTTATTTTTAGCAAGAAAATGGCAGCAAAATTAATGCATTTTACTCAACTCCGTCCTGCTACGTATATGCGATGAATCAACTGAACCTTACATACACACGCAAAGACGATGACTTCTTTCCCTATGCTAACCGTGAACACACCTTCTGGACTGGACATTTCAGCAGTCGACCAGCTCTGAAAGGCTACGAAAGAACATCAAATAACTTCTTACAGGTAGAAATTTAAAGAAAACTTTTATCTCTCTCTCTTCATAGTTGAAGGTTCTGTTAGAAACTTTAATAGTATTCTATCGGTTTAAAAAAGTTATTCCTTTATATACTTAATTGGGTTAAATTTTGAATTAGTAGGCCTATGTTTCCAAGCATGAAGCTTAGGCCTACTTTGACTTAGGCCGCACAAGCAGAATAGCTTGTACAAGACAAATTGATAGTTGATAAAATATACTGCTTCTCATAGTAAATAATAATAATAATAATAATAATAATAATAATAATAATAATAATAATAATAATAATAATAATAATAATAATAATATCTTTATCAGCGCATCTCGTTAACGATACAACGCTATAACGCAATCGCGTTCCGAGGCACTTTCGCCAACCAGGACAACGACGAGTAGGGTCATCTCGAGAAAAAATAATAATAATAAATATAATATTAATAATAATTATTTGAAGTACCTCAGGGCAATTTTATTTATAATAATAATAATAATAAATATAATAATAATAATATTAATAATAATAATAATAGTAGTAGTAGTAATAGTAGTAGTAGTAGTAGTAGTAGTAGTAGTAGTAGTAGTAGTAGTAGTAGTAGTAGTAGTAGTAGTAGTAGTAGTAGTAGTAGTAGTAGTAGTATTGTTGTTGTTGTAGTAGCAGCAGCAGCAGTTACTGTAGTAGTAAGTCATGTGTGACTTGATGCCTGATGGCTGCCTGGTAACATACGGTGTGACAGTTTGGCCTTCCCTAAAGGCCGTTGGTGTGTAAAGATTTGAGTATATCCTATATCTAAATGCAGATCTAATTGCTATCCTACTATCAATTCATGCGCAGCACTGCTGCACTTGCACTAAAGCGCTGTATAGATGCATACATTATAGTTATAGTTATAAAAAATTTCGCGGTTTGAATTAATTTGTCTGTGAATTTATTTTGGTTTTAGTAGGAAGCTATCAAAAGACTGACGACATGCCTTTGTGACCTGTGTTGTTAATTATACTATTATGATATTCTCCGGTAGGTGTGCAAACAGTTGGAAACCCTTTCAGTCCTTGGCCCGGAGCATAGATCGGGTCTCAAAGTCGACATCCTACGTAAGTTCAGTGTGTTCTGGTGGAAATTATTTTAATCTATTGAAATCTACTTACCACTCTACAGGTTTTCCACTCTAAATTCAAATCCCATATCCATGAATTCATTCCCTAATCCATCGAATCCTTCGCCTTCCAGTTTTTCGCCCTCAGCGAAACCCGCCACAGCAGCTTCTTTGCCTCAACCCTCTCTCGTCTCTCTGGCAACCGCACTCAGTACTTCCCTTTACAACTTTTTTGACTTAGAGCAGCGCTCGTGAATAAGTTTATGCTATGCGCTTAGCTTTAGTTTTGGTAGCGCTTTAGAATTGGAGTTTACGAGTAAGATTACTAGTTGTGTGACCTTCCAGACTTGTGGCACTAATGCTGTCTCTTTAGTCTGTCGCATACGCATTCCTGACATCGGGGTCTTGTAGAATGGAACCTGGCCTTCAACCTGATCGAAGGAACAGCATTAGCCGTTTTGTGACATGAGTCGCACTCAAATAGGCACGAGGCTCAATAGTTTAGTAACTGCCCTTAGGTGATGATGGGTCAAGACTAATTGAGGAAAACGTCCTCCTTCAAAATTCGCCGGATTTCCAGCCTGAGTAAGGATGGGGCAGCTGCCCCTTGCCTCCCGTTGCGGCTTTAATAGTCTACGTATATCTTTATCGGCATGAATCACCAGCTTTTACGAATGCTCTGGGTGAAGTAACAAATGCTTGGGTTAAATAGAAAATACCGTTGTGGTCAATTGAACGGTATTTTTTCATACCGTTCAGTAAGCTTTAGTAATCATAGTGCAGTATTCAATGACTGAAGCAGAGTAGTGTGGGTGGAAGAAGCAGAAGGCAAGAACAAGGAGGATGAGAAAGAACAAGAGTAAAAGCAGGTTTTGTATTGTATTGTATTGTATTGTATTTGATCATTTATAAAGCGCTTCTCATAGCATAAGCCTTTCAGAAGCGCTCCCAGTGCGAGGTACTTCGAGGAAAAAGGAAGGTTTTAAGGTGAGAGAAAGAGGTAGAGATGCTACTGGAGAGGATTGTAGAGCGTAGAGAAGGAGGAAGTTGATTCCATAGAGAGGGACCTATGCACACAAAGGATCTGGATTGAGCCATTGTGGTCCTAACACGGGGAACACGGTTTATCAAGAGGATGTGAAAATTGAGTTTAGCAGATAGGTATAAACGTTTGTTTTCAATGGTATTTATTTGCTCTCGTGCAAGACTTGTCTTGTTAAAGCGCGATACAAATAATTATTTTTAATTTGTATTGTATTGTAAGATGTTCACATTTAAACACTTCTTTTCCGCAATTTACATAAAACTAAAGACCCAGGTGTTTATTAAATGTGAGTTTTAAAATACTTTTAGGAGAAGCTTTGGGCGTGCTCCAGCATCATGATGCTCTTACGTAAGCTTGATTTGGCATTCATAGTAGTGGTCCTTTGCTAATAGATTATCTGTTAACGTGGAGGCAGTTTCTTGAATTAATGGTTTAGCGCCAGTTGACGTATTATGTGCGTTTTACGCTACTCTGGCTCTTGTTTGCAATTTACACTTACTTAACCAATAGCGCCAAGAGCGCCTCTGAGTAGATATCTTGAAGGGGCGCTATAGCAAGTTTCATTGATTGATTGATTGATTGATTGATTGATTGATTGATTGATTGATTGATTGATTGATTGATTGATTGATTGATTGATTGATTGATTGATTGATTGATTGATTGATTGATTGATTGATTGATTGATTGATTGATTGATTGATTGATTGATTGATTGATTGATTGATTGATTGATTGATTGATTGATTGATTGATTGATTGATTGATTGATTGATTGATTGATTGATTGATTGATTGATTGATTGATTGATTGATTGATTGATTGATTGAATATGTTTTTTTTCGATTTGAAATGTTATGGCACTTTCTAAGTTTCGCTTTGAAGTTGTTTCTTGCTAGCATAAAATAAATATAAATGCAAATAGGCCTACACACGTTTTCTCATGGCGAGAAGAGCTGTCGCGATGAAATGGAATTTGCGATAATTATTCTGATTGAAAAGGAAAAGTAAGAACTATGAAGACACGTGGACCTCCTGTCCAATTTTTGCAACACGTTCAAGAAGTTTAGAAATAAAATTCAAGTTCGATTTCAGTCTGTAGCTTGACATCCAAAGATGATTTCTTCGACAAGGAGTGATAATTATAATTGGATACAATAAGTATCCAGTTGTTTATTTTCTATAAATGTTTCCGTAGAACTTTTCTCCTTTTTTGTTTTGTAGTGGAACGGAAAAACAACATGTTGCTGATGACTATGCCAAGATGGTGTCAGAAGGAATTGCAGCCTGCGAGGTACATAATAGGTCTGGTGTGTCTGTGATTGAAGTTCTATAGGCCTACTTAAATAGATTTCTACATGATACATGTATGTGCGATACAAAGTTCTGGTTATTTGATCCGCAGTAACTGTGTGTCAATTATTGAACGTGTACGACCTGTAGCCTACGTTTCAAAGTTTCATTGGCTATAGAAACTATGATGAAGCTAAGGTAACTAACTAGGAAGTCTAGATGAAAATGTAGCACTGTAACGACTAACGTATGTTAAAAGTGACTGGGAAACCATGGCATGTCGTGATCAACAATTTTTCGGAGTTAATTAATTTAGTTCAAATGTTTTGTTTTGTTCAGGAAGTTGTTAACGCATCATATGGCAAGATCCTGCCTCGGTCTTCATCTGCACCACAACTTTCAATCCAGTTTTGTCCACTGGCTAATGTGTCCTACTGTCCAGCGTCTGAAGGGAACAAAGAGGTAACATTTATAACAACAAACTGTCAAATTAGATTTGCCTTAAGTTGCGGACTCGATACTTTCCTCATCAGGGGTCTCAAAATCAGATCACTCGTTTGGCCAATTGAAGAGTAGGCTACCACATCACTTAATGTGTGAATCGTTTTTCTTAAAAGCATACAGACGTCACACGCAGAAATTACAAGTTACACAGTATGACACTAGAATTCTAAAAGTCAATTTATAATAGGCCCTATTCGCAGTAGATATATGTTTTTAAAGTTCAAACCTATACAATTTTTTAGAAAACGCTTATTGTCAATTTTAGAGTAGGCCTATAGTC
Source organism: Aporrectodea caliginosa (assembly GCA_020284085.1). NCBI lineage: Eukaryota > Metazoa > Annelida > Clitellata > Crassiclitellata > Lumbricidae > Aporrectodea > Aporrectodea caliginosa. Next base: position 479,092 of record JACEVL010000127.1, on the reverse strand, counting down.
ATTTGATCATATTTTTAACAATTTATGAAGCTTGTAATTTATACTAAGAATTCAAGGGTTGAAGATATTTTACTATTCTAGTTCCAATAGAGTGTTATCACTGTTATGGTAAAGCGACCGTTAATGCAAATGCGGTTCAACTTTTTCAATTTGAGTTATTATTGTACTTTCATTGAATTTCATTCCGAATGATGCCTATTTTAGTTTGTTGTACTGATTTACAATCCAATCGCACGAGAAGTGGATTATTTCGCAAGGATACCAGTCTCTGGGATTGGTCACTCGGTCAAGGATGCCACACTGAAATCTGTTGATGCCCAGGTCAGTGTTTTGAGTCTTTACAAATCATGTTGAAATAGTTGTTTCGTTAAAAGGTTTCAGATGTAGGTTCTGTACTATATTATAAAACTCGATCTACAGCTGCGGAAAGCATCAAGTAAGGATGATGGTTTGGAAGGGACAGGCGCTTTTGCGGTTATAATTGTATAGGCTACTAGCGACAAGTGATATGATTGTGGTCTATCCATGGTGAATTTGGAAGTAAAGTTTTATTGTACAATTGATTTATATTCTGTTTGATTTTGATTAAGTAGTTTTAATTAATCTAATTAAACTGTTGCACTGACGACGTGGCCAGTAATTGTTAAGCCATGCAATCGACCAGTAGATTGAAACAAGTTATTATGCTTTAAGGACTAGGCTACGTGTGTACCATTACATTTGATTGGTGCTGGGATCTGGTCATAATTACTCTAGAGGCTTGATAATTTGTGAAAATGTCGTAGGTTGCACCACTGCCTGACTCCACCTACCGTATTCCAGATTTCACAGATAGCAAAGCGACGGGAGAACTTGTTTTTAATGCAAAGCTTCCAGCTCTCGGTTTTGCAAGTTTCTTTGTGAAGGCATCTTCAGGTCTGTGACAACTGCATAAAAGTGTTTGACTGCATTTAAATGTCTGACACAATTTCAATCCTTTAAACTTTCATGTTAGCTAAAATGCTGTTTGCAATTGGTCCTACAATAAGGAATATTCTATTCTATTCTAGTTTGGTCTTTGTTCTTATCTTTATTATGACTGAATCGCTTTAACATTGGTCCCACTTTCAAGCATTGATAGTTCCACTGAACTAACAGGGTTCCGTAGTAACACGAGTCCTTCTTCTGCATCTAGTTAGCAGAATGTCTGTTGTGAAGTATCATGTTCAAAAACTGCAGGCACTGGTAATGGTTATGGGGAAAGCGAAGTGCTATTTTATGAATCGTGTCTTGGAGCAAAATTCAAGTTGCAGTTTGTCAGTGTGAATGGAAACGAGGATCATCTGTTTGTTACGAACATTTAGTGGGTTAACGAACTGTTAAACAGTATGTCTTAAAATACATTGATCCTGTGTCCTGGAGTCCATCACGTAATGCCAGCAGCTCTTGACCAATTAAAGTAAAAGGGTCAGTGCATCAGTATGGGTATCTTCAAAAAATAACTGGGGGGTTAGACGTTGATTTATGTGCAGTTTTGGGTTGAAATGTAGCCTTTACTATGTGATCCTAAGAAGGACTGGGGGTTGAACCCCAACCTCCCCCCGACAATTCTCACCCTGCAGTCATCCCAAAGCACTGCTACTGCTACTGGATGACAGGAACATAGCTTGACAACGGTTTTATTGCCTTTAATTATTGACTGTAAGTTGCATCTGTTTAGCTGTGTAGCGTGTATGCACAGCTTTTGAGAGGTTTTGTATAAGCACTAAATAAATGTTTTGCTCTATAATGTGCATTCATACATTTGCGATGGAACAAATCAATGATTTTTTAATTTTTTAGTAAATCTTTCAGATGATAATTATTCCATGTCATTGGATGGTAGAACAACTGGGGATGATGTTATCATCAGGAACGAGGTAGGCTTTATTAATTCATTCAGCAAATTTATATTTCACTCTTCGAAATATAAGATAGCAGTAGTTAAAGAGTCAGATGGGCGCACACAAATACTGGGAACACACCTAGGTCAAGTTTGTCCCAAACCTGTAGAAAAACACCACGATGCTACCTGTTACAGAGTGTTCGATGCTATAAAATTCTGGCGGGCATATCTATTGGCTATTTGCTGTGCTCCAGTTCGGCAGTTTCTGTGGTTGCAAATAATTACTTTCTGCAACTTGTGATATGTCTTTCGACACTTATCGCAATTCACAGTCAGTAGGCTACCTCATTGGATGTCAATAGGTTCACTTACGGTTTTACTTTACATTACGTCTCAGATGTGCTGGATTTTGCAGTACATTACATCTTAAATATGACGGGTGCTGGGGTTTACATAATAATAATGTCAATATCTTTTCTTTAATTGAGCGCCTGACAAACGCACTGCGCTGTACATTTGCATGTTATGCAATTGAAACAATCTGAACTATTAACAGAACAGATTGCAATACACGGCGATTGATTGTCTAATGTCGGCCCAACGGGTCGAACTCGGTGCTCTGTTCTCTTCGTCAAATGTTATCCAATGCGCTATTTTTGTTCTTATCGGCCCCCCCGATTACATTACGTCATGTCTTTAAAAGGCTCTTGTTTCACATTACATTACACCTTACTGTCTTGGGTTTACATTACATTACGTCTTAAAAGGTCCTTGGTGTGGTTTTACTTGACATTACGTCTTAAATAGTGTATGTGCTGCCATTTTTATTGTGCTGGGTTTGACGTTTAACATTCCGTCTAGACAGCCAGCGGTCCATCTTGAATTAATTTCTTTTGCAGTTCCTTAGCCTTACCTTCAACGGTAAAAGTGGTCTTCTTCCCAACGGGGGCTCGAACTCAGTACCTCTCGTTCTCTTCGCCAGATGTTATCCAATGCGCTATCGGCCCCCCCGGATTACATTACGTCATGTCTTTAAAAGGCTCTTTTGTTTCACATTACATTACACCTTAGATATGTTCTGTCTTGGGTTTACATTACATTACGTCTTAAAAGGTCCTTTGGTGTGGTTTTACTTGACATTACGTCTTAAATAGTGTATGTGCTGGGTTTGACGTTTAACATTCCGTCTAGACAGCCAGCGGTCCATCTTGAATTAATTTCTTTTGCAGTTCCTTAGCCTTACCTTCAACGGTACAACTGGTCTTCTGACAGGCTTAACAAACACCTTTGTCTCTGAGCGTGGAAATGAGCAATGAACTGTTGTATTATAAGTCATTCGAGAGTCACAACAGAGATGGAGAGAACCAGGCGTCTGGACCGTATGTCTTTCGCCCAGATGGCAATGAACCAGACCTGATAGCTCCCTTGCCTGTGTTGCTAGCAAGTGTTGTCCAGGTAATTTCAATTCTATGACGCGACATTTCTTCTGCTAAATTGACTTACTCTGATGACTTGTTGTTAATTCATTTAGTTTGCTTTAATAAATTCGTTAATTGAACATAATTTTCTCTTTCTTTTAATCTCCTGTTGATAAAAAGTGGATCCACTGCCTCCGTGTCGATGTCGTTTTGGGGTGTAAAAAATTCAATGATCCAGGTTCTGTTGAAGAAAAGACTTCGTTAATCAATCCTGGTTCTATTTACGGAAACAATTATTTCTATCAATCCAGCTTCCATTTTTAATTGATAATATAAAATAATGTAGCAACGTAAACTACGGTTTTACCAAAATTGATTATGCTATAATCTTTGATTAATTTTGGCACAAGGAAGCCAATAAGATATAGCGCTCGTTTATAAGTTATAACACGGGGCGTACAGGTTCTAGTCTTCTCTAAGACGGCTACAGTAACTGTATAAGGAGCTTGAGCAAGTCCTTCGCTCACAATTGCTCAGCACCATTGATTGATGCGTGATAATTATATAGTTGTAGTTGATATATGCGTAGTAGTTACGCTGTTGCAGTATTTGTATTAGTAGCTGTAACAGTAGTGTAGTATTGCAGTAGGAGTGGTATAGTGGTTGAAGTAATATTGTAGTAGTATTTGTTGTGTTGTGGTGGTGGTGGTGATGATAATATCGTCTTTAAAATGTTTAACATCGGATGTTGTAGGGCTCTGAGGTGCAGGAGGTGGAACAGGTGTTCAGTGACTGGGCAAGCCAAGTTGTGAGACTGTACAAGGGACAACGCTACGTTGAAATTGAGTGGACGGTTGGACCAATTCCCGTTGAGTAAGAAAACGGACTCTGTTATTCATTTATGGGCATATAAAGACATAGCTATGCATCGAATTCTTGGGTTCTATCTAGACATTTCTATAGCGCCTGTTAGGAATTTCTCAGAGGTGCTAGCAAATGGATGTTGCGTTTTTCTTGTGTTGCAGGGATGACGTTGGCAAGGAAGTGATATCACGATTCAGTTCGAACCTCAACAGCAACAAGACCTTCTACACCGATTCCAATGGCAGAGAAATACTGAAACGAGTGTAAGGCAGTTTTGGCATTTCTTGAGGGATTTCATGTTCCTTATTTGCTAAATGAGTGATTAACTTTGCCTTAATTGATGTTATATTGAAATGTTTGGAATATGTGTAACTCAAAAATTTCAAAGTGTTGCAACCAACCCCGGGCCGGTTTTGGTTGCAACGACCCTGGGGGAAGGTTGCAGTATTTGTGGATTGCTGTTCTTTGCTTTATCTAATTATTTTCCTGCATTTCACTGCAATTTTCTCTCCGATGAACAATATAGGTGATTTTTTCTTGAGGTTTTATCTTTGGTTTGTTTACGTCGTTAGTGCTTCTCTTTTTTGCTCGTTTACAGGCGTGACTATCGACCAACGTGGGACTTGAACCAAACTGAACCAGTTGCCGGAAACTACTACCCAGTGAACAGCCGAATATTCATTCAGGCTAGTACTACAGATCGTTTGCGTTTTCAAATATTATTAAATTTCTATTAAAGAAGAATTGAAATTTTTTACATTTAATTTCATGCATGTTTGAAACGAACATTTTGTTTGATGAAGGTTTTAAACTTGACTTGAAATTCTTCTCTCTGCTTTTTGGCGTTGTGCTCTCATCTTTGAGATGATTGAAAAGATTGTATGTAGGCTACCGGTACGTAACCTGATACTGATAAGCTTACATGAAGGGCATAAGGCAAAACTTGGCCTACTGGGGATAACCTTTTCCTGCACACAAGATATTCGAATACGTTGCTTGCAATGATATCTTTAGGCCTAGCCTACTTGCTTTTGTGTGCGCAATTTCTGTTCCTGTGTATCTTATTCCGGTTTTTTTAAATCAAGCCGGGTTTTATTTGTGAAAAATTTATTTTGTGCTCACAAGAGTTGATATTTTGCATCGATTAGGATGTTGAGAGAAACCTGCAGCTGACTGTGTTGACAGACCGATCACAAGGTGGCGCTAGTATCAAGGATGGTGAAATTGAACTTATGGTGAGTTGTGGGAGAAGTAGCATAATTATGCCAATATCGAACAGATGGTCAGACAGGATATCAGTGGATAGCGCTAAACAATGATGTTTTCATTATCTGCCCTTTCTGCACTTTCTACGTAGCTCAGCAACCAATCGGTCGATTCTCAAATTACAATTATTTATCATATTATAATCTTTGCCCGAATTTCTTAATCAGATTTCAGCTATGACTTAGTGGCGTTGTCAAAAGCATAGGGCAGAATGTGATCAGTATTTACTGCAGGATACGGTTAGTTTTGAAATCGGTTAAAAACCTGCATAGTTGAACAATTTTTTATGCTTTGGACATCGAAGTCAAGACGATATTAGAATGCGGTGTCTGCTTTGTTTATACCCATTTTAAGGATGTGTAAACTGTTCACTTTTATTGATAAATTCCAATTGTTCAGCTTCACCGAAGACACGTTGTTCAAGATTCATTGGGAATTTCTGAGCCACTGAATGAACTGGGTCCGGATGGAAATGGTCTCATTGTTAGAGGTCAGAAACATTTCACTAGTTCTAAAATATTACGGCTCCACCAAACCAACTGAAGTAAGACGAAGTTCAATGAAATGTCTGTTTAGTGCACTCTAGGTAACTGTATGGGGAAGCATTTATTTTACACGATAAACCGTGATAACTGAAAATGCGCAATATATGATGGAAACAAATAGTGATATTGTTGCATTTCTAGTGGGGTGGGGGTCAAGCCTCGTGAGACACTAGAATGAGTTCCCCGAGATTGTAGTCGGCGGGGCAAAGCCCACGTGGTCTATTAAGAGACACTGTCAACAGTTTAACACCTCTATTTGAAATGGAACTGAAGACCCACGATACGCAATATATTCGAGGCTAGAAACTGACTCGATTGTCTTTAACAGGAAAGTATTACGTCATTCTGGATACAATCGATGGTTCAGTTCGTCTGCATCGTGATTTGGCGCAGAGGTTGTACATGGCGCCATCTATCAGCTTCGTTCAGACTAATCTTACGCCTGATCTCTACGTCAAGGACTACAAGACTACGGTTCGTCTGATCGTTTGAATTTCTGATCTGCTGAGGCATTTATTTCTCTCACGTTCTGATCTTTAAATTTGTACGCTTCTAAATGTGTATGTATGTATATTCAGAGATTCCAGTAGTGCGCTTTAAATACTTTACATAGTTAAAATAGTTTCAAACCGTGCCGTTACTTTTTTAATTAATTAAAATCAATATGTATACGACTCGGACCTCCACTGGACGTCGATCTCTGGACTCTGATACGACGCAACCCTCAAGAATATTCTGGTGCTTTGTTCTTAACTTTAGGAAAATATAGGACACATCTGCTTCAAGTGGCTGCCGATGTGTTTCTGAAAATTGTATTTTGGCTTACTCTTTGGTTTCTTTGTCATGCTAAAACAGTGGTCTGGACTGAAGAAGAGTCTGCCTGAAAACGTTCACTTGTTGACCCTGGAGCAGTGGCATTCTGGAAAATTCCTTCTTCGCCTCGAACACTTCTACCAGAAGGATGAAGATAAGAGACTCTCACAGGTGGCTGAAGTCAACCTCAAGGTAATGTCGTGATTGGCATTGTTTAAATAAGTCTAAGGCACTTAATCTTTGTTTTGAAGAATTTATTTATAGATTTCTGTCTATGTTCAAGCACTTTATGTATTCAAATGAAATTTTATTTGGTTACGATCTCTGATGTTCTCATTGAAAAGTATGTTGAGGTTTTTTAGGACAAAATGTAAAAACAAAACGCATGCTTAATAGTACTTATGTGTGGCTCAGTGAGACAGAGTTTTAATTCCAGTTTCAACATTCTAAAGCATTTTTAAGAATTTGAGTAGTTGGCTATAATTTAAGAGTTGCTGATTTTGTTTGTAGGATCTCTTTGTTCCATTTACGATTGCATCTGTGGAAGAACAGACCCTTGGAGCCAATCAGCCTCTGTCGAAAGCAACCAGACTGCAGTGGAATGTACAGGACTATGGTCGCACCACACGTGGTCAGTCATACTCATTTCTCGTTTTAGCATCTTCTACAATTCTGGCGTTGTTTTGTTGTTTTAACATTCTAACTGGTTTTTCTGTCGGTTCTCACTAGCATAATAAGACAAACAAACAATATATTATTTTCAAAAATATTAGGGTATTTGAAACAAAAGTTTATCAGTTTATGGAGCACCTCTGTCCTTTCCATCATTTCCATGGGCACTAGTTGAGACTCGTTTGGATTATGTGTGATCAGGAACGAGTGTCTCTTCAAAAGGTGCTTATATAAATCTTTGATAAAATTACATTTGTATTTACAGCTAATGAGAATTGTCATTTACAGTTGTAAGTTGTAAAATTTAATTGTTTATGAACACCAAATTGCTGTATCGAGCAAGGTTTCTTCGCTTAGGCCTATATCATGTTTTTAGAGCAAGTGTTCATGCAAAAGTCCCGGCAATGTCTGTGGAATGCTTATTAAAATTGTTGGCATATATATAAGGTGTCTGGCATCTAGCAACTAAATGATGAGTTGTATCATGAAAAAAAACCAAAAGAACAACCACACAGAGCTGGAATATTCCGTTAGTTAAGATTAAGCCGATACTTATTAGGCCTACAATAGAAATTAAAAATACGTTCACCAATATTATTCTATTTGTAACTCAGGAGGAATGTTTCGGCTTATGGAATCTTACGTGACTTCTTTATCGCCGGTATCATAATGCCGAGCATCAGCTCATGTTCGCTCCGAGTGAAATAGCAATTAAAGATCAGAAAAACCTCGTCGAAATGCGGCAGATCAGAGAAAGAAGCCAGATTACAATGGGTATGAGAAATGAGTCTTAAGTCTAAGCCTGAATGGCGTAAAAGAATTGATAGAACAAACTGAATTGGCAACGAATTCGAAATCTTTGGACCAATGACCGAGAAAGTCAGATAGCCTAACACTGTTTGGGTGTTTTTGCCTCAGTTCAATACATCGGCTATTCCTCTAATTAAAAGAAGCGGGTAACAAAGGGACAAATACCCGGCCTGACCTAACCTTGCCTTCGACAAGATCTTAAAACTTTGGGAAATAGCACGAAACTAGTGTAAATAGCTTACATTTGAATTGTGCTGACCTTGTTTTGTAGATATGAGTTCATTCGTGAAACCAGTTGACCCGCAGGATCTTATCGTTCAACTGAAACCAATGCAGATTCGGACATTCCACGTGACAGTCAATGATGAGTGAAACATTCGCTTCAGCCTGAGTTGTCTCACCATTCTACCTGCATTATGCATGATCTCACTCATGTTTTGAACAATGTGATGACTCGATTTTTTTATGTCTAACTAATATACACGATGCTGCAATTATGAGACGCTTGGCTTAATTCATCAGGATGCTCATGCATTATTTTAAACCTGTATAATCGGCGTTGCGGTTCAGAACCATGGAGGTAATTTACTACAGGAATTCCCGAAGTTAAAGTCATTACCAACAAAAGACCATCGAAGTACTGTGCCTTTTGATTGCTATTGTCTAAGGCCACAAGGCTGTATACAATTGAAAGTAGAATTTAGCCTAGAAAGCGTGCTGACGACCTCCCTATATAGTATGTTTCAGTCTTCGGAAAATGGGAGCTCGCTCTATTCATCATTCCCACCATCTTTCCCCATCCTTTCGTCCACCCATTTTTCCTTCCGTCTTTCCACCCTCTCTCCCTCTCTTGTTCCCGCCGGTAATTTCACTTTTTTAATCCACCCTTTCCAAGAGCTTCCTTCCATTTATCCTTCGCTGCGAAGCGACGCTCCTCATTGTTCTAATACAACAAATCCCAGGGTTTGAGTAGCTTCTTATGCATATGCCATTTACATACATAATACATAATTCTAAATGTTGCGCTAAACAGCGAAGTCCTGGAAACCAGCGTGATCGCTACAAGGTTGGTAAATACAGTTTCCTAATTGTATTCGTAAGCTCTCACTTTCTAAGCGCTATTCAAATGATGAGCGCAGGACGCCATCTTATTAGTGCGCGCTGCGTCAAGTCCGAGGGATTGTCCTAAGAATCCACGTGAAAATTCGATGTTGGGTCACAGGTTGGGTCAAAACCAATAGGCCTAGGCCAGACAAAGAGGCAAATTGTGGTCTAATGTTAAAACAGACAGACACAGACAGACAGATAAATAGACAGACTGACTAACAAACAAGCTTTCATTTCCTTGTACCGATTCTTACACGGCTTCCACCCCTTGATATCGTGCCATGGTGGCAGTGACAGTTGACAGTGACGCGGTCAGTGACAGGAGGAAGGCAGATCGGACGGGCGGAAAGGGGGGGAGAAGGTGGAAGGGGTGGGCAACACGAGGGACAACACTTGACCTGTCGGAACAAACAACAGACTTTGTACCAGCTGGGTTAGGCCTACAATGAAACGAAATAGAACGGGTGCACATACATGTAGGCCTCTAATCATTGGCCCTCTGGCAGTCGTAAGTATAAAGTAATGTAATCTAATTACCACCAAGTACAGTTGCAATGCACTGTAATGTATTGCATTGTAATTACGTTATATTACTTTGCATTACAGCCAGATGTGTAACTTTGTCCCACAAAGTGGTCGTGACCAATTCGCTTCCCCATCCCCTCTCTCACCTTCCTTCCTCTCCTTCTCCTAAACGCGCATTTAATAATTATGGTCTGTATACGCCTGCTTAATGTCAATTGCAGGTTGCAAAGTGTATGTTTACATTCTGTGTCACAGCTATTAGTAAATTGTGGAAGACACTGAGACGACGATAGAGCTAGACAACAGTCACTCGTGAATCACTGACAATCCACGAAACAACGCTGTCATGTCGCAAAAATTGTCCAGGATAGGGCCAAATAGGGATGGTGACTGGCACCACCACTTTGAAAAGTGGTAGTGACCGGACACCACTGTCACAATACAAAGTTAGAAAATATGGCCAGCGCTCGTGAACAACCTGGTGCCCTGCGCTTGGCTTTCGAGTGGCGCTTTAGAAGTTTGAAGGTTTCGATAACGATTACGAGTTACTATGATAGCAAACAAGACTTGCTTTTTCACTTTGTTTGTCTGGACAACCTCTGACTCGGCGGAGCGCTTACGAATAATTCTGGTGCTCTGGACTTAGCTTTTATATAGCGCATTAATAATTGTGAGTTGACAATTGCGATTCCTAGATCGAGGTGTTGTTTGAACTGTGGGGAGATGAGTCACTCAAGGCCATACCTATATAGACAGTTGTTCCACTTCATTCTGGTTTTGTTTACTCACCAGGCGTTGTAAAGGGGTTTGTCTCATGTGGTCATGAGTGAAGGACAATGAAGCTAGCGTACGCTGTTCGTTCACTTGTGTGAAGTTATTTGCCTGTAAATCGTCACGAAATCTGGTCAGTTGATTTGCACCAGGCCTAACGTCGTTATTTAAAGGGCTTGCAGATCAGACTCGGGTTAAATTGGTTTTGAACACACCGGACATTGTTGTAGGGGAACATTCTCCCCTAAGAACGTAAGAAACATGAGGGCATTGATATTGTTTTGTATAGTTGCTCTGGTGGGCCTAGGCCTGTTGACGGGGGTCGGTGTTTGGGGTACGTGATCGGTGGTAGTCTCCAGATGCAAAATCACGTTGTTTTGTCGAACGACGTGAATGGACATAGCCGTGGAGATGACTCCCTGAAGTTGAAAGCGGACGAAGCGAAGCACATAGTCGACGATTTCCTCGAAACAATCAAACGGAGCGGAAAAGTAGACGATGCATCTAAAGCCGACAAATGCGGATATGAGGTGCGTATGAAGTGTAATAAGCTTTATCTGGACACGGTTGCACTGTAAGGACCTTGACCATAAACAAATATTGCTCATTGCCTTCGTAATTAGATAGTGGCGTTTAATAAATGCATTATATCCCCGTCCCCAATTTACATGTTTTAAGAACCTCATATCACCTCTGGAAGGTAAGATAACGACCAATATCGAGAAGCATTTTTTTCTGTTGTGTCATCATTCGAATGACAACAGTGGCTGTTGACAAGGGCCGTTTATGTCACTAATTTTGTTAATGCTAGTATTGATTATTGAGTAATCTATATTATAATCCAAAGTCTGATTATTCTGTCCTTCCGTATGTTTGTCTGTCCTGCTAAAGGCTCCGAAACGGAACGCTTTAGCGATTTGAAAAAATTTACAAAACATTATTACGCCGCGTCTAGGTCAACGCGACTATTTTCAGCTCGCAATTTTATTTAAACGCCGATATATGGCCATTTTAAATTTCCAACTTTTTCGACGAGACTATTTCAATACCGGCCACAGTATGGCCATTTGATCACGTCACGAAGGCTTAAATTAATATGCAATCTTACGTCACGTTAATATGCATCTAGGTCAACGCTCTGATTCGCAACCAATCACGATGACCGTTGATTTCAAATCAGAAGTGGTCACGCCCACGGCTGAATTTTCATAGGTCATCGGACTTAAAAATTCGCCAATGCAACACTTTTAGGGATACGAAATTTTTAACGAACGTTTTCATTTGAATTTCTATAGATCTCAACCCAACTTTATTTCAACTCAAAATTTACTTTAAATTCCGATATTTGGACATTTTAAGTTTCGATGTGGTCATAGTCTGTTTCAATGCCATTGAAATCTAGCTATGCAGGAGTATATATTGCTTAGAGTTGCAATTAAACAATTTCAAGCCAGCGCGTAAATTCGCCAGAGGAATACACGAAAAATGTGCACATCGTTAAATTCAAATTCACGGGCGCTGACGAAGATGTCGTTAAATTCAAATACACGGGCGCTGAGGAAAACCCGGGCGAACGCCGGGTAAAAACTGCTAGTAATAATAATATATCTATTTAGGCATGCAACGTCGGACAACCTGGAATGTTGAATGTTCACTTGGTTCCTCATACTCATGATGATGTTGGCTGGACTGGAACGGTTGATGAATATTTCTATGGAGGTGAGAGCCAACAAAAATTGATGAATTTATTCGGCTGCTAAGTGCGTTTCCCTAACATATCGAGTGTCTCTGCACAGTGGCGTAACGAAGGTTGTCAGCGCGCAGAGCCAAGATTTGATGATGCGCCCCCTTTAAATTTTCTTGTTGACTTTTAATCATTCTAGTCAGTAATTGTGTACCACTGAAAGCTAATTTTGCGCCTTTTGTGCAGCGTCCGTGGGCGGTTGCTCCCTCTGACCGCCTTCGTTACGCCAGTGTCTCCGTCATTTTTTAATAGAAAAATTTGACAGTTTTACAAATTCTTTAGCTTCCATGTCTAAGAGCAAATCTTCACTTGACTTCACCTATGAATAGATAGGGTCTATTTGAATTTGATACGTTTAATCTACTTTACTGTCTTCCCCAGTCTCTTTCCTATTAGCTGACGCAGACACTGACGCAGGTCGAGAACGCCGCTGATTTCTCAGCGGCGCTATATAAATGTTTGGTTACAATTAGAATTACAATTTATTCATGAACTGAAGACTGAAGAATATTTACTATAAAGCGTCAACGTTCTTAGTCAGTAGAGAAAAATGAGTGAGCATAATGTAGACTGTTATTATTTTTACTAGATGTTTGCCCGTCCTAAGACGGTTAATAACTTCGCAGGCGAGCCGCATGTTTGACAGCAGGACAATAGACTAACGCGCAGCCCAAATTTCACGACACTCAAATTTGAACGTATAGCCTAAACGCGACGTTTTGTTAGCGCTTGTAAGCAACGGCGGTTTAATATTGGTATTGTATGATTTGTGATTGAACAGGAAGTTCTGGCGTTCAGTACATTCTTGATACTGTAAGCCAGGAGTTGTTGAGAGATCCTCAGAGGCGATTCATTTACGTTGAAATGGCTTTCTTCAGTCGCTGGTGGAATGAGCTCCACGATGCAACTCGTCATCTAGTCAAAGGACTCGTTTCAGCAGGTGACAGATTATACAAAACAATGCAACTGTACAGTTTTTGATTTTACCCTCTTTGTAAAATTAGAAGTACACATCTATGGCCTTTTTTCGTGAAAGACTTGCTCAAGGTCCCTACGCTGGAGCCTGAGTGGAGGCTAGTACCCGTTCTCTCCGCGTTACGGGCCGAGCGCTCTAGTCAATTAAATAAGTTGCTTTTAGCAACAGTTGCTACTTACTAATTTCTTTCCTCACATTATAACCTTGATTAGTTATTAACTAATTAACAATTTTGATTTTCAACGTGTAGAAGGGTTATTCAGGATTAGCGGGTTATTTCCCTCTCTGGATTACCTGCATTTGCCCGATTGCTCAAGCGTGTTGATGTCTTAACATAAAATGAAATTGAAATGAATTGATTTGAACTAGTCGTCGAGTAGCGTAGTCAGTAGTCAAAAATGCGAGAACATCTAGTAAACAAGGGGTCTTAACTGCAACAATAGCAGTGGCGGCTCTACAGGGGCCAGGGGGTAAAAGTTCCAGCCAACTGAGTATGTGGCCCCCCCAGTGGCCCCCCTCTCTTTAGTCCAAAATATTATGAAATATGGTATAATTTAATTTTGATATTTTCAAAGGTGTTACTTACTACTTGTTTACAAAGGGGCCTCCACCAGAAATGTTATTACAATTAAAATTAAAAGGTGTGAAGGGTAGATCGGCATGATTCAGGAGGAGAAATTTTTCTGGTAAAACTCTTGTTACTACCCCCCCCTCGAAAAAATCTAAGGTAAAAGTCTTGTTACTACCCCCCTCGAATAATATTCAAAAAAGTCTTGTTACTATGTGTTTCGAAAAAATTCTGGTAAAATGCTTGTCGTTACTACCCCCCTCTTAAAAAATGTCAACACTTGCTAAACCCCCCCGTCGTCAACTTTTTGGGGAAGATGTTACAGGTCTCTCGTGACCATTCTCACTTTCGACGAAAATAGACTGGCCCCTCCATCTGTGTCCCCGGCCCCCCCGTGGCCCCCCTGTTGCAAAAGTCTAGAGCCGCCACTGAACAATAGATATTACCGTCTTCCAGCAAATCGTGTGATACGAACGCAACGGCTGAGCGGCTTGCCCTCCACCCCTCTCCCATTATTTTGGACAAGTTTACGCCGGTGCTTGTGGGTATTCCTGCAGGGGCATTCAGGGTCTAAAACTTGTGTTAATTGCATATACTAAAGTGCGGTATGCAATTGGTTTCAATAAAGAATATCTCTATCTATCTATCTATCTATCTATCTATCTATCTATCTATGTATAAATAAGCTTACTTTCTGTAGGTCGTCTGGAGTTCATCCTTGGTGGTTGGTCGATGAATGACGAGGCTTCAACCCATTACAGTTCAATCATCGATCAACATACGATTGGCTTTCGATTCCTACAACAGAACTTTGGGGAGTGTGGTCGACCACGCATCGGATGGCAGATCGATCCGTTCGGTCATTCCAGAGAACAGGCGTCCATCTTTGCACAGGCAGGTCGCATTTTGAGCTTGGTTAATGCTGTAGTCATCGTCCATGGGTGCAATTTCACTTTATTTGAAAATTGTAGTAGTGACGCCATAGAAGTTAGTTGAATCGATTATATCCATTTGACGTGTTAACCTTAGGGATAGCCTATCTCAGGAAGTTTAACTTTCAAACACAGTCCATCTGACTTATTCAGCAACACATTTAATATCACATTTTCAACTCTGGAAACAAAGTGCGAATTACATAATTGGGCATCACACTTAAAGGTAGTTTATATAAACGGCGGGGTTTCCTAGATTTTATTCATGGTTCGGGTATCCGTCTTGGGATTGATGAGCAGGCCTAGGAAACGCGTTGTTATTAAAATAACAAATTAGGCAATGGCAATATAATAGCTATTGATGTTCTGTTTATTTTTGCAGTTTGGATTTGACGGAGTTTTTCTTGGTCGTATTGATTACCAAGATTACGAAAAACGAACCAAAGAGAAAAATTTAGAACATATGTGGATGGGAAGCGAATCGCTTGGTAAAATTTATTAGAACTGTGTCCATCTTCTCTGACTCTGTGTTCTCCGGCGCTTCTTTAGCTCGCCACCTTCCTTCTGCACTTCTGTAGGTTTTAAAATATATTGCTACCTGTTCTTTCTGACGATGTGGACACTCCTATTGCTGTTGCTCTTGTTAACTCAAGCTTGGATTATTCTAATTACGTTCGTTATTACACAATTGCAACGGGTGCAGAACATAGTGGCACATCTGGTTTGCCCTGGTAGCAAACATTCATCTAGTCGTCTTCTGCTACAAATACACTGGCTTCCTATCTCAGGGCGTATTGATCTTAAAATGGCTAACGTCACCTATCAACTACTGTTTCATTTGTTACTAAGGCTTTGTAGTTAATAATCGTGTTGAAATATTTTGGTAGGCCTATTGGGAATACTGTGCCATGACATTTTGTTTGGCATGTGGAAAGTGTGGGGCTTTGCATTACAATACCTTTGTGTGTATAATTGCATCATCTGGCATCTTTCTTTGTGGCACTGAATGTCAACTGGTTGTTGTAGGCGATGCAGCGACACTTTTTACAGGTACGTTAGATGGGCGCTATCACTACCCAGGCGGTTTCTGTTTTCAGTGCGGAGATGCACCCATCAGGGTAAGTTCATTGTTGCTGTTTATTGCGTAGGGGCTAGTTTTATTTCAATTTCTTCTATGCTTCCACCTCAGAATATACTGTTACTAAGCGCCACTATCTAATGACCAAGAATCATTCTTTAATTTTAATACAAGTTAGTGTTATTAGCAGAAACCGTGTGGAAAAGTGAAACTTTTAACCATTTCTTTGCTGGAAAACTATTAACCATTTCTCTTCAACTTTTCTGGCTCCTTGCCTCTAGGATTTGAACAGTTGGAATGATTTCTCATTTAGGCCCTACCTTTTTCATCTGACTGGTTATGTTAGATGATTGATTGATATGCGGTTCCCTTGTTCTATTTAAAGGATGATCGCAGGCTGGAGGACTACAACGTTGATGAAAGGGTTAATGACTTCGTAAACGTCGTGGAAAAGCGGGTGAGTCGATTGCTTTCGTGTGTAATGTGCTTGCTGAAACTAGGGTCCCTTTGGCAATAAAGATTTTTTTATATGAGCATATTACATTCCAAAATAACATTAATTCACTGGTGCGGACCAGTGCTGAATATTTCAAGTTATTCCCGAATTAATGACTATATGAGTTTTAAACTGTACTTTTAAGTTCATTTCTAAGTTTTGTTTCTAATATTCATGTGACTTTTAGAAACTTTAGAAAGTTTTCTGTTTTCGCTATGATTATGATTACAATTTCAATTCTTGTTCCTGTCTTTTCTCCTAAACTTATACACTTCTTATTGAGAAAAGATAGGGAATTTCTGTTTATGCTTTTACATTTTGCAAAATAATCTTAACTATAAGGCCATTGTTTTTGTTTTCAATGCTAATTGCGATTTTACGTTCTTCCAATCTTTTGTAGGCGAAATCTTTTGCAACAAATCACATAATGTTGACAATGGGCGCTGACTTCAGCTACGCAAATGCTCGAATCAACTTCAAGAATATGGATAAGCTGATAAACTATGTTAACATGCGGGTATACAAACATATTTATATACTTTCGTATTTAAGTCGTTTTGCTTACGTACATTTTTAGCATAATTATTTTGTGAAATA
The DNA here is from genome assembly GCA_020284085.1 of Aporrectodea caliginosa. Taxonomy (NCBI): domain Eukaryota; kingdom Metazoa; phylum Annelida; class Clitellata; order Crassiclitellata; family Lumbricidae; genus Aporrectodea; species Aporrectodea caliginosa. Next base: position 462,046 of record JACEVL010000127.1, on the reverse strand, counting down.
TAAATCTTATAATTTAAAACAGCGTGTTCTAATTTTATTGCTTGAAGTAGACTCTACCGGTACTTATTTTTGCCTCACTGTTCATTATACGCTCATTCGCAGTTGCTGCATCTCTACCTTTAGTACCATCTGCCTCCTCTTGTTCGCAACTCTTCTACTGAGACTGTTTTCCTTTCGCTCTAAGATTTCCTCATCCAGACTGCTAACGTGTCTTACTGTTTACCCGGCTTCAATGTGCACTTCTGAACTCTACCAGGAGGGCTTTGTCATATTACAGTTGTATAATTGTAACTTACATTATTTTGGTTACATTATTTTTTCTTAAATTTTAGCAAGTAAACGGAAGCAAAATTAATGCATTTTACTCAACTCCGTCCTGCTACGCATATGCGATGAACCAACTGAACCTTACCTACACACGCAAAGACGATGACTTTTTCCCTTATGCTAGCGGTCCAAATCGCTTCTGGACCGGATATTTTACCAGCCGACCAGCTCTGAAGAGCTACGAAAGAACAGCAAATAACTTCTTACAGGTAGAAATTTAAAAATCGTTTTTATTTCGTTGTAACATTTTGGTTCAGTTAGACATTTTACTTTATTTACTACTTTCAAAACTACTTTCTCATTTATGCACCCAGTTGGGTAAAATTTCAAAACCTACAAGTCTTAGGACTACGTAGTAATTCTACTATAGATTCGGGTGCTGGTAAGTTGCATATAGGCCTACTACAGTTAAGCCTACAATAATTATTTATTATGAATGATGTAGTTTGAATTAATTTTGGCTGCGAAACATAATTATTTGATTGCTACCAAGACTGTTCAGATGCCTTTGGGACTTGCACTTGTAATTATTCTGTAATGAAACTTTCCGTTAGGTGTGCAAACAGTTGGAAACCCTTTCCACCCTTGGCCCTGAATATGGCTCAGGTCTCAAAGTCGACATTCTGCGTAAGTTCTTTGATTTCTGGTGGAAATTATTTTAATGTAATCGGATTCTGATGCTAGGCTACTAATTACTGCTACTAAACCATTTCAATTTCACGCTTCATTTGAGTTTCTACTTGAAATTGCACTTTACAAGTTCTGATTTGTGCTATATTAGTTAATAATTATGTGTGCGAAAGAACTACAGAAGAAGTAGTGAACATGGATATTTTTCGGCAGGTCTGTTTCAAATGATGCCTTTTCAAGGATATTTATTTAGGAAGTTTACATTTATAGACTTCTCTTCAATTGAGCTAAAAGACCAGGTTGTCATTGAAATGTGAATTCTTAATTACTTTTAGGAGAAGCTTTGGGTGTGCTTCAACATCATGATGCTATTAGGTAAGCTTGATTTGTTGGCATCACTAGCCTAGTAGTGGTCCTTTGGTAATAGGTTTTCTGTTAACGTGGAGGCAGTTGCTAGTGATAATTATTGGTATAAGCAGAAATAAACGTTTTGATTTGTATAGCTCAACATTTTCTATCACTTAGTATAGCTTTGAAGTTGTTTCTTTTTAACATAAAATAAATGTAATGTACAAGTTTTCCCATAGCGACTGTTTGGTCTTGACGTTCTTTCATGAAATGATCGAGGGAGATCATTCACACCGCTATCGTTTGAACGAGTACCACGCTATCTAAGTTCTCCGTGTACAAATCGTAGCCCCAATTTACCACTGGATCTCTTTTAAAAGCCATTATGGGTATGCAAGGAGCCGCGTAACAACGATGCTGAAGGTTCTAACCCGACCAATTCATTGAAAAAGTGAGAAGTGTCAGGGCCATATAGGCGCTATATAGAAATCTGTACTTTTACATTTCGACGTGCGTTCTCACCAGTGTGGCTAACTACGTCATCAAACTAGTTAATGATAGAATTAGACATTGCTGTGACGTTCCAAAAAAGGAGAAGGTCAGTTTTCGATCGGTTTCAGAGCAACTCGTCTTCTCCCATCCGAGACTGAACTTTGTTAAAGACGTTAGATTATAGTAGAATGAGGAGGCTGGAGAAGGAGTGACTGAATATCCCGTAAAATTGAATAGTGACGTCAGATAAGCCGTGGGGTGGAAGTGGTCTTTTAATTTCCTGTTTAGAGAAATAGAAATAAATTTATTGTTTAACGTTTTATTGGAGGCAGTAATGCATTTCTTGCTACTAATTATCTCTTTCAACAGTTTTATTCATTTTTGCGTTTGCATGTGATACAGTAGACAGTTTTGCATAGTTTGATATTGATAGGCCATATGTTGAAAATTATAGTCTATGAAGGGTTGGGTGGAACTATGTTTTTTTTAGCGGAACGGAAAAACAACATGTTGCTAATGACTATGCGAAGATGGTGGCAAACGGAGTGGCAGCTTGCGAGGTAAACGGATGTGATCTCTCTGTGGTGAAGCTGTTCACTGAAGGAGATTTCTATTGCTTATGTGATACTAAATAATCTGAACTGGTCTTGTACTGCGTAACTGACAAGATAGAGGAAAGACATCAAATTCCTGAGAACATAAATGCCCAGAACTAAATCTCAGTTACTGTGCTAATAAGAGAACATTAATGAACGTCACCTTTCAGCGGTTTATTGGATACGGACATTTCGATGAAGTTACGAAAACTACCCAGCACAATCTACTTCTAATATGGCAAGATAATAATTAAATATGTGATCAAATGGTTTTTAGTGCTTGTGAATTTGCTACAGATTTGACTGTTTTAAGGAAGTTTAGGTAATAATTGAATATGTGATAAATAACTGTTCTGAGTTTATGAAGTTACCACCGATATTTCTGCTTTTATCAGGAAGTTGTTGACGCATCATATGGCAAGATCTTGCCTCGTTCTTCATCTGCACCGCGACTCTCCGTCCAGTTTTGTCCGCTGGTTAATGTGTCCAACTGTCCAGCATCTGAAAGCAGCAAAGAAGTAGAATTTCTTATAATAAACTGTCATTGTAGACTTTTACCGATTTGATACTTTTTACACTAGTGATATAAAAAAGATCTTGCCGGAATAGGAGGGGCAATTGAAGACTACTAAGAAAATCCCTGATCCTTCCATGCACCTATCAACTAACTCTTCATCTCTCAACTTCACCAACGAGTCCCTTATAGGTTTTACCTTTGATCTACATTTCTCCTCCAACCACATTTCAAAGATCTCGCGCTCCTGCAACATCCACATTCGTAACCACAGGGTAAAACGAATGTTAATGAAAATCTTATTCAACTTTAAAAATTATTTAGAAGTTTCATGATTGGTTGTCTAGTAGTTTCAAAGTTTGTACTTTTATAGAATTCCCTTCTAATGGTGTTTGTTTTAGTTCGTTGTCCTGATCTACAATCCAGTTGCACGAGAGGTTAACTATTTTGCAAGGATACCAGTCTCTGGGAGTGGCTACACAGTCAAGGATGCCAAACAGAAACCGGTTGATGCCCAGGTCAGTGCTTTGAGTCTTTACTTATTGATACAGTTGTTTCATTTCAAAGTTTTCATATGTAATTTCTTCTTTAAGGGTTAATGTACCCGTTTTCCGTTACATTTTATTGATGCTATAGCCTTGCCATAATTAATTTATTATCTTGCTAATTTGTGAAAATGTCGTAGGTTGTACCTCTGCCCGCTTCCACCTACCGTCTTCCGGATTTCAAAGGCAGTAAAGCGACCGGAGAACTTGTCTTTAATGCAACGCTTCCAGCTCTCGGCTTTACCAGTTATTTTGTGAAGGTATCTCCAGGTCTGTTACAACTGCACAAAGTCTTTACACTTAAGTTTCCGACTTAAAAAAAATTAAATTGTTCTTATATTTATTCTGAGTGTGACGCTGAAGTGTCTTAGAGTCAAAATGCAAGTAACAGTTTCGTTAATTTGGTGAGGCCTATAAGCTGTTTGACAGAAATTTCAGTTGGGTTTAATAACTGTTAAACAGCATGTTCTGTTTGTGCAATGATCCTGTGTCACGGAGTTCACCTAGGTAATGCCACCTCTTGACTTCATTTGAAGTAACTAAGTGCATCCAAACTCAGTACAACTGGATGTGACGTTATGAAAACTGTTCTATGGTCTTGGGTTACTAGCTGTACAAAGAACTAATTATACAAAAGGTATCTTAATTTTATGGTGACTAGAGATTTAATTACGAGAGAAGAAAATATTTATTGTAAATATACCTAAATATACACTCCCTTATTTGGAACTAATGATCTTCTACTGAAGTATTATATGCTGTGCTTCTATAACGCAGCTCGACCGTCATTACCTCTAATCACGAATTGCACCTTTTAAGCAGTGTAGGCTCCTATATAGAGCTTTTGGAAGGCCTTGAAAAGAACTACATGCATTATGAAAGCTTTACTGAGCATTCATAGATTTGCAAATGGCACGAATTGCTAGTTTCATATTTTTTACTTACGTTTTTCAGATACTAGCGATTCTCTGTCATTAGTTGGTGGATTTACGGGAGATGATGTCATCATTAAGAATGAGGTAAACTTATTAATTAATTAAATTTATTTAGGACTATTCAAGTTATCGGGTTACAGTTGTAAAGAGTAAAGTGGGCCTGACAAAATTACTTAATATTAACTAAATCAGAGTCCTGTCGGACTTACGGAAGAACGCGCAATGCTACCTCTTACAGCAGTCACTAGTTGTTTGGTACGCTCCATTACTGCAGTACCCGTGATTGCAATTAAGCTGAAGACGTAACAGCCTCATCTATGGCTATCTCTCCGTCTTCTGCTATGTTTTTGGCACTATCGCAAATCGCTGTCGGTATCTGAAATGGCTTTCAATAGGTAGGACTGTACACTATCTCTTAAATAGCTTCTGCACTGCCTTCGACAATGCATTTGATCCTAAAATGAGTTTCTTTTTCAGTTCCTTAGCCTTACCTTCAATGGCGAAAATGGTCTTCTGAAAGGCTTAACAAACACAGAAAAATCTCTGAATGTGGAACTGACCAACGAACTTCTGTATTATGAGTCCGATGGGTCTGGAGCGTACACCTTCCGTCCAGATGGCAGTGATCCACACCAGATCGCTAGCTCTGTTACAACGAGTGTTATTAAGGTAGTTTTCAATTACATAACGCGAAATCTCTTTTGGTAAATTGACTCATTTGCCATGATTATTTTATTTATTTTGATTCAATCAGTTGTTTGACGAACATAATTTTTCTCTCAGTGAACGTCTCCTTTTGACATTTGCTTATTTAGGGGTGGTTTGACAGGGGGGGGGGGAGATAGCCGATTGGTTAGAGCGCTTCCCTTGTAACGCGGAGAGTATGGGTTCGAGCCTCCCTCATACTTCCTTGAGGAGCTTGAGCAAGTATTTCACTCCACTGCTTAGCGCCATCGATCAATTGATCATCAGGTATTCCTAACCTAATGTATGATCATTAATGGTTGCGTTAATTATTACAGTAACTACTAGATGTTTGCCCGTCCTAAGACGGTTAAAATAATTTCAAAACGTCAAGAGATGTCGTCACGTGATACGTTATTGACATAAGTCTTCTCCCTCTCCTCCCCTCTCCCTCGCTCACTCCCTCCCCTCTCCCTCTGTCCTCACTCCATCCACACGCTCCTTCTGTCCTATGTCCCTTCATCCCTTTCTCCCTACATCCATCTCTTCGCTCCCTCCCTCCCTCCATCCCTGCCTCCCTCCGTCCCTCTATCATTCCCTCCCTACCTCCTTAAGGATCCTGGTGGCCGAGTGGGTTGGTAGCCTGCTCGTCACACCGGCGCTCCGGTCGCTTCCCGGTCGGGTCGGTTTATCAGAGATTAATTTCTCGGATCTTTACTGCGGGTGGCTCGGTCGCATTATAAACGTGGAGTACAATACAACACACAATACAACACATCACAATACAACTGGGGCGCGGTGGTTTGGGGTATGTTCGGTGCCTTGCAGCTGGAGGGTTGCGGGTTCGAATCCACCTCAAAGCCGCCGCGTAGGGACCCTGGGCAAGTCCTTCACTCGCAATTGCTCCGCTTCGGCGTGAAACTCCGATTCAGCGTTCGCGCAGTAGTCGAGAGCGCCTCTGAATGAAATCTGGTAGGGGCGCTATAACAAGTGTTCAAATACAATACCAAAAAAATACAATACCTCCAACCGTCCGTTCATCTCTGGGCAAGTCAAGTTGTGAGACTGTACAAGGGACAACGCTATGCTGAAATTGAGTGGACGGTTGGACCAATTCCTATTCCGTAAGAACACAGATTCATTAATTGGCTTGAGAGGCTTACAATGTACATGTAGCTGTGCTTTGAATTCCCCTATTGTATCTGGACATTTTTATAGCACCTTTTATGTAACTCAGAGTTGCTGAAATGTACAAATGTGCCAAATTTATATAATTCTTGGTTTCTTAGGCCAGACTGATGTCTGGTGCGAAAATTCTTTTGATTTTGTATTTCAAATGTCCTGTCATGTTGTATTCATCTTAAAACTGAATTATCTGCACAGCCATCAGGATTAACTCAATTAAATTGACTGTGGGTCATTTTAAAGCAATACAATGATATTAATGTATCAACAGTGAACAAATGCGACTTATGACTTATTTCATGAGAGCCAGCCAATTATAGGACTGCAGACATATGCTGGAATCCAGGCACTAGCACTTTTTCAAGAGAGCAAGACAGATATTAAATTCCTGGTCATTGGATAGTTTGACAATTAATCTCCAGTTATAAAAAAGCAAGAGCAGCCAACTGCCTCCTAATATGTATGTGCTAACGCACCGGCGTAAAGCAGGTTACCTTCGCGTATAATACAAGTCTTGTTGGCCTTTCTTGTGAGCAGGGCGAGTTGGTACAGAAGTGATGTAGGACGCTTGGACCTTGCAAACCTCGACAGTTTACAAGCCATTCGACACCTGCCAATGGTCGGGAAATACTGCTGAGTGTAAGGCAGTTCATATTTATTGTAATCATCATGAGTTTGTGATTTGATATAAAGTTAAATGAAGTGATATATAATTTTTCAACACCTAAATAAAAGACATTCTACACCGATGTGCTGTGGAGTTCTTTAATCCTGGAACGATGAGCAACATTGGTTTCCCAGTTGCTTTTAGTATTACTTGTGTTAAAGCCGAATGCATTCTTTCATGCAAGTCCTATTGTTTGAACAATTAAATAGAAGGATTCTTGTAATTTTGATTCTCTATTCCTTTACTGCAAATAATTTTCATTTTGCGATTGAGTAACAATAAACCTGTTTTGTTTAGTTTTAATGAATTATCTCTGCTTTCTTGTTTGATGTGCAATTGTTTTGTTACTTTTTGAGAGTCGTTTTTATGAATATTCATACTGATTCTTATGCAGCCATGAATGGAAAAAGATGAACTTTGGAAAGTAGACTTTTGTTGAATTATCTCTGAATTTGGATAAGATGTTTGAAATGTTATTGACAGTCGTGCCTTTAAGTAGCCAACGTACTTGACTCTGAGCAAACTAAACCAGTTGCTGGAAGATATGTTTCAGAGTGAACAGCCGAATTTTCATTCAGGCTAGTTTCAATATTTTCTTCGAATATTCATGTTTTCAATTAGGAAGTGACTGTGTTGAACAGACCGATTTTCATTCAGGCTAGTATCATTTGTATTTTAAGTACTCATGATTTTCAATTTAGGGAGAATCAACAAATTTAAGGCATTTCAGTCTTGTGTCAAATAAACTTTTGTTTCCTGAAGGTAGTAATCATGGCTGAATGCCTTTCAACATGCATGATCTTTGAGTGTTGGAAAAGGTGCTTTTTAGAGTGACTGGATACATGCATCAATGGCACAAGGCAAAACTACTGCCCGGGTAGACTTTTGGGGTGACTTTTTTGGTGAAGAGAATTAGAATTTAAATTGTATCTACCATTTTTATGCATGCAGTTACTTGATTTGTTCAATTGTTTCTTTATTATCAAATTATGTTTAATTTGTTAAGGAATTTATTTTTTTTCACAAGAATAAATATTTTGCTTCATATAGGACGCTGCGAAAAATCTGCAACTGACTGTGTTGACAGACCGGTCACAAGGTGGCGCTAGTATCAAGGATGGTGAAATTGAACTGATGGTGAGTTGTGGGAAGGTCATTGATATTGAAGGCAGAGGTACTGCTGCTGATGATGATAATGACGCCTGATGATAATGTTCCTGATGACAATAATGATGATGATGTGTGAATCTTCCTTATATTTCTACTTTTATTTAAGCAATATTTACAACAATGATATTAATTGAACTCATGGTGAGTTGTGGGAGTATTGAAGGTAGATGTGCTATGCGGTGTTAGTGGTGACTTGGGTGGTGGTGATGTGTGCCAAGGCATTAATCAGTGACAATAAGAATTGGTGTGTTTAGTACCTGCACAAAGTCTGTACAAAGTAAATTTCTGAGTAGGCTTGTCAGTGGGCACCCGGATAGCTAGATTACATGCACATGGGATGGCATTGGGCCATGAATATCCACTCAGAATGAACTCGAGTACCCAGGCCTTATTTTACCAAAGTTGCGACACCTACTTCTGAGGGTAGACTTCAACCAGAACTTCCTGTGTTGCATGACAAGCACTTGGTCAGGCTCCATGCAACAATTATTTATCATGTCATCTCTGCCTGAATTTCTTAGTCTGATCTGAGCTATGACTCGGCACCACTGTCAAAATCACAAGGCGAAATATAATCAGTATCTGCGGAATGTTACTGGTTTCCAAATTGGCTGAAACTATGCACAGTTGTACAAGTTATGTATTTTGAGCATCGAAGCCAAGGTTTCTTATAAGTCTCATGGCTGGCTTGGTAATAAGCCTAGTGTTAAGAAGTGTTATGCAGTTATTTCTGTATGGAAGTTGCATATGTGGTATTATAATTTAAGTGTAGTTTACATGTATAAATGAATTATTTTGTGGGCAGATGCCATGTTTAGATATTTTATAGTTTTGTTTTGTATTAAAATCTCATTGGTTTAATTAATACAAAAGATAAAAAGCTAGTGATTTTAGGATCTGGTTTCTACTTTATTAATATCCATTTAAAAATCTTGAAACTGTTTATTTTCATTGATGAAATTCTGATTGTTCAGCTTCACCGAAGAGTCCTGCATGACGATTCATTGGGAGTTTCTGAGTCATTGAATGAACCAGGCTTTGATGGAAAGGGTCTCATTGTTAGAGGTCAGAGTCATTCCTACTTCCAAGTTCCACCAAACTCTGTATCAACTTTTTGTTGTTGCTTTTTGCAACAGTACCCAACATGCTACTTGTTGACCTGTGCTGATAACTTTACCAGTTCATTGTTTTGTTTAGAGGTCAGTGAAAGTACTGTGTATTGACTTTTGAAACCAAGCATATTTTTCTGTACAATAAAATTGAGAGCAACTCTGAGCAACCTCTGAATAATCAATCTCAAGAACAAGGGAATCATTATCATCGGCCTTGAAACATATAGAAATGGCCATGCATAAAATGAGTAAGAACTTCTAATTTTGACACTCATATACAGTGCATGCATACATGTGTAAATACATAATACACTACATTGTGATTATACATGACAATCAATATTCCAGGCTGGAAACTTTGATTGTCTTTTAAAGGAAAGTATTACATCATTCTGGATACGATCGATGGCTCGGTTCGTCAGCATCGTGATATGGCACAGAGGGTCTACATGGCGCCATCTGTCAGCTTCGTTCAGACTGATCTTACGCCCGATGTCTACAGCAAGAACTACAAGACCACGGTTTGTCTTAGTATCTGAATGTCTGCACTGCTGAAGCATTTTCTTCTCTAATGACCTTTTACTTTGCTTAGGTGTGTGCCTCTGCAAGTCTGCATGTGTATTTTCCAGTATATATTCTGAGTTCTTCAGCAGGGCATTTTAAGTACCTTGCAGACACGCTTCTCACTAGTTGCATAGGTTTGTAACTTCTTTTGTTCTTCAGAAAATCTGCCACCTTTGTGTTTCGTGGTGCCAGTCCCAAACCTGGATAAAGGAGGAGGGCAGTGATAATCATTTTCATTATGCTGCAGGCAGATTAAGAACCGGTCATCACTTTGATAAGAATGAATTATCTAAAGGGACTACATAAATATTCAGAGTTGTTAGTACAAGATACTGTTCTATTAATACTGCTGAATAAATGCTGAATGTGTCATGAAACAGGAAAAGGATATTCTAAGTGCATAGCTAAAACTTATAGTAACTAACAGCGTTCTTCACTGTTAGTACAATAGACATGAACAAGAATGCATGAAATATATACATGGTATCCATGTCTAATCGAAAGTATCCAAAGGTCATTGTCATAACCACAATTCTCGTGAACCTTCCTAATAATAGCAGATAATTTAAATAGATTACTGTTGCGAGGTTGTTTGGGAGCGATCGTCATTCGGAGTCAACTGCGAGCCAAGTGGACGGTTAGTTGCGAGGAATTTAAAGCGTGAGACTATCTTCCTACGTGTGGATTCGGATATTTCTACGCTACCTTGACTTTCAAAGACGGAGAAGTGATGTACGTATTCGAGACCAGCGATTGAACCTCGAGTATCTACGACTACGTGAGACCAATCCAAGAATTCTTCTACGATAACTTCGACATGGGATCCACGTGCACTTGTAATGGGGAATCAGATAAGCCTCATAATAATCTATTTATTGTAGATTAAATACGCCACTATAGGTAGATAGGATTTGCTATAATTGTTGTACAGAATTGACTTATATTTTCAATATTAATTTAATCTATTTACTACAATGTGTCCAGTGTCAATATTTTCAACAACACTTATCGTACGTAAGGCCTTCTCAGCCAAGTTCGACTAAGCTAAAAAGCTATATATTAATTATTAGGCTACAACTTTGGGAGCTCATAGTGAGATGTACAAACCTGAAGACAGTGAGCAGTCATTCTTCACAGATGACAACTGCTGCTTTGCTCGTGACTTCTCCCGTACATGTTGGATGAGTTTAAGAGAGACGAAATTGTTTCGTTTGATATTGTCATTGACAAGTCACGATTGGTTAACAAGACGTTCCTTGACAAATGTTTCATACTGCTTTTGTCCAGTTTGTTCGAGGTTCCGCATTGAGTTGATCACTACTGTATCAGCCAGATCTCTGGTATCCAGGACAAGTAGGTCATTGCTGTCGTCGATGAATGGGTTTTCCATCTCCTCGATCACATTGCTAAGAGCCTTAACCTGGTTGAAAAATGTTACCTGCGTGCTTTTTGTCTGCTCATGATGTCGAAGATCAGATTCCATTTCTGGTTTCTTTATCGATGCCTGGAACTTTTCGATCTCTGGTCCAGACACCATCCATCGTCGTAGGGCTTGTAGGTTCTGTGTAAGGCCTACAGTACCTCCGTCATCCTTCACACTGGCGTTGTTCTGCTCATGAGCTTGGTCTAGGGCAATATTGGAGAATGCACACCCCATTCTTTACTGTGAAGTTGCCACGCAGAAATTCCTTGTACACAGCAAGACATGTGTTTGCAATTAGTTCTGTTGGAATCCTTGCCCCAAAATATGTATGTTTAGACACCAAGATCATGATTCCAAGTGGACCAGAAGCTGAGATATTGACAATAGTTTTACTTTGGTCGGCCAATTTGGAAAATGGCTGCCAATTTCGTGTAGATTAGTGTTTGCAATTAGTTCTGTTGGAATCCTTGCCCCAAAATATGTATGTTTAGACACCAAGATCATGATTCCAAGTGAACTAGAAGCTGAGATATTGACAATAGTTTTATTTTGGTCGGCCATTTTGGAAAATGGCTGCCAATTTCGTGTAGATTAGTGTTTGCAATTAGTTCTATTGGAATCCTTGCCCCTGAATATGTATGTTTAGACACAAAGATCTCGATTCCAAGTGAACTAGAAGCTGAGATATTGAACAATAGGTATTTTGGTCGGCCATTTTGGAAAATGGCTGCCAATTTCGTGTAGATAAGTGTTTGCAATTAATTCTATTGGAATCCTTGTGCCTCTAAATATGTATGTTTAGACACCAAGATAACGATTCTAAGTGAACTAGAAGCTGAGATATTGACAATAGTTTTATTTCGGTCGGCCATTTTGGAAAATGGCTGCCAATTTCCTGTAGATAAGTGTTTGCAATTAGTTCTATTGGAATCCTTGCCCCAAAAATGTTTGTTTAGACACCAAGATCATGATTCTAAGTGAACTAGAAGCTGAGATATTGACAAAGTTTTATATTGGTCGGCCATTTTTGGAAAATGGCTGCCAATTTCCTGTAGATAAGTGTTTGCAATTAGTTCTATTGGAATCCTTGCCCCAAAAATGTTTGTTTAGACACCAAGATCACGATTCTAAGTGAACTAGAAGCTGAGATATTGACAAAGTTTAATTTTGGTCGGCCATTTTGGAAAATGGCTGCCAATTTCGTGTAGGTAGGCGTTTGCAATTAGTTCTATTGGAATCCTTGCCCCTAATTATGTATGTTTAGACACCAAGATCACGATTCCAAGTGAATTAGAAGCTGAGATATTGAACAATATGTATTTTGGTCGGCCATTTTGTAAAATGGCTGCCATATCCGCTAGAGGGCCGTAAAAATTTGTGTCCCGGGCTTTTTGGACTCGTCTACCCATGTACTATCTGGAACCAAAGGGGCGCATTGGTTGCCAGATGTGAAATATTTTGGCTATATTGGCAGCTCTCGGACCCCACTATAAGGCTTATGGCGTTCTTGGGAAATTGAACGTATTATTTTCTAGAGTCATATATTAATTTCAGTAAATGTCTGGTTTGCTAGTATTGTCTGCAGTCAAACTCAAACACGACTCAAACGTCATCTTAGCTATGAGTGACAGCTGATTCCTAGCAGCAGTGAAATAATAGAGCATTTGTTCAGATGACAGCTTAAAATGCCACCATTAGTGTGGAAATTCACAAAATTTTGAAGGTGGGAGGGTATACATCCCCTTCCCAAACCCCTCCACTGGTCCGCGGCTGTGCACCCCTCAGCAATCGTCCCTTCCAATGCTCCCTCGTCTCCCCCACATATCGCCCAAGAAGAGACTAGATTAAATACATACTGCCCTTGGGCCTCGCCTATTTGGACCCCCACATAAACTGCCCCAAGTACCCTTCCATAAACCCCACTACACTTGATGTCTCCTTTCGGAGTTGCCTCCTCTTGAATTTAAGTCTGGCTACGCCACTGACTGCAGGCGCAATGTATTAAGCAGTTTCCAATCAATCACAAAAAGATGATCAACAAAAAAATTCACTACACACAAAATGCTTTGAACTTGCACTTCATAAATTACACTTCACAAGTTTCTTGCATTCAACAGTTGCTGTATCGTGACACTGACTACAACCAAAGCGATTGATCACTGCCGTCATATTACCAATTTGTGCCTGCTCTTGAGTTATGTACTCAAGCAGTTTACCAAATCAAAGTTCCTTTTCCAGGTGTCTGACTTGGTGGCATAGAGCACTGTTTTTAACTGCTACAGCTCTTATAGGCTATTAGACAACCTTTCACTGCATGATGTAAGTGACATGTAATGGATTTAGTGGACAATGTGAGTCCAAAAGACTGCGATTATAGTCTTGTTTGTGTTTTTGTTCTTTGTCGAGTTCTGCAACCTTAACTTCCCTTCAGACAGTTGGAATTTAGCCAAACCTAAAATGATAAAATAAACAGAATTATTATTATTATTATATTCGTTTATTGATAACAAAAACCAATAGACACACCACTATCAGGTACGTTGTGAAAAAGGGGAAAAAATATGAAAAAATACTAGAGAAATGTTCTTGTTACAGTGACAAAATGAGTTTGATCTAATCGGAGAATATGTCTGAGAATATCTTTGTTCATGCCTTGTAAATTTACCTCAAGGAGAGTGTATTCAATTGTACAAAGAATGATTGATGAGATGACCTATCTATGATTGATGGATTTAATCCACTGGTTGCAGCAGTCAAATGCTCTTCATGTAAATTGATGTCTTCTACCTGATTGGCTTGCAGTCGATGTGTATGAACTGTTGATAGTGCTTTGACTTCTGCCCCCAAACAGGTGGACGTGTCTGCTTCTTTGCATGAAGAACAGAAGAGTAGCTGAACACAACATCCATCAGTCTCACTCCAGTAACTGTTGCTCACCTGGATACAGCCTGTCGAATCACAGATACAAGTTTTCATTCGTAAATCTACACTAAATCTTGGCCACTGTCATTCCAGTTGTAACATTGCTTTTGAGTGACGGTTTAGGCATGATGATCCAACAAACTCATGTCCATTAGGATTAATAGTAATTTGTATATATATGCGTTTACAGGACTATAATTTAGCTTTCATTGCCTTAACCCTTTAACAACGAGCGTGTACTAAAATGTATGGGGAAACCATAGGTAGCTCGTCGTTAAAGGGTTAACTAATAGTAATCTTCATTTACTATTTTCAAACTGACACACCGCAGTATGATCACAATTCATAGTATGAACAAATGATCGGAAGTTATTACAGGAGTCAAATTTAACTGTTTGACAGCCATACAAGGCATCCATCATGTCCTGTTCATTTTACCTCTGGCTAATGAAGGGCTGAGTCGACCTTTGGGAGGGTAGCAGGAAGCGATCCCACGACCGTGCTGCTCTTCGTGCCAGAGTTGTGTCACCATTAGCCTAAACCCCTCCCTAACAGTCTTTTGAAACTACTATTCAGAATATTTGCTTCTGCAATGCATCCATGTTTCCCTTCTGTGCAAGATGGCAGATCAAGTCCCGATGGCAGATCAAGTCCCAATGGTCAATAATTTCAGGAATTAATCAAATCCCATTTGTAAATACATTTAAGAAATTAATCTCACACTAGCATGACTCGTACAAGATGACCTAGCACACCATTGCACCCATTAAAAGTTGGCAGTGATAATGAAGAATCTTGCATGGTAGCAGCATATAACTCTTAACAGCATGCTAAAGAAGAAGCTGTACAACAGTACATGCACACATACATGTAAATGGCAAAGATATCGTGGGTACAGTTAACATCAGGCAGGCTATGATTTTATATATGAAAAATTGGGCCACAGATGCCACTAATTCACATCATCAGACAAATACAAATGGAATGAGTGTACAGTTGAACGTTAATCTCACCGTCTGATTGGTCGTTTGGTTTCAGACACAGTGCCGCCATCTGTAGGTGACTCTTGTCCAGACTTATGACCGATGACTTTAAATCCTTAAACAACTCCTTCCAAAAGTATGGTTTAAATGTTGTCTCTTTTGTCACATCTACACAAAGCACAGAAATCACTATGTAGCTTGGATTTCGCTACAGAAAGCCATAGGTGGTTCAAAACATACACAAAGACCTGACCAAGTCACAAGGCAAAATAAACAATATCCTACACCCTTTAAGGACACTCTTACCAAGTAGTACATAAATTTCCAAAATAAATGTCTAAAAATACATTTTAAAATGTCTAAAAAATCCGAAAAGTTTTAAATTTAATTTCCAGATGTTTACATCTACCATTTCATGACACTTGATAAAAAATGCAAATGTAAATTTCAAATTAATAAATATACAGTGACCTTACAGGACAAAGGTGGGTTGGCATCGTCTGTAAGCATTGCATGACAGACATGACAGTGAAGACCATTTGTATCACCATTGCAATCTTCCTGAGTTAAGACAGAAACAAATAAAAAAATAAGGTTTGCCCATTCAACAGTAATGATAAAGTATTAAATAAACAGCCAAAGATAAGCTGGGAGCTGAAAACATTAGGTTTAGTTTTGGCAGATTCAGACAGTCTTCGATAAGATAAAGCTTCGTGAAACTAGACCACTTTCTATTTGTCATTTCCATTTATTGCAGTACAAATACTTCCAATTAGATAAATTTTTTACATGGAAATATAGAAATGTTGCTCTAGTATCAAATTACAAACAGTCACTTTTCCAATTACCATAGATAGCAAAGTTTTTATACACAAGTTGTTCTAGTATCACATAACGTCAGTCATTTTTCAATTTAGATAATATAATTTTTAAAGGCAATATGCACAAATAGTATCACATTACAAATTTATATCACATAACATGCTTTCAATCAGATAAAGATTTTAGAGGCAGTACACACATGTTGTTCTCATATCAGATTACAAATATCATATCTGTCATGCTTCCAAGTAGATAATCATATATTTAGAGGGTAATATACACACAATATTATCACTCTCATATCATATTACAAATATCGCATCTGTCATGTCTAAAGCTGCTTGACTAACTAAAACTTTTTCAGTTTAGTGATAACTAGAAGCAACCAAGTTGTGATCGGCACAAAGCACAAAGAAAAAGTTTAAAAATATTAAAACGTACCAAGCTTAGCTCATCCAGGAAGTCAACTCCTTTTGTTGCAATGGCTTTGGACGTTTCTGTACGACTGCCGAAACTCTTTTTCTGTCTGATGCGCACTGACTTTCGGGAAGACAATTCTCCTACATCCTTTCGTTCAGAATTCTTTACACTTTTATCATTTTCTGACTCAACAGTAGAACCACTTGGAGCAATGCTTAACGCCTGCTTCTCCACTTCACTTTTACACGTATTGTGATTTCCTTCGTTATAAGACGGTGGCATTTTCATTTTCTTTGTCGAGCGCTGACACTTTTCTGCCACCAGAGGTGTCTTCGTGCCCCGTCGTTTATTTTTCGGCAACTGAGAACACTGGAAATCAAAATTATCATCTGAAAGACTTTCCTCCTTGACCAAAATACTGTTTTCCACCTTTACCATTTCTGAAGGAAAAGACCCTAGCTTTGTATCCAACAGAGGAAGGCCATTCAACCCAACTTCATTTTTCTGTTGAATTTCCACCTTTGCACTTGGTTTTACTTCAGCGATGTCCTTTGTTGCAAAACTTAGGCTTTCATCCCCTTTAAGGTTTTGGATTTTGTCTGCTCCAAGTTCTTGCAGGACATCATTAATCTCTTCAGTTCCAATTTCTGTTGGGACTGATTCAAACAGATCCGGAGACTCTTGCCGAACAACTGAGCTCACAAAATCCTGCACTTTTGTAACATCCACAGATAAATATGCAGAAATCTCTTTGTCGTCTTCCGTTTTCCAATTCCCTGTTTCAACCTTTACTTCATCTGTTCGTGACACTAAATCAAAGCCATTAACGTTTGTTGCCCTAATATCGTTCTTCTCAATCTTAACCAGCTGTTTACTAGACGTTTCAATGTCCGACAGCACTGACGACAAAGAGTTCAATATTTCATGATTAGTCCTCAACACTCGTTCCTCACTGATCGTGTTTTGCGGAGGAACTCCATCACAATGCAAATCGATAATGGCCTTGTCTCCTGCACTTGTGCTGGCAATGTTGTGGTGCACTCTTTCACCCTGCGTTGCCAGGGAAATCTGAAGCTGTGAAGATGCAGGGAGGAACCCACCAGCCTGAGAAAAATTAAAAAATCTGGGGTTGAGAGGCGCAATAAAATTTTGATTCAACAAAGCTTGTCCATCAAATCCATTTAACAGCGGTCGATCGTTATCAGCTGGTACTGGTACACAAAAACCTGGCACTCTCTGAAAAGCTGCTCTTGCTCATTGTCAATGGAAGGATTTCCTTTGCAACCATCTACAAGCAAAATTAGACCCATTCTCAAATATCAGAACTAAGAAATACTGTTCATTTTTCAATCTGTCTTGTAATGCTGCAATCTAGAATACAGCTAAAAGCTAAAATTCGTGACCTGCTTATAAATTTTTATTAATCTTTATTCTTTAAAAATAAATTATGAAGACTATTTGTATTCAGTACAACGATGATGGTAACTAAATGAAATATACTACTTTAGTACACTGGAGACTCACTACCAAACACTTCATTATAACACAGATTCTGATATAACACAAGACAAGAATTCCAAATTTAATTCAGCTGCAGAAAATGCCCTCATAAGAGTGTTCTTGTTATAAGGCAATTCTTGAAGTAATGTCCAAAGACAGTGTCTGGTGTATTGCACTACTTAAATTAATGAAACCATTAGTGTATTAACCTTTAACGACAAGAGTGTACTAATAACAAGCAAAATACCCCTAAACACAAGTAAAAAGCTAAATACCTCTACTACAGTATTCTTAGCTATCTGCCTTTGCAATATTGGTCGACCAGGAACTGGTGTACTTGTCCAGATCTGGTTGTGTCCATGGTAAAGCTCAGAAACTGAGTCATCCATGCACTGTGGTGGTGACTTCACGATTAGAGTCTCGTCAAGCGACTGGTTGCCCAGTTTGTTCGGTGTAACAATTGCCGTGCTGCTAAGCGACTGAGTTGAAATAAAACTACAGTACAAAAAAACAAAACCTTCAGAAGCCAAACAGATCAAAAACAAGCAAAGAACTTTGAACAACTGACAAAAATAAGCTTAGAGAAAAAAACTCGACAATTAATAAATACTTTTCAAATTTCTTATCCACCATAGCTGCATCTCTGCTTTAGCAGACTAACTTATCTTCTGGAAGTTGATCTGATTTTCAGATATTACGTCTTGGTTTTGGTATACCATCGGGTGGATGCCTTGTGCATTAGACACCCACACGATAGAAGTTACTAATTACAATAACTGTAATATAGTGGAATCAACTGTACCATCCACACAACTTACATGAAATGTATGCAACATGACCATCTATTCAGTAGCTCACAGGGTCTATCATCCAACAATTATAGGTTCACGCTTACTTAGCAGTTCTGTGTAACAACTCTAGACAACTGGTCTTGTGCCTATTTTTCAGATTTACTGACTGTACATATCATTAAGTGTTAACACTTAACCCTTTAACGACGAGCGTGTACTAAAATGCATGGGAAACCATAAGCGGCTCATCGTTAAAGGGTTAAAGTCAAGCCAATCGTGCCTTCTCGTGTGTTGGACCGTCCTTCTGGAACAGTCTGCCACTGCACTTATGTACTGTTGCCTTTGACTCTGTGCAGTTTACATTTGCTGTCTTAAAACACACTTGTTTAGATCTGTTAGATAGTCATACGTACAGCGCCTTTGAGGGCTACTTAAAATGCGCTATATAACTGTTCTCATACATACATATACATTAGGGTGGCAGCCAAAAAAGTATTTTTCTTATAATGCCAAGGACATCCCCCAGTTCTGTTCGTATTGGTAGTAGAAACTCATGTGTAAAATCTTTTTAAAATATTCCATTATTTAGGGGTGCCACATGACAACTTAAACTTTGCATATAAAATTATGCGTCATCGAAGCCGAAAAATCAACTTCTATTTTTTCAGGAGCTGGATGAAAGTTAGACACTTCTAGAGCCTATTATTTGATTACTGTGATAATCGATGAATGTTATGTACCATGGATTGTTGGATAAATTATTATCTGATGACTAGTTTTATAAATAAATGATTAAATAATAAATATATAAATTGTAGCAAACTGGAGCTGAGGAGTAAATAAATAATTTTAATTTTTTAAACAATTTTTTGGATTTCTGTATATTTAAGGCTTTCCTAAGGTTAATTAGGCCTACTTATTTATATTTACTCACAGTATCCCATAGTATCCATAACCAGTTTCAAATTGATCCAGCATTTTGTAATAGAGGAAAAGCACTTCATATCAAATGTAAATAATGTTTTTCAAAACATTTAATATCTGGCTAAAGTTTGGTTTCGAGTGAGAACATTATAATTAATATAGTATAAAATCAGATTATAATTAGCAAATCTGTACAAGTTTAAATTTAAATATTTTTTAGCTTATTTAAAAAAATTACTTTGCAAGAAAAATCCTAAAATACCTAATACGCAACACTTAGTCTAGCCCAATGTTTCCAGTGTTTCCAATCTCTTTATTGACTTGCTTGTTTTCAGTGCTTTTTAATTGGAAACTGACCAGGATTAATTCATTCCAAAGATTTATATAGCGCCCTTCACAAGCCTACTAGAGGTCCTCAAAGGTTGACATGTCCAAAATCTTCTACAAGATCTGAAACTGAAATTTACTTTGTTGGATTCACACATGATTTAATCAATTTGCAAGACTGTTTTCATGAAAACAGACATTACAGGTTTTTCGTTTTGTTAAAAGACAATGGCAAAACTGTTCGTGAAAGTGCACGCATGACAGTTGGAACAGTTGCAGCTTTTTGAAATAAGCTCACTTGCCTGTGACTACAATGCAACATGCAATCGGGAGGTTTGAGAAGATCCACAATGTGCAGGAATTCACAAAAGGCAGCAATGAGAGGTGGAGAAACACAGAAAGTCAAAGAGTGAAGATTTGTTGAATCATGAGAGAAAACATTTAATATTTCACAATCTGATGCAGAAGTGTAAAATAGAAATCCTGAGGACATAGCATTTCTGCAGGCTCAGCTTAGAGATGGAAGGATGTCAAGTTCAATGGCACAAGTTGATAACAAGTTGAAAAACAAGACGAAGCGAAACTGAAGACAGACACGATTAAATTAAGGCCAGAATTTATCAAGAGACATTGAGACAATCTATTACTACCCCAATGCCCAGGTCCAGTGGTATTAAGACAGCTGCCGAGTCATTTAAATCTGATGCTTCAGATAGTGGTTACTGCTATATAGATTGCATGGAAAACTCTGAGTCTGGTGATGAGGCAGAAACCCCAAAGACAGAAAGACCTCGCACAAAGAATATTTTCTGTGTGCAAGTAGCACCAGCTCTTGATCGAATGAAGGACAGCTATAATAGTAATGAGTGGAAACAGAACAGCATTTAGTTGGAGTGTCTGCAGACTGAAGAAAGGTTGAGTATGGAGAGAAACGGGAGTGGCATTGATACCAGAATGAAATCAAATGCTGACCAAGAATGAAGGTCAAAAGCAGGCCTTGCTCCATGTGGCGTCCGAGCATCGAAAAAGTTTCCGGACCTCAAAAAGTCAACGGTCACAAAATGGACCAATAAATAATTTTTATGTTAATGTGTTAATGATTTAATTAAACCTATAAGGCTGAATAATGCTCACCAGTACTTATTAATTATTCTACTTTTAGGGACAACACTTTTAGGTTTACTTTATCTTACACAAAATACGAAAAACGTTTATAATATTATCACAATTGTGCTTACGATCCTTGTCTAAAATTTGGAAAACTTGTCCTCTGTGGCACGCCTAAATGATAGAATATCTTTATCATATTTTACACACTAACTTACTTTATCAAAAGGAACATAACCTGGGGCTGTCCCATCAATTTACTCAAAATAATTTTTTTGAGCACCACCCTAATATACATACAACAAATAAATAAACATTGGTATCTGCAGCAAAGATCCATAACAATAAGCTTCAATACTGCTATAACCTGGTGATCATTCACCTATTATTTATCTTCACAACATTCCACACAGGTCAAGTATACTTTAACTTATGTGTACACCACACAATCCAATAAACGAACAAGCCAGCCCTTTATGCAAGTTGTCTGGAAAAAGCAAGTTGTTTTCAATAGACAAACAAGGATTTAAAATTCATAAAAGGCTGATAAGTTAGCATTTATGCCATTTTAGACCATTTCCTGAATACCTCGTTTCATCTGCGGTGGTGGAACTCAATCTGTTTTGCGTGAATTGTTTCAGGCTGTTCATGGCATTCTGAAAGTCACCATAATACTGCATACGTTGACGAACCCACTTGGAAAGTCCTACAAGAGCAACCTCTGCACATTCAGTCAGAAGTTCTAATCTAATCTAATCTAATCTAATCTAAAGTCTGGTCTAGTTCCGTTTTAATGCTAAACGTTGATGGTAGCTTCAAGTGAGATCAGTCAAGAATCACAATCCAATGGAGCAGTGAAATATACAACAGTTCAAGGAAGTTCTTCAGTTTCAAAAACTAATCTCTTGCATAATTTGTAATGCGGAATGTTACCAACATTGTCTGAATCAAATTAGAAGTGTTGAGCCCTATAACGTCCAAGATAGTTACAATAAATAAATATCCAACCCCATAATATGGCCTTATTCATTTAGATATGAAACCAAGGTCGTTTTTCTCAGAAATTGTAAAGATGGACGATAGTTTATTGACAAGAAGGAAAATATTTCTGAGGGTCAACCTGATCAGTGTTCCCAGATAACTTCAGTAAAATGACAAAAATATTTGTTACAATTCCTTAACTCAAGACATCTGTTAATAGCAGAACACATTCTAATGGCAATGCAATTTTAATTAATACTTTAGTCAAGGTCCAGGGTTACTAACTAAATCCACAAATTTGTGGATATTGCTACAATGCTCCAGTTGTGTCTAAAAATAAAATTTCTTCAGGTAGATAAATCTGCTTCGTTCATGCTGGAAACAAGCTCAGATGTAAATTTAAATTTTACGTCAAACTTAGACAATAATGTCAAAATTAGAATCTCAATTATCTGAATGACATAATTCAGTATCTTAAAGAAAATGTACCTGATGTATATTTTTGTGGATTTTTACCAAATCTTTCATCGATGAGAATCAAGGCACCCCAGTCATGTCTGAAAAAGCCAGAAAGAAATTACAATTCAATTTATTAAGGTTCCATTGTTTCGTAAAATACAACAGGATTATCAACCACAGCATTGGATGTAACATGAAAGTGATGCCAAACAGAATGCAGTATATCAAAGAGGTTGGGAGCAGTACCTTCTTTCTGAGTACCAATGTACCATACATTACATTACATGGCTGCAATGACTGAGGTGGTGAGCATGACAGTTATTTTACATCACCATGGATAATATAGCAACAGCAGCAAGGAAGGATTCATATGGACCAATATTTGAACCCACTCATACTTGAACACATAAGTTAAAGCCTAGGGCACCATAATAATATTATTCGTTAGCAAAACTCTACCTCAGACTTGTCTAACGAAGTCTGAGCCTGTCCCAAGCCAGGATATGGAAGGAGGGCTTGCAACCCACTTGGATAAAAAATGCAGCAGAAACCACGCAACTGAAGGCTAAGTAAGTAAGCAAAACCTAGGGAGGCTCACTGACCTGTGTCTGATGCATCTTCCCAAAGCCTGATTTAGCGCCCGGTAAGCCTGGATCTCGTACCACTCCCCTCCACACAGAAGACCTTTCGAGCGACTCCGCGCATCGTTGTATTTCTTCTTCTGTAAAACCTATGAAAGATAAAGATCACGTCTATTTAAAATTTGACAACGTATAATTCATCACCTTAATCCTTACCCTAATCATCGGCATGTTTATAGTAGGTTTCAGAGCAACGTGGTCTAGTACGGGTGAGTTTTGTTTACACCTGTTCACTTTTTAAGTCAGAATGCACTAAAAATTCTTAGATTTAGTATCAAAGCTAAACCAATCTTAGGCTAAACCTATCTTAGAAAAAAAAACACCAATGGTCCTTTTGCTGCATCTATAGGCATTATTGCAAATTTAATCAGAATTAAATTAAATTCTCACAGTTGTCAGTATTGGGGTTAACTAACACAGCTGCTATTAAAGTTTCCCTTTATCATCATCTGTTTCAAGTTTCCCTGTATCATTAGTGTCAACATCAATCCATCATCATCGTCATTATTATCACTTCTGACACATTCTTAAAATATGCTCTGTAAAAGCCCAGATATGTACATGCATGCATACATTCATTCATTTAGGATATTATTCATACATAACATATAACTCATCATTGTTAACATACCTGTGCATCTTTAACATTCGGATAAGGAATTCCGATCTACAAGTTAAACAATAATGGCCACATATAACGTCACCTGTATTAGAAAAAGACCAGGTGACTGATCAGAGAATGACACGAATACAACAACTCAAAAATGGCAGTATGATCAATCAATCAATATAAACTTGATGTAGCACCCTTCAAGATACGTTACGATACTGAGAGGAGCTCCTGGCCCAGCCGTGGCCGAAAAGAACGGATGAATAAAAGGCCGTGGAATTTGTCCTTGGGAGCAAGTGTAGCTCCAATGGAAGGCCGTTCCAAATGGTCGAGCCTTCAACGAAGAACGCACGGTATTACGTGGTGGAAGTGCAAGCACTGGGGACAGCATTCGCCAAGGACCGCAGAACGATTTATGAAGTACACAAGATAGCTTAACAGTGTGCAGTGTATTAGCAATCATATCATTCAAATAATGAGTATTCCATAGAAGTGGATTAAATTAGAGATAAACCTATGCTTTGAGTAATGCCTTAGGCCACTCACGGTAATAACGGCTCTGGCATTGTTGTCTGCAAAGTCCAGTCCTTCACTAACTTTTCCACGACAGACAGCAAATAGAAGTGCTCCATCGGCGCCCTGATGACCCTCACCTGGAGAATATGCCAGTAAACAAATATTATGCATCAACTAACACAAAGGACTGATATATACCGCAGGACAAGGTAGCCGAATGACTGAAGCGTTCATCTTTTAACGCAGAGAATACTGTTTAAGCCTCCCCTGAGACAGTCACTGTGTACGGACCTTAGGCAAATCCTTTACTCACAGTTGGTCAGTGCCATCGACTAATGCTTGCCCATTAGATAGTTATTTCATATTCGTTAACTGAATGAACTGGTTGTCATACCGCAACCAGGGACAAGTTCTATGAAAATCAAGAAAAAACAGATGTTTGGGAGCTAGTTACTATCAATGTTCTGTTAGGGTGTCATTGTTATTTTCTAGAGAATAGCAATGCTTAATAAACACATAATAATAAATATACAAAACATATATGTACACACACACCAGTAATTAATGCATAATTGATTGGATCAAATAGCATCAACATACATTAACACTTAACTATTGTGGATTACCAAAATAATACTCCACAGTTGCACATTGTTTATAACGCAATTCGTAAATGATACCAACCTCCCACATGGCCATTTCTAATTGCTTCATAGAATTCTTTGAGGACGTCATCAAAACTCTCTTTGTCTGAAGCTCGAGGTTCTCGCAAAATGATCTTGCACTTTGAAATTCTTGCCAGAGTGCCTGTTTCCTACAGTTAAAAAGATAAGTGTTTGACAGTTAACACATGGCAGAATGAGCTGGCATTAGAGCAACACTTAACACACTGAGCAGATGCATGATAGTCAGTGGTTAGCATGCTGGACTGTCAATCGAGAGGTCAGGGGTTCAAATCCCCACCAAGGCAGAAATGTGTTTCACGATTTCTGCTCCACCTGTGCCCCAGCTACCTAAAATGCTATATATTGCCACCACTCAGCTATAATGAGTACACTGACCATAAACTGTCAGTAGGAAGATCAGACGGTGCAGGAGATAACTGATCATTCACCCTCATATGCCAAGGCTAAGAAAATTAAGTTGCTAGCATTTCATGCGCATTGGCTGCCTCTCAATCGAGATGTCTCAGGCTAGCTTAAGGGACTGCTTTCTTCTTCTAGCAATCTGAGCTGACCTCCAGGCAACTTATAAACCTTTCATCTTTCAGAAAAATCCTGTAAGCATCCCATCTCGATGGATGAATTGCATGCATGTACATAATTTATGTCGTCTACACATCTGACATATTGACAGACCAGGTGAAGTGATTTTTATGCATCTATGATGACTGTATATCATCTAAGTAAGTAAGTAAGTAAGCATAGTCTTTAATACACATTTGACATAATGACAAACCAGATACCGACAGATTGATTTGTATGTATCTATATATGTCATCTACACATCTAACATATTGACAGACCAGTAACTTGCCTTCCATCTATTCATCAGTTTCTCCATTGATTTGTAGGATGGTAGAAAACACAAAACCCCAAACGGCACTGTCTGAAACACGAATACACAAAGGATCCAGTTCTAAACTTCTCAATGATGTCTCTAGCTCCTAGATGACAAACTTATATTATAATCAACTGGGTCTTTGGTCTAATGATCTTGTCAAATCAGTCAATAGAAAAAGACCTTTCAATAACCAGCGGAAAGAAAGCAAGAGTTGAATTACCGATCTACTTGGCTTATTAGTCCAGAATCAGAGGACAAAAAGCTGCAGTGCACAGTTCAAATCAAAATTGATGAAGTTAGACTAGTCAAGACATCACAGATCAAGCAACAGTAAAAGTAAAGCAACAGCAACAGTAAAGTAACAGTAACAGCATAAAGCGAAGTAACAATAACAGTAAAAGAAACAGTAAAAGTTGCAGTAACAATAAAAGTTGCAGTAACAGTAATAGTAAAGTAACAGTAAAGTAACAGTTAAAAACAACATTTGCCTCTTGTTTGATCATACTTTTGTCCTTTTTAGATCAGGAGCACCAATGAGAGGTTTCTCGTGAAGCGGTCTATATAAATCTGATAAAACCTACAATTATTTTGCAAATACAATCAAAATTCTGTTGGACAACTGATTTAAACGGAAAATCCGTACCTGGCAAATCTTGAGAACAATCTCTCCAATTTCGTCCTGATATCCGAGGGTTTCGGCATTCTGGAAGCTGCCCAATAGCGACTGGTTAGACAGACCCCGAGAAACGCAAGCAATCCACACCTGATTTAGAACAACATCAAAGTATGTGATCCAGCAGATGCAAATTTAGACACCTCTACAATGTGTAAACATACTGTAACAAACATTACGAAAACAAGTGATTTTATTTAACCAAATGACTTCTGTTGCACGGATTACCTGATCAGTCAAAAAGAACACTGGCCACCTTAGAGCCAAATATCATTAAATTAATTAATTCATTCATTCATATAAGAGATTTATATAGCAGCCCTTCAAGGTTATCTACTCAGGAGCACTCCCAACTCAACCCCGGCTAAAGAGAACAGCCCTAAGGTTGGAATAAAATGTGGTGGCAAGGGCACTGAGAACCAAGTGAAGAGACACAGGAAGCCCATTCCAAACTGCAGGGCCAGCAACAGAGGAAGCACGGCGCTGTCTAACAGAAGTCTGCAAGTGGGGGACAAGGAACTCAGTCTGCGTAGATGAGCGGAGAGTGACATGATGCTGGACGTTCAGGGTGGAGCGGCAAAGCTCCTGCAAATATGTGGGTGTGAAGCCATTCATTGGCAACTGGTAATCAGGTAACAAGAGTAAACTCAACTAAATGAGTACCCTGACTGTACGCTGTCAATGGATTGACAATGGATCTTCCATCAGGTGGCAATGGAGGGAACTTGCCACCAGCCCTTAGCTACTGAGGCAAATGTTGAGCCAACCTCATTATTAACTTTTGTTCTCATTTACTAATTCTGTAATGAAGCAAATTAAATGGTATACTAATCATATATCAAGTGACCAATCCAGGGTTTGTTCTTTGCTTAGCAGAATGCAATAAATGTTGAGCAAAGTTGGGAACAAAGAATAGTAATCAATAATGAGTTAAATTCTTCAAAACATTAGATATTCAGAAAGCATAATACGAACCTGCGAATTTCCAATAACGTGATTGGCCTCCAGCTGTATTGGAAAAACAACTCCGAGTTCTGACTGGAATGAGGTCATCGGGGAAAGTGTTCCACTTGTCAGAATGACACAGCGAACTCTATCACTCATGTCTGTAAATGCCTGGAAAGTCAGTAAGTACCAGAAAATCATCTAGCAGCAAGATGTAACACAATCTAAAGCAAACAGATATTCACTCAGAATGTTTACTTCTGACCCTCTCAAAGGAAATATATTACCAGTATTTTGTTACCTTAAGATAAAAGCTCTACATGATATGGCACAAAATTATACTAGATGCATATATTTTTACATGTGTATGTAGCAAAACTGCAAATAAGTACCTCTTGAAAAAGAGTCCCATTCATGGTTTACAAACTGGTTTATCAGTATTTTTGTCCTATTTACTGCATAGTGTAATTACGTAGTTGTATGCAGCAAACTACAAACAAAATACTGATAAACCAAAGCTGGTACACCACAAGTGGGACTCATTTTTGAGAGGTACATATTAACAGTCTCAATACAACACACCACAAAATACATAATCTGGTGGACACATACATGTAGCAACTAACAATAGCTAACACTGCATGCCAGCAAGGCATAATGCCAGCAAGGTATAACACCAGCAAACACTAGGTAGCAACCTTAGCCGTCTGCCTGCCTGATCCCTTTAGATCTTGACTGGGAACCGATTTCATCCCCGACTATCAATTTTGTTTTGACTGAGCACCTGTGAATAACCTGGTTCTTGCAACTTCGCTTTCTTTGGTGTTGTAGAAATTTCAAGATTATGATAACTGTAACATTAGTTACATGTGTTCCACATGTGTGCATGGTCCCACCACTGGTGACTCCTTCAGCTTACTGTGCATTGTATTGCTAAATGATGTAATATGTTCATTCGTAATGACATTTAACATCATATAGGCTAGCGCAGAGAGTGGCTCCACGTAGATATCTTGAAGGGGTACTACAAAAATATTCAGTTACATTACATTAGCATACACTAGGTGGCCAGCAAGATGCAAACCAGCAGAAACCACATGACAGTATTTTTTACCCTTTCATGTTTCCGCTATAGCTAGATAAGGCAAAATACCATACCACAGCTGGATTCATGCACCAGAAGTTGAGCTGGTATGTCCAAGCTGCCCGCATGTTTCCACGCTTTTTCCCAAGCCACCGGTTCTCCTAACAAAAACAGAATCACGTATGAGATAATGTCTTCCATTCTCAATGGAGAGTATGGTCTTCCATTGTCAACAGAGAGTATGGTCTTTCATTGTCAACAGAGAGCATGGTCTTCCATTCTCAACAGAGAATGGTCTTCCATTCTCAACAGTGAGTATCTCTCTAACCACACAGGAAGACTTTCTAAGCACTGACATGGAAGTACAACTTTTTCAGACTATCAGTTGAGGTAAAGTCCACCATACCAATACTTAGAAACCAGTACTATCAATTACAAAAGGCTACCATGATGTTAATTAAATTAATGTATACAAAATTGAAATTTAGAGATTTAGTTAACCATCAGCTTCTTGCAACACTTCTTCTTCACGTTCTCTGCCCTCAGGCAGGTTCATATGTCCAACGACGCTTTTTTTCTCTGTTCTCTGCTTCTCTTTTCAGTCCGCTGTATCCCTCCTCTGCCAACATCCAGTCCAGTAGCATTGTTCTTGGCCTACCTCTCATCTTTTTCCCCTCCATTCTTCCCTCGATGATGTCTCTTAGTAGGGTGTCGCTCCCATAAGATGTGTCCTATCCATTTCTTCTGCCGCCCCGTATAGTGCCTATCAGTGATCTTCTTTCTTCCACCAGCTGTAAGATTTCCTCATTCGTTCTTCTCTCCACCCAGCTGATCTTGCAACACACAGCTGCATTATTAGATTACGGTATATTAAACAAGCTTCTATTAGAGTTAGAACGTAATATTCTGAAAAGTTGAGGTCCAGCATTTACATTTCATCGTTTTGGCAGCCAACAAGATACCAACTTATCACATGTACCAGATATATGCAAATTCAATCCGATTTATCAGTGAGCAGTATTAGCTACCGGTATTTCAATTTCAAAAGAGGTTTATTAAAATACATTAAATAGAGTGATGTAAAAGAAAATTACATACAGTAGGAACATTCACATATGTGTACATCTTCATGATGGCAACTCTGAAACATAATTGTGAAAACAAATTCTGCCATAAAACATAATTCTAATTTTAACAATATGAATATAGAAACAGTCATAAACACTGCTTTAACAAATTAATACAAACCGTAATATACCAATATACTAGAACCACTTCGTAATGTTGTTTTTGCAGCCATATGAAAAATAATGTGGGTCATACCCTAGTGCTGAACCAAACATGGGATTCACTTCCTCTACAGGCTACAGCACTGTATCAGAATTTGCATTAGAAAGAAGTATGTTATCAAAGACTCTGGTGTAAGTGAAAATAATTCAAATGGAAAGTAATCACAATAAGTTTTAGGTAGGGTAATCAAATTCTGAGCCAATTCATCTTGTGATTTGACAGTGTTGCTATTCTAATGCTCATTCTGGTACACTGTTCCATTCAATCTGCAATGTCAGTTTCTTCCACTCCCCGTGCCAATGTTTTGCAAGAAGATCATTACATTCAATTGTAGTTTTGTGTAGTCAGGTCAAAAGTATCTCTAATGAGTTTTCTTTAAAGGTGCTATATAAATATGCACTTACAATTACAAAAGGCAACAGCTGATCATCATCATAGTAATCTTTAGTGAAATGCCCGTCTCCAAAGCTTTGCTACATTTATTGTACACCAAAATGCGGTTTGCAATTGGTTTATTAAAAGAAATTCTTACTTACTTACTTCTCTCCACAACTCTTTATGAACCAATGCAATCTTGAATTCGTCTCCAGACTGTGTCTAATATCCAAAAGTTCATCAGCCGATAGTTGCACATAAATCAGAATTATAATCCTTCTGACTGATAGTGAAATAATTTAAAAGGAAAGTGAAATTTGCCAGGTACGTGAAATTTGCAAGTTACCGGTAGTCGTCGATGAACTTGAAATTCTCATTATAGATGAATCCAAGGACGAGGAACAAGCCATCTAACACTGTGCTTGTTGCAGCAGTCATCTTGATTTCGGATGACTGACCTCGTTTCTCCTCCTCAGCAGTTTTCTCAGAAACCGAGTTGAAAAGTTTCTGAAGAATACAAGACAACATAAAACTACACTAACAAACATAGCACAAAGCATCATTCTAATGACTGAGAGTCATGCAGAATACGGTCCAACACAGAGTAACAACGTTTATTCAACCATCACTACATAGCCCCTCCAAAAATGTCAGGATATTTAAGATGGAAATATAGATGCCACACTGCCTGTCTGCCTGCCAGTGATGTCTTATCACAGTATCACACTCATGAAAATAACTGTGGTCAAGACATCATGCCATCCAGGAAATAAATCTGACAAAAGCATGTTAATGTGCTTTAATAAAACCTACATCCTATATGTAGATAAATTAAAACTGCACTGCAGTTCTTAGTGTCACATTGAATAGTGTTATGTTAATAGCTTTCGAGACATAATCACAGGTAAACCAGTATTAGGCAAACATGTACACACTGTGGGTCATGATAAATGAGCCAGTCATGGTTGGAAATGGGAGCCAATTCAAAAGACTAGCTGAAGCAATGTTAATTTACCTCGAGTTCTTTGAGCCGAGAGGCTGTGATGTCAACGTGTTCCATCTGGGCAACGATTTCCACTCCAGTCCAGACTCGACAGGCACCTTCAAATTGACCATTCTCCAACTGTGCCTTCTGATTCTCAATCAAACTGCTCAAATCCTCACACTAGTGTCAAAAACAATAACCAATTATTAGTTTATTAATCTTCAATATATAGAAATCCAAGCAGAAACAGAAACAGTCGACAGAGTGGAATCATGCTCAAGCAAAAGTGGGATTTTCAGTCAAACGTTCACAAGAAGATAGTTTCAGTTTGGGGCCAGCAATGGAAAAGGCATGTCGCCCAAGAACAAACCTTCTCCTATTTAACAGTATGTTACAAAATATTGTTTTAAAAGTAATTAAAATAATGGCTTACCATCTGTGCCAGTGCTCTGTATTCCATTTGTTTCTGACCAATATTGGCTGCAAACAGATAAACAAAATAAACAGTGAGCACTTTATTACGCCCGAAGGTTATCAACAAAAAGCACTTTATTTATGCCCGAAGGCAGAGAACAAATCAAAAGTCACAGCAGTACAACATACATGCACAAACAAAATCAATTATATACACAATTCTTTAAGTTTCATAGTAAGAACCCATGCTATAAGAATGACTTATTCCTTAAATCTTTAGCGACGAGCTGCATTGGTTTCCCAGTCACTTTTAATACACACTCGTCATTTAAGTGTTAAGATAAAATTAATCTACTAAACCGATACGATGGAACCTTACACAAAACACTCATTTCATGTATTTAGCACTTTTTGTAACTTTACGTCAACAAGTCATTACAATCTACAAAATTAATTACCTTAGTGGTAAAATCTGATGATTCATGAACATACCAATGATTCTGAGATTGTTGGCTGCCTCCACCAGCTGGTCTTGCATCACAGCATAGCTTGCCGCTTCACGTGACGAATCCTCAATGTTATGTGCCTCGTCCAGAATAACGACCTGATTGGTCAGTACTATGTCCATCTGTGGTCAAAAGGAATGAAGAGCAAACAAGAATAAGCTTTAATGAACACAGCACAACATATCTGGTTACATTACATTACCAGAAATTTGTAACAGGGCATAGAGATAAACTTTATATAGATATGCTATATTCAGACGTTACATTTAAGATAAACAAGACTTACAATATGGTATCACTTGCTCTGATGGCAGTTACATCGTACTTCGTAAATCCTTAAGTAAAAGTCTAAAAATAATTCTATACCATCTGAATTACATGAAGGTGAGAAGTGCTTCTGAATAAGTGCCATACAAAAATCTGACATGCTTTGATATGAATTTTCATAAGATAGTTGATACTTCCTTAGATATGAATATTCATGTGATAGTTGGATCTCATTAACACTATATTTAAGGAAAAATAAAATATGGTGTTTAAACAGTCCAAATATAGCAGTTCATAATTGAAATGTAGACCATTTTACACTTTTTCGGATAGCTGGATCAACGAGATAGTTGTATGGACAGAAGACTATATCAGCCGTGTCGCGCAGTTGCCTTGCTCCATAGTAAGGACAAGCCTAAGCACAAAAACAACTGAATGAAGATTTAAATGCAGTCAACATTGAATGATTCAATGACAATGCCTAACACTCAGGAATAGTTGATAGTGTGTCACAATGCCACGTCATAGGCGTAGCTACATTGAGGCACGAGGAGGCATTTGCCTCCTCTTTGTTTTTTTATATACTGGAACTTCGATTGACTAATGACCCAAATGACCAGGATTTTGCCAATGGTCTGTGAAGTTGCCTCCTCTTCAATTTAAAACTCGCTACGTGCCTGTGCCACGTGCATCAGGTATAAAAGAAATGTAGCGTGTCTTGCTCAGTAATAACTCAGCAAGGAACTGATAAATCTTGTGCTTGACTGTCCTAAATGGTTGCTTAATTCTGCTAAATGCAGTACGCTATTCGTTCACAAGAGCTCTACATTATTCAATTTTTCTGTCAGACTGATAACTTTGTATCCAGTACTGATGACAGATAAATTCTTAAGTGGTACAATACAAATTATTTTTTACAATTACAAATCACAGCTCCTACAGTTTTGAAAAAGCAAACTACTGACAAAATAACTAAAGTTTAAACAAGAAAATCTGGATGTATTTTTACCTTCTTCTTTTTTGCAAATGTTACAAGATCTTCGATGTCCCACGCAGCATTAAGGTCATCACTCTCGAGGGTTGAATGGCTGAAAACACGCTTAACACGTTCATTATACCTGCATCCGTAACCCTAAAGCACAAACCAACAGCAAATAAATGCCAATGAAATCAAAGTATAAAACTGCATGCATATTTTATTTATACATTTTATTTACTTATTGCACTTGTGCAAGGTCGGTAAATCTGAATCTGAGGTGCAAGACACGAGTGTGTGGACAACATGCCCAGGGTTCTTATACAGAAACCGTCGCAGCAGATTCGGACCAGCAATTGTTTGATCACAGATCCAGAGGTTAACCAAGAAGAGCAGTCCCTTAAGCAGTCCCCGAGGCAGCCATGGGTATGAAGTATTAGCGAATTCATTTTCTTAGCCTCGGGCATATGAAGGCGTTGGCCAGTCCTCTCGCTCGCCGTCTCATCTTCCTACCGACAGTGTACTTGTTATAGCTGAGTTGGCTGGGGATGCACGTGGAACAGAAATTCTCTAACCAAATCTCTGATTTGAACTTCCGACCTCTCGATTGACAGTCCAGTGCACTAACCACTACACAATCAAGCACCACCACCCCAAACAGAACATCAAACCACATGGAGTACACAGAGGAAAAGTTACATAAGGAAACACCTGCATAAGAGTAAATTCGTAGCAAAATGACACAATTGGGTCAATCTATACATCAATGAATATTACAAATGTACATGGCACATTAAGGTAATTCCTTATGTATTACACACTACATTAAACACAGATTAGTCCCTCGAGTTCTGGATCTGCCTAATAATCTGGATGAAGCACAAAGAGAGCAGCAGAAACCAACAATGGAGCAATCTCTGCTCACTTGTTACATTGCTCAACAACAAAGCTGTCAATTTTACATGACATACATCCCATATGCAGCAGTTGGCTCAAGTGCTCTCCCTGTAAAGCAGAGTATGGGTTTGAAATTCTCTGAGATAGCCACTATGTAGGACCTTCAGCAAGTCCTTCACTCACAGTGGCCCAGCGCCATCGTATGATGCTTGGTCGTTAGATAGTAGCACTTAATAAATGCATAACAATAAATAAAAAAGTTTCAAACACACACAGATATGAAAGCAAAAGTCATATACAGGCAAATTATAGAAGTTAATACCACATTAGAGAATGATCGTATGTGTGAAAACTGAACTTCGCATTTCTATTCAGATTAAATAAAATCGCAGTGATTACATTACCATAATTTACATCTCTTACGTCAAGAAGATTTTTGCATTCTTCATTTCGGTTAGAACTTTTCACGACTTCTGGATGGATGCACGTATGCTCTCTACTTGAAAGGATCGTCATTCTAAAAACAGTTCAAATTAATCTTTAACCATAAACGCGATTATAATGATTAATATAACTAGTTAGCATAATGCCAATGAGACCAACTGGCCTAGTTCAATCTTATGTCGTCAAGGCTGCTACATGAATCAACAATAAACATTCAATTAACAATTAAAAAAGGAATTTTGCATTAAGAAAGAGCAATATTCCACTAATATCCACAACACTTAGTGATAAACAAAAGCAAAAGTATAAGAATAACAATGATGAAGATGATGATGGCAATAATGATGATGAAAATGAAGATGAAAAGACAATGATAATGCACATGATGATGATGATGAGAGACAGAACAATGAGGTCAACAGCAGTTTCTAGGGGTTATGCTAGCTAACTATCTTTCAGACTGAACCAGGACTACAAGAATCTAGAAGAAACGCAGTCCCTTAAGCTAGCCCTGAGGCAGCCATGGGTATGAAGTGTTAGCAACTTCCTTTTCTTAGCGTCGGCATATGAAGGCGGGTGGCTGTTTCCTCTCCCTCGCCATCTCAACTTCCCACCGAGTGTACACTCAGTGCCTTCATTATAGCACAGATCGGTACGGCGCAGTTGGAGCAGAAATCTCGACACATATTTCTGCCCTGGTGGGAATTTGAACCTCGACCTCTTGATTAACAGTCCAGCAAGCTAACTATCGAGCACCCCACAAGAATCTAGAAACAATAAATTAATAAAAATAATAAATACAATATAAATTAATCAAAAGTGCAAAACACTTGAATGTCCAGTATCAACATTATAAGTTGCACAATCTCTTTTCAAAATGCTGTCCAA
This sequence comes from Aporrectodea caliginosa, assembly GCA_020284085.1. NCBI lineage: Eukaryota > Metazoa > Annelida > Clitellata > Crassiclitellata > Lumbricidae > Aporrectodea > Aporrectodea caliginosa. The sequence continues at coordinate 426,544 of JACEVL010000127.1, read as the reverse complement.
AAGAGGCAAATAACTGCCACCTAAGGTGCCTACCTAGTTTTGCTATAGGCTGTTTTTCCCAATTCACGTATGATCTGAGCCACTTGCTTGTGAGTTCTTGTACCAAAGTAGATTTTTGGTAATCTGAAGAAAATGAAAACAACATACAATTATATAAGTAACTCTGACAAAATATGTATGTCTACGTTGTCACACATAAGACTCTTTCTGAAATGCATGTACCCGGTATATAGAAACGAATGAAAATAAAACGAGAAATTCTTCTGTTACATACTTTGAATACATAAGGTAAGGAAAGCAATAAGACATGTACCGGAACATCTAATCATTTTTATTAGCCTTTTAAGAACCCCTCCTGTGATCGCTTCCGATTTTAAATGTTCAAATATATTAAATGATTAAATTCAGAAATTAACAAGAACCACATCGACTATGATAAATAACCAGAGCTGTATTTAGAGCCCTGCATGATTTGGTAGGATGAGGGCTAAGCTGAAGTAAATCTGCTTTTCATGAAGCTCAATTGAAAACAGGCTATTAATACAATGTCAATGTACATAATGGTTGATCTGGAAGTGATCTACAACCTAGACAATGATCTTCAATCCAACAAGGATCTACAAATGGTGATCTGGTAGTTTGCTAGCTGTGCAGGGGTAATCTGCTTTTCACAGAGTTCTCACTTTGTGTGCTTGAAAATAGAAATTTGTTGCATTTATTAAGCACTACTATTAATAAACAAATTGATGGTGCTGAGCAACTGTGAGCAAAAGGCTTTTCAAGATCCCTACACAGTAACCATCTCTGATAAGGCTCGAACCCACTCTCCATGTGACAATGGGAGCAATCTAAGGAATCAGCTACCACGTCCCGTGTCCAAGTAATTCGTGGTCAACATACATAATGGCTGTTAGGTGTTAGGTATTGCTTTGTGAAGGCTTAGCAATTTTAATCAGTCAAGAAACTGCTCTTAAACGTACTTTCGCTTGGTCTTGCCAACTTTTTCATTACAGCTGCATTCACAGTTCGCAGCCTTTGCAGTATTATCATTCTCTACCTCCATCATCCACTTTGTCGGAGAATCATCAACTTCTGCGGCAGAAGTTTTTGCAGCCTGCTGAAAAGACCAGGAAAGCATTAACCTGATGAGAAAAATCCCCAGTAAGTAAGAAAAGAAAGCCAGTTTTCTATATATATATATACTGCAACAATCACTTAAAATGACACACTTACTGTGCTTGTGCATCTTCACGAAGTCCCTGGAAGGTGCTATATAAATGTTCAGATAACTAATTCTCTCTATCTCTGTACTTTCTCTCTCTCTCTGCCAACTTTTTCTCTCTCTCTCTCTCTCTCTCTCTCTCTCTCTCTCTCTCTCTCTCTCTCTCTCTCTCTCTCTCTCTCTCTCTCTCTCTCTCTCTCTCTGTCTAAAGTTCTCTGTCTTTCTCTGTCTTTCTCTGATTCTGTCTTTCTCTGATTCTGTCTTTCTCCAGTTCTGTCTGTCTGTCTGTCTGCTCTCTCTATCTTATATCATCCATAAGCAAAATACTTCAAGGCACCTCTAGTGTAGTGTAATCAATACAAATTTTTCCTCTGCCAAGCTTCAGATACAAATTTGAAACTAATGGTATCTTGAACTTAAGCAGCCACAGTCTCAGGAGCAATCAGTTGCATTAAATTCTGGACACTGGCAAAATCATACATGTAACGTATCTGACACAAGCCTACACACGTCTAAGCAATTGTGTTAGGACGATCTCAGAAAAACAGTGCTTCCAGTTAATCAAATTTATTTATTTATTTCCCAAGAAATCTATTTTGTTACATTTAAAATTTGGACCTATCAGTTAAAATCATACATAAAGACTGCAAAGCAAACAACAATTTTGACCTGTTTTTTGCTGGAACGGCGTTTCGTTTTGCTTGTTTGAAAATCTTCATCACTTTCTGAATCATTGTCGTTAATTCCTAAAATAAACAGACAGACTTCCTCAGAAACATTTGCACAAAAAGCTTTGTCTTACATGTGCAAGATACTACTGTAAAAATTAGTACAGTATTATCAAATAATAGATACTTCATTATTGCAGATTCTTTAAACTAACAACTGTGTATTTAGCAGCTGCAATTATTTGTACCAGTCTAATTTAGCAATTTCTATAAGACACACCCTATGAAGTAAGCCTGTTCCTAAACCTGTTCCCTTTTCCGCCACGAATGTTATTTTAATTCTGGAACATACGAAATTCTGTTTCATACGAAATGACTGTAATTGTGATCAAACACTTTTACAGTAACTCCTCTCAGACTTATGCCATGTATGAATTTCAGTTTAAAGTCCACCTCTTTGGAGCAGATTTCCTGTTTAGGCTGCTGTTTGTGTCTTCATGAACTGCCTCCTGGTTTCAATCAGCCTTACTTACAGTGGACTCGGGCAGGCATAATGTTCTTTCTTGAGGTGCGGGATATTGTAGCAGTTGGTTAGTGTATAGAACTGTCAGTCAAGAGGTTGGGGTTCAAATCCCTGCCAGGACAGAAATTTGGTTGCTCAAGATTTCTGCTTCACCTGAACGCCTAACCAGCTCAGCTATAATGAGTACACTGACCGTACACTGTGGGTGGGAGGATCAAATGGCAAGGGAGAGGACTGGTCACCCATCCTCATATGCCGAGGCTAAGAAAATGAAGTTGCTGCCACTACATACCCATGGCTGCCTCTCAGGCTAGATCAAGGGACTGCAATTCGAGTTGGTGGCACTATGAAAGACTTAACATTTTAGGGATGCACATTCACAGTATATGATAAGAAAAGCATAGAACTATAATGGACCAGAAACTGAAGGTTTCGAGAACATAATTACAAGAAAGACGAGCTTCTGCCAACATACAGCAGCCATATGACAATAAATTTAACTTACGTATCACTTCGCTTTTCTTGGAATCCAAATTAGAAGTGCAGTGGGAGGAATCGAGATTAGCTGCAGCAGCCGACTGATTGGCACAGCAAACTGTCACATCGGCTGATGGAAGTACAACGCCAGAGTCCGTTGCACTGTGACATTGACAACAGCAACCACAGTCAGCCTGCTTGCTTTCTTCCTGGATATTTTTTTCTAAAATAAAGATTGAAAAAAACAAAAATTTCTCTTCAGCTTATCATCTGCCACAACAATTTAGAGTAGAAAGATTTAAATCCCACAACAGAACTTGTCTCACTCACATCTTACCAACTAGGCAACACCATCCACCTTAAATGTATGTATGTATGTATGTATGAGCACTTGTTATAGTGCCCCTTCAAGATGTCTACACAGAGGCGCTCCTGACTACAGCGCGGACACTGAATCAGAGTTTCACGCCGAAGAGCATGAGCAATTGCGAGTGAAGGACTTGCTCAGGGTCCCTACGCGGCGGCTTGAGGTGGATTCGAACCCGCAACCCTCCGGCTGCAAGGCACCGAACATACCCCTACACCACCGCGCCCCACAATGTCTGACTGTCTGCCTGCCTGACCCCTTAGGATCTTGACCCCGAACCAATTTCACCCCACCTATCAATTATGTTTTGACTAAGCGATTGGAAACAAGCTGGTTCCTATGACTTCACTTTTTTGGGGCTGCAGAAATTTTGAGGTTAAGAGTATAGAGATGTGCGGCACAGTGGTCTATCACAAACACGTTTGGTCAGTGATCACGTGGTCGCAGGTTTGACTCCGTGCAACGACCCTGTTGTTGTTTGCGAACACTGTACCTATGTCAAGGGTAAAGTACTTGAAGATGAAGGATAGTCGTTGAGGATTTTGCACTTCAGATGAAAGATGATTGTACATCGAAGAACTACTAATAAATCGTTCAAAAGAGAATGCAAATTTATTAATTTGACATCACTTTATCCTATGTCAGCCTCAGAGGCAATTTCCTTCTAAATAAAAACTGGCATGAGTTCTTACCACGTTCTGCTGCTTGCCAAGCCAGAGCTGAGCAGAGCAGTGCAAGGCTTTTGCCACTCCCTGTCGGACTTTCAAGCAAACAATTCTGCTGACGATCAATCCCTTTGATAATCTAAAACCAATTTTCCCATCAATTAGTTACAATGGCAACAAATCATCTTTACAAGCAATTATAATGCGTAATGCACTGCAGCGTAACTCAGCTCTATTTCTAACTTAACGTAAACATTTCTTAAAAGCAAAATTCATGTAGTTTAAATTATGAGTACAATTTAACACATTTCCCCTAATATATAATTGAAGCTTGACTCCTAATTCACCTACAGTGCAACTTGTAACTAGTAGAGTCTATGACAACTAGATTTGTTGAATTAAACGAATATATTGATTGATTGACTGACTTACTGATTGATTGATTGATGGACATGATGATACCTAAATTCCCGCAATAGCTAAAAAATCATGTTCACACTTTATTCAATCTAAGCTGTAACCTAGCCATGTGGAAACTTGCCAGAATGAAAAAGAGCAGTTCCTTCAGCTAAGCGCCATTTTGTACTCACCTACAAATTAGTACAATGACCATACACATTGGTCGAAAGATGAGGCAGTTGAGAAGCAGCCCTGGGTTAAAACAGTACTTAGCAACTTCATTTGCTTACCTTCAGCAGATGTGGGAGTTAATCCAGTCCTCTCTCATGCTGCCTGACCTTCCCACCAACAGTGTATGGTCAGAGTACTCACTTACAGCTGAGCACACTACCCGGTGGTCTAGCACACAAATCATGGAATCTGTCCTAGTGGGTTTGAACAACCAACCTGTGGCTTGATAGTCCAGTAAACTAACCACTGGACTACCCAGTCAGCACTAAAGTCAGCATTTGTGCCTCTGAGTAGGTCTCTTGAAGAGGCACTAAATAAATTCTCGGAATGAATGAATGAACAAATACATCATTCAAGCATTGGTGTAAACAATCATTCCTCACAGATGGACCTAAAAAACAATATTTGCAGCTGAATTATGGTACACAGTCAGCTGCTGTCTAGTGCTTAAGACACTGGCAGCATTAGACCTGTTATATGAGATTTAGTTCAACAGAGAGTTGACATAACAAGTGTGTCATATGCCTAACCTTGTCCATCATCGACAGCTGCGAAGGATAGGCCTTACACGGGAAGACGACCTTGACTCCATTGATCGTATACGACTGAGATGCAGACATAACGTCGTTACATGCACATACAGACCCAGAATCTAGGAAAACATGAATAAAAATATATTATTGTACGCTAAAATTGATTCAGCATTGTGGTATAAGTTCAGGCATAATGATTAAATCGACAAGGAGTGCTATCTTTAAAGTGGCATTCACATCATAATGCACCAAGTTATGTAACCCTTAATGAAATATTGCTTAATGCTACTTGTCATGTCATAGGTACTCCCGACCACCTTATTACTAGCATTACTTTACTTTAGGGTGACCCTTGTCAGCGGGGCTTAGGCCCTTTTAGGACTCCCCAACCAACATCATCATTGTATCTTGTCTCTTGTCAAACCTTTTGTTCAACTGGTTTCAATAAAAGCGTGGTTATGGTTATGGTTATGTCACAGATCCTTAACATTTGCAGTGTTGAATTTCTTAAGTTTGGAGAGAATGGTTATAATTTCAGGGCTGTTTATCTAAAACTTTTTTAAACTCCTTGCAGCTGTACGACAACATTTCGCTAAAATGCTGTTCTCGTTAAAATCTGAAAATTCCAGATGCTCCTAATCCTGAGCAATTCTCATAAAACGTCAGATATCAGTCAAAGACCTATATATACGATCCCATGGACATCAGTTAATCCAAGTATCGATTGGCTGTATTTCTTTTCCTGTTTTTGCATGTATAGGTGTCCCTATTTAACGCGATCCATGATCCCTTCTGGGCCTCTGTGTAGCCAGTACATGTCAAACCTGTGCCTTATTGCTTCATTTGTTCTCTTTCTCTTCTGCTGGTTACAGAAATAAATGATTGATTTATTGATTGATCAAAGATTGAACTCAGTGGCCGAGTTGATGTTGACTAAATCCAACGCACTGTAAGAAAACATACTTTATTAAAACACCAATAATTTGTAACTGAAAAAATGAGTCTAACATTTAGAATATTGGCTTTGGAGACTCAGACCTATAAAATTATCTTTCAGCGAATATCTGCGTTATATAATTATGCTGACATTTTGTTTTCGAATCTAATCCCGCCACATATAGTACATTATAGACCCGCTATATTTTTCGTTTACTTCTTGTTCACAGAGTTGCACTTTCTGATGCTTCCAGGTTTAACTGGTTAACCATAAGCAACAAATTAATAAAATAATAGTTCGCCCCAAAACTACTTTCTTTGTCACGAACCGCGATAAAAACTTAAAATAAGAAACATTTAGTAAATAAATATGCAGATATTAAGTTTTATTTCTTGTAAGCTATTGTGCGTTTGCTGGTAGTCTAATAAAGAATTGTCTTACTCGCTTGGGGTGATCCGTAGTGCAGTGGTAACATCACTGGCGTGAAAAGCAGTAGATAGCTTGTTTACTGTTTAACGACCACTGTGTGGTAACAAAGACCACTAGCGTCGCCCTCCTCCTTTATCCAGGCTTGGGACTGGCACTGACAGAGTGCAAGCAGTGGCGGAGTAGGTAGCGGGATCACTTCCCGCAACCTTCCGAAAGGTCCACTCAGGCTATCATTCGCGAGATGGCGCGTTGGTAAAATGAGATGTAAGTTAATCCATGGGCAGTAGATTGGGCCCATTTGGGTTCTTAGTTTCATCATTGGATGGAGCTAGAGTTGCTTTACCTTAGGATTGTTTTAAGGTTGATTCATTTGCAGTGTTGTACAATACCAAAAATCTTAGAATAGAGATCTAGTACAACGCGTTACTGTACTAAATAAAAAACTTCAGTACTAAGCTTTTACATGTAAAAAGTATCACAAAACGGAAATACTTTTACTTTAAACGATGTAAAATGTAACCTACTTTTCAGTACCTTTACTTAGTTACAATTACGTAATATTTGTTACAATATTCGTTACGTTACTTTGCGCTATAGCAGGTTGTAGGCGCCAAAAGCCCCACTGTGACCAATAGAACGGCTTCTCCAAAACACGTGACTTTTGTGGCGGGTATTCCTGCGTGGCTTGGAAAATAAGTGGGAAATTTAGTAAAATATAAGTGCAAAAAGTTGCCATTACTTGCACGTTTATTGATTTTATTCCTAAACTGTCGTTCAGTTCATAATGAGTGAATCCGTTGACAATTTTGAGCGTTAATGGGCAATGTTTAAAATAAATAGCATAGACGGAAATGATGTGACCTTGGTTTGTCTGCACTCTGCTGTGCTCGCCCTAGTACACTGAGTCGTGCATTCATCAACTCGCCATTCAGTTTGAAGAAACATTTCGAGAGAATTCTTGTTCAGCAGGTGAGTCTGACTTGATTTTAAGGAACTATGTATTTGAATGAACACTCCACTTCCTGCCAGAGAAGCAGTGGAAGTGTGGAACACCTTTTTAGCCGTGTTTAATAATGAACCACAAGCGCACTCAATTGAATTACAAACAGTTTGAGAATTTAGTCTTCTTGAAAGTAAATTTTAGTGGATAAAATTATAGGAACAAGACGCAGGCCTTTTATTTTAAAAGTATTATTTGGAAGAATACTTTTTTGCTTTTACTAAAGTAAAATTTGTTATGAGTGCTTTTTATCCTGACTTAATTATATTGCTTGCAAGTTGAGGACCAATGTTATTGAATATTTATTGAATCTATATATGGTTGGATAAGTAGTTTTCCCATTGTGCCAATTGCTGAGATCTGTTTTTCTCTTTCAGTGAAGATCGAATGAAGGTGTACTGAAGGTGTACTTCTCCAAGTCCCAACAGACATTGACCAGACACTGGTCATCAATCCAGGCACACGAGACTATGTTCAATGAATCAACGATCTACAGTGGACCGCAATCACCGCATGACAAACCTAGCCCACAACAAAAGTCTTTCCTCGTGCCCAAGAAGTTTCATGGAATCCATCCCTGTGCTCAGTGTGGCTACTTCTGCCTCGTGGAGTCCACCTTCTATTCTGAAGGAGTGCTTGCCACCAAAGCAGGGAAGAGGTCAAACAAGTTTGTCCAAGAACACACCCGTGGTTCCTTCTTGCACACCTTACTTGTTCGATGATGATGAGCATTGGTGGGATGGGACGGGGTGTAAAGGTACGTACATATATTTATTATGATTACGAGGACTTTAAATAGAATACTATTTTACAATGTTATGTGTGACATGCTGTAGTTCTGACTCGAACTGTAAAGTAGCCATTTTGTAGAAAGAGGCCTACCACAGCTTGTTTGAGTTTTTGGTTATTTAATTCATATTCCAAAATGAATGTTTATAATTACACATATCAAATAATGTATCGCTCAGTACAGCTAAAAGTTAATGACCATATTCTTTCTTGTGTTACTCGTTTAAATTGTACTATTCCTGAGCTTAAATTTAAATGTTCTATTTATCAATGGAGTTATATATACAATCTTGCTAACGCTTAAAAATTTATGCGAAATTGCTGTGTATTATTGTGGTTTAGCCTACATGTAATTTAAATTTTCATAAAGAGTTCAATAGAATTTGTATTCGATGTAAACAACAGATCTAAAGAAGCTGAACCTTGCTTTGTTATCCATTGAAAGAGGCAGACCACGTGTTGTCATACAGATCATAACCAAGAACATTCACGAATATTCCGATGCCAACCAGTGTCTACTACCAGACAACAGACTTGAATAGAGTATACATATATATATAGAGATAATTATATCAACAGGTCTCACCAGAACAATGTAGAAATTTCTTGAGTTGGCTTACAAGCATGTATACCAGTATATATTTTGTATCTTATCGGTTTTGTCTTAAGAAAATAGTTTAACATTGAAATGTGTTGACATGGAAATGGATTAAGCTTCATTTCGTACTTCGTGATATTTCACAATATTCGTTTTCATCTAAGTGTTTTGTACTGTACATGTCTGAATGCTGCTACAGTACCCTTTATTTTAATTTAATAATTATTCTGTATTGGTTCTGAATTGTAGCCAAAACGAATTCCAGCAGCCTCGAAGACCATTTCTTCGAACAGTGTCCTGTAGACATCAGCTGTTAGCACAAACTGCACGTCAAACGACACAGAACCTCAATGAGACGACCCTTACTTTCGGTTCCGAGAGAGAGTCACGGTCGTTGTAATCACATCTGGATCATTCCGAAAACATGGACTCGGAACCTCCTCCTCTGCCTTCCAGTGTTCTCCGACTATCTCAGTTTAATTCTCCCACAAATGGATCAGCAGGAGGAATCGACTCCGTAACCTCCTTCGATGGAGAACCCCTTCACGATATCAAACACCATTCATTCCTCTCCTATGCTTTGTCTTTTCTTCAAGTTTTACAATTGAATGTTTCGCTACCATGCCTCATTGCTTCGAAAGCGATTCTTCACCATGAATCATGTTTCTCTAAAGCCAGGCAACCATATCAAAGCCTCGCTGAGATCCAGACACACATCACTGATCACAGCGTATCCCTCCATCAAAGTACCCTCGTCTTTCGTAGCATCTTCCGCAGCTGAACTACGAAACGTGTCTCCTTTGTGTGTCCTCCGTCGAGCTTACTGTCCTGATGTACTGAAAAGATGTGTGGCTGTGTCTGAGGTAATTCATTGAAAGTCTTTTACAGAGGTAAACAACGGTTTGTGCCTCGTGTGTAATGCATATTTTTGTCACATGCAGTTCACTTAAATAGTTGACTGAGAAAGTCTCATGTCCTATTGTTGCTGGGGCAGGATTGGTCATATGAATAATATATTAACTTTTGTAACACTACACTAACAGTCAAAGAGCTACACTGTTCAGCCTCTTCCACTGTTGCATCATCACTAAGCACAAATATGTCACATAGGAAGGACAATGCTGGACGGACAACTGGTTCTAAAGGTAATCAAGAGAAATTGTTGCTAATCTTGGAGAAATCTCTTTACACTGAAACATCCATTTTGCTTCGAAGGAGCAGTTCCATATTTTCTGGTATTCTGGAGCAACCTGTAGTCTGCAAACTACAGGTTGCTCCATTGCAGTTGCTTCGACATAAACAGCATGCTGCTGGCCAAGTTTAACTCGCTTAACACGAATGTCCCTCTGAACACGTTCCCATCATGGTTGCTGTTCCAGCTGTGCATCTCCCAGTCAGAACCTGTCATTTAAATGGTTTGATGGTGAGACTTGTCAGGTTTTGCATACGTTTCATCTGCAGCATATAAGAATGCTTGCAGAAATGGTTGATGCCGCTGCAACCCATATGCTTCCGCCTTCCAGTCAGGAAGTGCCGACATACCGCAAGGCATGCAGGGATGTGGAGGAAGAGGAGATAGTATCTCAATGGTGGCTCATGTTTTGCCACCGAGTTTCAATCGAGATAATCGAATGATGTGCGAATGGAATGAGATATTGGTACAGATCGATAGACCTACAGAAACATTTCTACTGCATTACTTAGATACAGAGTTGTGCTTATGTGATGTATACAAAAGATGTGCACAGAATAGTCTATAATTCAACATAAGGGGCCATCCATTTAGTACATACGCAAAATTCCGGGAAAAATTGACCCCTCCCCATACGCAAGCGCATAGGCGTCGAGAGCCAAATCGGGCCCCGGGGCAGACATCCATCAGAGCCCCTCGTTTTTATTATTAAGCCCAAGTCTGGTGTAAGCCTGAAAAAGGTTATCAAACTACATTTAACGAATAATAATAAGGGTAATAATAATAATAACAGGGCTTTTTAGTGTGCAGTTCTACACAAAAAGGCAGTTCTAAATGAATTTGTGCCGCTGTAGAAGCATGTTTGTGCAGCTAGAACTACTTTTAAAATGTTCATTGTCATCCGATTTGGATTATATGGCTTTCAAGGGGTTATAACTGTGCAGTTCTAAAAATTCCTTTTAAAAGCCCTGAATAATAATAGTAAAAGTAAATGTGAAATTCTATTTCTGGTTTAAAAGGTCCATCTATGACTCTAATTTTTAAGAAATTTACAGAAATTTAATATAAAAATGTGATTATGTGAATGTAATAAATGATTTTTTAAATGACATTTATCGCATTATGATATCCACTTTCAAGAGGTGAGGATACGTCAATTGCTGCGTCGCATTGTCTACAACTCTACATGGACTAGGGCCTACGTCAACAACTCGCTATATCCTACCGTGATCAACTCCACGTAGCGCATACATGTATTCTCATACTAGCAAGAATATTGTCAACTTGATTTTGCTGCATCATTCGCTTTTGATCAAATTTAAAATACAATTTAGGCTTTGAAGGATTGTTTGTCTCTCGTTTGCATTCCTGACTTTCACCAATCTTTCTGTCCTTTATTGAGCTCCAGATTTCTGATGGTAATTCATCTTCTAATTCGTTATCAACTTAATGAAATTATATTATAATATCAACTATTGGTAATTTGATATCAATTATTTATTGTGATAAATTACATCCAGCTGTAAGTTAAAGTATTATTTATTTTGACAATAACTCAAATTTCAATTCAGAAATTTACATCCAGTACAAATTTTATGCCTCCCGGAAAACGAATAATTAATTCTAGGCCGACTGCTGATAAATCTCAAAATAGGCCCACTGATAAGCAGTGTTTTTCAAATTCAAGTTATTCAACTATAACTTGGCCTAGAACTTTGTCTTACGCATCCCGTAATGCAAAGTTCTTGGCCACGCATACGAATCTGGTGGAGTAGGCGAGTAGCCTATAGTATTCAGTCAGAAATCGAAATTTGTCTGCATCAGTTAACTTTGCATCAGCAGCTAGGCCTATAGTCCAAAACCATTCTGATGAGTGATGATCAACTTCTGTTACTGTGCTCACTCCTAAATCCTCTGACTGAGCAACTGAGACTGTTACGTTATACAGTTATTAAATCGTTTGTTAACAACAATGGTAACCTTTTCAGTCCCATTTCCACCGTCACATTCGTTGTTGGCTTACATTTTGGTAAAGAAATTCAAAAGATCAGTACCTCATTTACTTCATAATTCTTCATTACCTAGCTATTAAATTGAAGCAATTAGACTGCATAAGGCCAAAATCCACAAGTTTGTTCAGTTTGAAAAAGTTTTAGACATTTCCGGGCCCCTGCCATGGAACCGGGCCCCGGGGCAGCAACCCCACCTGACCCCCCCTCTCATCGGCCCTGCGCAAGCGTACTTTTAGCACCCCCATCTGCGTACGTACGCTTGACACGCAACCCCTGAACTGTGACTCATTTGAAGGAAGGCCAATATTGACAGTATCATCGAGGTTTACCCCCCTTCCAATGCGTACGCAATCAGACGCATTTGGATTACCCCTTAATGAGTATGCACTAAATGAATGACCCCTGACCATGTTCCTGCGTGCGAGCGACTGAACCCATGATGTCCGATAAGTTTTGCACTTTAGAAGTGCCGTGCCGGAGGAACCATTCGTTCAGTCTATCGAGGCCATTCCTCTCGGCCACTTGGCGTCGGTAGATGAGATATCGTTCGTATCCGCATTAATTACGGTTTTCGACGACCTACAATTTTCATCACCAGATCAAAGAAACAGCACTTGACAAAGCAGATGATTAAAAATTGACTTTAAAAGATCAAAAAAGTTCAACATTAATAAAAATGAATGATCGTCAGTTAAATAATGATTGGTCAGAATTAACCCTGAAAGTTGTGAATGTTAAATCAGCCTTAAAAAACTGTTCACAAAGTCCAGCATTTTTAAAAATCATTATTATTAATTTAATGATAATAAGTTTTAAAAATACGTAAATTTTCTGAATTTAGTATGTAAAAGGTGCAACTACGATACAGTGTGTAAACCAGGCCATGGAGAAAAGGTTTAATACTGACGCAGTTCTTGTCCGGTGCATTGACCAATGTGGTATCTTAATATCTTTGGGTAACATATAACATTAAGAATGGCACATAAATCAGAAGTGTGTACTTGAGCACACACTGTAGAATCTGACAGAATTTAGGAAAACGTTTACCTTTTTAACGTCATAATGGCCTTGTACATCGCCCAGCGTTAGAGACATGGTCACCCCATCGAGGCTCTGCACAGATCCACCAGTCATAGCTGTCTCGATTATTCTGAATGCAAGATCTGTTGACGCCAAAACATTACTCATCTGCCCATACGATGGCCAAGTTGAAGGAACTGTAACATCTGTCCGATTATTAGAATTGTTGACATCGGTTAACAGACCATACATCAAAGTGTTGATATTGAACAGAGAAAAATTCAGTCAAACATGTCAATTATCCTTCGGCATTGCCATGCGCCAAGCTTTGGAACTAGCTCATCTTTTGACATTTACTTTTAGTAATCAAGGCTAGAGGTAAATGTATGTTTGTTAAACTTCAAATAGTCACAGGTTTCCCTGCAGAATATTTGCTCATGCGAACACTTTTTTACTTTAAGTAGGGTTACCATACGTCCGGGTTTCCCCAGACATGTCCTCTTTTTATGCCCCTGTCCGGGGGTCCGGGTGGTTTTTCAGAATTTCGGCTTTTCTCCAGGTTTTCCACTTTGTCGTTTTCTTACGTGGAACACATACTTTCTTATAGATTTGCTTGGAGCCTAGGACAACGATGTAGCCAGAAACACGCAAACAAGTATTTATTAGCTCTACGATAAAAAATACCAGCGGAAGCCAGTTTCCTATTGTTGCATTTTTAATTTTGAAGTTTATCGTATTTCCTTCTTAGTTAGCGGCAAAGCCGAAAAAGTACCGTAAAACATTGTAGTTTAGAAATGTCGAAACGCAAGTATTCATTTACATACGCAATGAAAGCCAAACACGCTGGTTTTCGTGCAGGTCGATCTGACTAGGAAGCTCAATGCGTAACATCCGTGTAACGCTCTCCACTATAAGTACCTCACCCTACAGTAGAGATAATCCAGAGCTGGACTCGGTTACTTCAAATTTATGTCTAAGGCTCGTGATTGGTTGTATGTGTGTCAATTCGCAAAGTTCATCCAATGAAAATAAGTCTCTTTGGTACATTTTGAATATTAATTTAAACATTGAAAATGTCGAATTACACATAAACTAATTCTAAATCGTTTGTCTAGGGGTATTTGATTTAAATCGTTAAAGTTTCACTTTAAGCCTACTTAGACCAGTGCAGTCTACTTTATAATAATTATACGTATTATAGGGACCTAAGATACCTCCCACGTTGAATTGAAGCGTCTTTAGCGTTGCTTCAGACTTCCGTCATGCAGACCTTCGTTTTCTCTTTATGGATGAGGCGTAGAGTGATGTCGACAGGTAAGTGAAGATTTGACCGTCATAGCTTGGTAATTGTGGTACATTTTCTTCAGAGTAAATTCGGACCTCCGACGAACGAGGACAACTACACTTCTTCGCAATGTACAAAGTACTTCGATGAACGTACTTCTATTAATTCTATTGATTCGAGCGAGATCAACTGTAACGTACGCAGTCATGGGCGTCCGCAGGAATTTTTCCAGGGGCGCGCAAACTTTTAAGTAGTTGTCACAGGGACTAAATATAGGGTGTCGAAAGCAACCAATCACTCCACGTGCTACGCTTGCTCCCTCGGCTCTGGCTACCTCTCGAGTCTCGATCCTCTGGTGCGGGTCCCAACTCCCAACACGCGAAACAATTCATAGACATTCATTGTCAAAAACTATTATGATAATATTAATATCATATGACTGAAATCTGACCTTATTCTTGAAATATAATTGCAATCGTCTGGGTTCTTGTCCAAACTGATTTATGAATTCGTCTTTGTGAGTCAGTCGGGCAGTATCACAAGAAGAACACTTCTGAGTAGGACAATTTCGTAGGAATTCGACTGCGTTGAGGGTCGAAAAAATTGGTAGGAACGGAACAGAAATTTCAGACAACAAAGACGAATTCATAGATAGAGTGACAAATCGGTTTGGACAAGAATCGAGGGAGCGAGCGTACACTAACACGTGGAGTGATCGGTTGCTTTCGACACCCTATATATTTAGTAGGCCTTAGAAGTTTCAGTTTAACGACCCGTGCGACAACAAAGATCAATAGATTCGCATCCCGCCTTCATCCAGGCTTGGGACTGGTTCCGAAGCTAGCGGGGTATGTTTAAAAAGTCTGGCAGAATCCTGTGTTAGCTGGCATCTATCTAACTTCTAAGGGAAGAAGCTGATTACTTTGTCAGAGCCAGTGTCAATTATATATGTTTATATATATATTGTGTGTCTAGCCTATATATATAGGCCTATATGTATATATATTATATATATGTATATATATAACGTCTTGACTACGCGGTTCACCGGCCGGACCTGTTATATCGGACCGATCGGCTAAACACAACAAGAGAGCCGCTGGTAAAGGGAATACGATACCAATTAGCCCCGATACGATTGAAAGCGTTTCGCCGTCTCGATGTTGCCAATATGAATTTCCATATTACCAAGGCTTAGAGAGAACTCTATAGTTAAATTTAAAAAATACGCCTAAGCAAAGATATAGCCTAGGTCCAAATTGGGTTAATTTTAAATAATTAATTAGGGAATTTAGTGTTTTTCCGATAATAACATTGAAAATCGTGTTGTAGTAGTCGCAATAACCAAATAATCAAAATTTCTCTGCAACTACACGCAAAATCCAGGGGAGCGCATATGATCAACTGTAACGTACGCAGTCTCTCGATTCAAACAATCCGTATAAACGTTCCGTACGATCGCTAAATCCTTTTTCGTAGGATCCTCTTATAACGTCACCTAGACTTCAACCGTGACGAACTAGTTGCAATCGAGTTGATTAACAACCTAGTAGTGATTAACAACGCTCGATGATCCTTTGGCTATCATCCGAGACGTCTACAAAATCGACTCTCTCCATCAACGATCGGAGACAGGAACTCCTCCTTCGCCACGTCATCGTTCAACCGTTCGTACGTATTGCGCTTGCGCGTCGCCGTTAATTCCTCCGTGACCGTTACACTTCAAATCAGCCAATGTCATGGTTCCAACGAGATTTCGTCGTTATGTCCTTCAATTGGTTCTGCCCAATTAATATTATATTAAACCACTAACACTGCGCTAATCGTACTGCTCTGGTCAATTAATTAATACACATCAAATGCTACAGTTAATTGGTGTCTGTATACTCTTCTATAATATCTACATAGGCCTATACATGTAATAGATGAGAATGTTTGTATTAATACAAAGGGAATCGTTACAACAGACCCCCCAATAAGTAGAATTTGCTACAAATTCTCTATTCAATGACCTTTTTATATTAAACAAACTTCTTATCTATTCCTATGTTCAACATAAAACTAACATTCGAACTATAGCTATCGCTATAATAACTTTTACAACACTTAATTACTTCCAGAGATAGATACTCTCTGATAATCATCATTTACCTTACCTATACTCTAATTTTACCTATCATCTATTTACATCTGATTCTGATCCACTGACTATTCCTGTCCTCTACTTAGATAGTCTGCTACTACATTGTCACTACCTCTAATGTATTTGACTCTGAATTTATAGTTCTGCAGTGCTAAGTACCAACTCATTACCCTTGCGTTCCTAATACTACCAGTCTTTAAGTATTGTAATCTGTCGTGGTCAGTCGCTATTATGAAATCTTTGTCATATAATTACCGGTTAAATTTCTGACTCCACTAAACCATCGCAAGGCACTCTCTTTCTTCAACCGAATACCTTCTCTCTCTCTCATTCTCCTTGAACTTCTTATAATAATATACAGCTCCTAAGAAATTCCTTGAATATACTAACATTGTTAGGAAAGAAACTAAAAGGCTAGTAGACAAGAAATTACCCCTGGACTAAGGTAAGGAACTTTTCTTTTCCTCAACACAGATCAGATACCTATATATACACGCATATGCATATATATATCAATCTTTAATTCACCAAAAAACATTGGTAGCACAACAAAAAAATGAACATGAAAAGCATGAAAAGCAAAACAAGAAAATCTCATCCACTTATGGTGTCTGAGAAAAGACACAGAAACCTGACAACCTCATTGTCATGCGAACGGCATTTGTGCATAAAACGCAGTCTTCTGGAAAACCAACAGTCTTTAATAGTTTTTTCATGCATGAATTGCAGTACCGATGCAACACTGCTATGACATATTTTGAAAATTTTACATATAGCAGAGCTGTACGTGTACTCCAAGGAGTTCAGGTCACTGTTGGTAGGGCTGATAGCCTCCATTCCATACAGGAGAAATGGTTTACAGTGTGCACTAACCAAATACAACAAAACAGGTTCAGTAAATTTGTAGCATTTGCTATACAATGAGTTAAATGACCGATAAAACTTCACACGCATTTCATGCAAACTAAGTTTAAATGACTTGGCTGCAACCAGAAAACAGCCAAGATATTTCAGCTTCTCCACATAATTGATATCTACTCCGTTGACATTGATGTTCTTGCACGCATTACGGAAATGTGATCCAATCCTTATCACTTGAGATTTGGCTACATTTAACTTCATGTCAATACCCTCTAGCTCAACAGAGCAAATGTCAACCATAGCTTGGAGATCACACAGAGATGCTGACATTAACATGAGGTCATCTGCATACATGACACACCCTAAGTACGTCTCCCCAATTCTACATCCATGACCGGATCGACTTAGCTTATCAATTAGGTCGTTTACATAAACAGCAAATAGAACTGGAGATAGAACACCACCTTGCCTAACTCCGCAGGTTAGAGTTATCATATCTGAAAATATATTGTCCCACCTCACGAAGGCTGCACTGAGACTATACCAGGTTATAAGGGTGGTCAGAACTTCACGAGGAACCTGTCTGTCCATTAGCTTATTGAACAAAGCAAAGTGATTCACTTTGTCAAAAGCTTTTGACATGTCTAATGCACATAAGTTGATAGTTGACCCATGACTTGTAAAGTAGTCCACCACTGTTCCGACTGCAAGGATTGCATGTGAACAACCCAATCCCTTTTTGAATCCAAACTGCAAATCAGATGTGCATAAATAGCTGCCATAATGCTCCAGCACACACATTTCAAAGAGTTTCGATAGATTTGAACTTAATGTGATGCCACGGTAGTTATCACTATTGCCATTGTCTAAGGTAGGCCCTTTTTCCAGGGGTACAATTATGCCTAAACCAAAACTGGTGGGAACTCTGCCATGCACAAGCATTTGGTTGAATAAAAGTGAGAGCAAAACAACCAGTCTAGGATGAGCATGAATTAGATGTTCAGTCTCAATGCGATCCAGACCAGGGGCTTTACCCCGCTTCATTTTACGAATGCATTGGTCAACTAGTTCTACTGTTATCACTTTATATTGAGAAGCTGGATTATATTGGCTAAACCTATTGTGAAATCGCTTATTCAGTTTCTCACTGGTTTTTGCATTATTAGGCGAGCATGCAGTTTTAAAATTTGAAGCAAAGGCCATAGAAATGTCTCTTGGCTCACTACAGCCATCTACAGCTAAGGGAGGTTTATGGTTAGCTTTAAATTTGGCTTGCCAAGTTTTCCAGAAAGAATTTGTGTCCTTTGCCAGAAGATATTCATGTAAGTCATTAGAAGCATAGGCATCTTCCTTAGATTTCTTGTTCCTAATGGCACGCTTATATTCAGCTTTTGCACACCTTTTGGCATCATGTATTGGTCCCTGACTGGGTCGTCCACATGCTTTCCACAGGTCATGAGCAGCTATAGACTTGTTCTTCAAATCCGTGAGCTCACCATCCCAATAGTGCTTATAGTGCGACGCAGTGGTTTTAGGACAGTGTTCATCTGCGGCTTGACACAGTCCATCAACTATCATGTTGTAAACAAAATCTATGTCATAATCATGTTCATGCAAACACCCTACATTACAGTTTGTAAAGATTTTTGATGAATGAATCTGGCCTAAATATACATTAGTGGCACTGTAATATGATGCAAGATCAGCTTTATCCCATCTAATACGCCCGGAATTGATGCTTTTAGGAACCTGCCTAACAAAGTCATCACCATTATCCAGCAGACTCTCAGAAAAGTGCAATACCAGAGGTAAATGGTCAGAAAGATTCATACCACTGTCAATTATCTCTGATGACTCAACTTTATCAAACAGTGCTACATCAACAAAGAAATGATCAATAAATGACTTAGAGTTGTTTGCCTCAGACACATATGTGAACCTTGTGGGACTAGCCACTTTGGAGTCACACAGCTTCAGCCTCGAAGATCTAACAAAGTCATTGAAAATTGCACGACATGATAACTCATTTACAAACTCTAGGTTAAAATATAGATATAAGTAAGTAAATATATATACAATTTAATTCCTTGAACATACTAACATTATTTCACTTGTAGATCACCCAACTCTACAATGACTATTCTTATGCTCAACTAATCATTAACATATAAACTCTTTGAAGAAACTAACATTACACAGTTCAACTCACGCTGTGCACATTACTTAGCATTTTAACTTCACTTTGTTATTTTTTTGCTTAACAACAGCAATTATCTTAACGTACTTAATATCTATATTACTTAGCTAATCCTTACATCTCAAACTAGTTTTACCATTACTCTGGTTTCGGTACTACTTGGCTGCCATTCATCTTCTTAACTTAATGATGATTTAGCTATCGCTCCCAATCTGGTTTCCTCCACCATTGCTCATCTCTATAACATCTTGGAACTCCTTTCCATCTGTCAAATCCACTGGATCTCTTCCGATCAAAACTCCTTAAATTTCCATCCTCACCTTTCTCTCTACACAAGCGACCATTACTATCAGCGTAATTATCATCCTCACGCCTTCTCCAAAATCCATCAGAAGATCTCTCCGGTCTTCTTTGACTTTCTCTCCTAAATGGTCTTCTCGGTTGCGGATTACCCATTCGGAACGCACGAGCTTCAACGTTTTCTCTACCAAATGATTTACCCTGTTGCGCACTATTTTTCCAGTACGCATAGGTCTCATCATTCACTCTTGATTTCCAATCATTCTTATTCTTATCTCTAACTCTCGTTTCAACTGGCTCCGCCCTATCTACACCACTATTCCTTTGCTCTGGCCTTTGCCACTTCCACCTGTTCGCTTTATATCTCACATCTTTATCGAACTTATCTTTTATCTGATAATTCGCGCCATTCCTTGTATCAGGATTTCTCAACTTCTTCTCAAATCTCTTCCTTTCTCCTAAGTATTCCTGTTCCACACTTTTCGTAGACACCTCTTTTATAGGCCTTTCTATTTTCTCTCTTTCGCCCTGTGACTTAGAGTTGTGTTTAGGTTCTTTGACCTCTACAGCAATCTCCTTCATAGCCATGTTGCTATTTCTTACCAGCTGGGGAATTTCTTCTCGACCCACCGTCTTAATATTAGTATCAATATTTATATCAGTATTCGTTCCCACATCAACTGTGCTTACCACTGACTTATTCGTGACACGACCTTTCTTGTAAAAGTTCGGTCCCACAATCAATTCTTCGACTAGATTTTCAACTACCAGGGCTTCGGCTCTACCCGCAAATTCTTCTCCTTGGATATCTATCCATGCCGTAGGATATTTATTTTTAATACCATTGGCTAGTACACAGGTTACCTTTCTACCAGTGTATGATCCAGGTTTCTCTAAACCCTTCCTAATAGCAACACATGACGCACCTGTATCGTAAAGACAATTCACTGTCTGTCCATTAATCTTAACGGTGCTCATGTTATCTTTTCCAGTGAGGATCTTATTCTTAGCAGCATTTGCACTCTCATGTTTATAACAAGCTATATGAACGATCGGTCCTTCTTCTTCCTCCTCTTCTTCTACGCATAGCATTGTAGCCATCGTGTGTACCTTAGCGGTTTGGCCTACTTTGTCACACCTATGAGCATGATGCTGTAATGATCCGCAATGGTAACATCCCTTTTTCTCATTCTCAGCATCATCTCTCAATGTTCTTCTTGTTCGGAAATCCCATCCATTCTTGAACTGGTTTCTCTCTTTAGGGTTTCTATATTCTCTGGTCTTACTCTTATTCGGACCACCACTGTGTCTCTCAACGTCTTCACAATCAGACTCTCTCGTATAATCCATGAGATCTTTATCTCGTTTCTTAAAAGTAGGGACCCACTTCTTCTCTCTGCTTTCTTTTGCTTCAACGTAGTTCTGAGCCTGCACTAGCGTATCTGCTAAACTCATTTTTCCTTTTTCCTTAAGAAAACATCTCATGTCATCATCACAGGTGATAAAGAACTGGTCTTTCAAAATCAAGGATTCCAAACCTTCATAATCATCTTTGAACCCTGCCATTAACAACCACTGTCTTAAGTACCTCTGTACTCTCTGTAGGAATTGTTCTACTGTCTCATCTTCCTGTCTTCTAGAAGTCTTAAAAAGTTTGCGGTACCCTCCTTCCGTGAGTTTGAACCTTCTAAGCAATTCCTGCTTTAACTTCTCGTAATCATGCGCTTGCTCAACGTCGAGTCTCTGATAGACTTCTAGGGCTTTTCCTTCTAACGACCTAGCAAGTGTCATAGCCCAAAACTTCTCGGGTACCTCATACACAGTACATGCTCGTTCAAACCGTAGTAGATAAGCGTCGAGACAATCTCTGTCCTCTCTAAACATCGGAATTTTCACATTCTTAGTGTGATCGCTTGTACCTGCGTATTCTCTACCTACACCATTTTGAACGAAATCACCTCTTTCTGCCTGATGCTTATCATGAGCCGCTCTTATCTCCAATTCTTTCAGTTTGATCTCCTTCATATTTTCTATCTCCAATTGTTTCAAACTCACTTCTCTCTCTGAGGCTCTAAGTCTATCCTCTCGTTCTGCTAACCTTTGCTCTTTTTCTAACTCTTCTTGCCTCAATTTCTCTGCTTTACATTCTTGTTTTTCTTTAACGAAATTCCTCAGTTCCGTTCCCTCGTACCCCAACTCTGAAGCAATCTTCATCCATTTTTGAAATTCAGCTGCCATTGCAATGGCTATTAATTATAAACAAACGCGCTATAAAAAGTTCGGTAGACACTGTTTAAACTTTCGTGAACTACCTTGACCTGACCTATTTCACACCAATAAAAGTCAGCCTTATAAGTGCTACCTTTAACCTGACCTTATAGTAACCAATAAGCGTCAGCGTCTCAAATTGTCGTTACGTCACGCATAAAATTAAAATGCTTATCAGTCTTCAATCGCATCAGATCCAATAAGATCTATTACTAACGCTACTGTGAAGCTAATTACACTAATCCGTGGGTTGTATTCCCTAATTAATTATCTAAATTAATTGTTCTATCCCGGACGATGCACCCAGATTTGTAACGCTCTCCACTATAAGTACCTCACCCTACAGTAGAGATAATCCAGAGCTGGACTCGGTTACTTCAAATTTATGTCTAAGGCTCGTGATTGGTTGTATGTGTGTCAATTCGCAAAGTTCATCCAATGAAAATAAGTCTCTTTGGTACATTTTGAATATTAATTTAAACATTGAAAATGTCGAATTACACATAAACTAATTCTAAATCGTTTGTCTAGGGGTATTTGATTTAAATCGTTAAAGTTTCACTTTAAGCCTACTTAGACCAGCGCAGTCTACTTTATAATATACGTATTATAGGGACCTAAGATACCTCCCACGTTGAATTGAAGCGTCTTTAGCCTTGCTTCAGACCTCCGTCATGCAGACCTTCGTTTTCTCTTTATGGATGAGGCGTAGAGTGATGTCGACAGGTAAGTGAAGATTTGACCGTCATAGCTTGGTAATTGTGGTACATTTTCTTCAGAGTAAATTCGGACCTCCGACGAACGAGGACAACTACACTTCTTCGCAATGTACAAACTACAAAGTACTTCGATGAACGTACTTCTATTAATTCTATTGATTCGAGCGAGATCAACTGTAACGTACGCAGTCTCTCGATTCAAACAATCGTATAAACGTTCCGTACGATCGCTAAATCCTTTTTCGTAGGATCCTCTTATAACGTCACCTAGACTTCAACCGTGACGAACTAGTTGCAATCGAGTTGATTAACAACCTAGTAGTGATTAACAACGCTCGATGATCCTTTGGCTATCATCCGAGACGTCTACAAAATCGACTCTCTCCATCAACGATCGGAGACAGGAACTCCTCCTTCGCCACGTCATCGTTCAACCGTTCGTACGTATTGCGCTTGCGCGTCGCCGTTAATTCCTCCGTGACCATTACACTTCAAATCCGCCAATGTCATGGTTCCAACGAGATTTCGTCGTTATGTCCTTCAATTGGTTCTGCCCAATTAATATTATATTAAACCACTAACACTGCGCTAATCGTACTGCTCTGGTCAATTAATTAATACACATCAAATGCTACAGTTAATTGGTGTCTGTATACTCTTATATAATATCTACATAGGCCTATAGGCCTACATGTAATAGATGAGAATGTTTGTATTAATACAAAGGGAATCGTTACAATCCGACTGAGGCTATGCTATAATTTCAGTTGCAAATAACGGTGCGTTGGATTGGAAGGAGAAGTTCACCGAATTTGCTTGGATGTCTTTAAATTTGGGATGAATAGGATGAATGGATGATGCTGTAGCAATTGTATCATATCTCAAAGAAAAGCAGGTAGTTTACGATAGCAAAATGTTTTGATCAGTTGTTGCAACTTGAAAAGATTTGTCGAGGCAAACCATGATGAAGCAGACTTGAAAAAGTTATTGGCACACGATAAGTAGCCGCCAGGTAGTGTGTACCTTATACGCTGATAAGGTTTTTATTTTGTGTCCTCTTTTTCATCTGTGAAAATATGGTAACCCTACATTCACGTGCGGTTATCGTCGATTATTCACACGTACATTCTATTTTTCGCTTTGATTTGTATGACTGTTAATGCATACATTTTGTTTAGCATTCTTATTTTTCGTTTTTCATTACTTCCAACTTCAACATTCACGTTATATGATGATTCTACTTCATAATGAACAATGCAGTCAGATAATTTAACTCACTTGAGGAATATTCAGTGCCCTGCTGATGTGAGACGGTGTCAGCCGACCTCCTCCTCGCAACATCATCGTCCAGTTGCTCATGGTCTCCGTATCGTCTCAGATTCTCGGCCACCTGTATATATTATAAGCCAAGCAGCAAAACCTTAAGTATGTTAGAGGAGTCTAGGACAATAGACATAATACCCCCGGACAAAACCCCCCGGACAAAACCCCCACTCACAACTTTTGACAATAAAATATTGACTAGATAGTCTAAAAAGATTTCAAGCAAGCGGTTACTTCATACTGCAAGTAATGATGCAATGACATGTGTATTGTTTGGACATTTTTTTCAAGCTAACATATTTCGACAAGCAAAATGGTGGAATTTATAGTCAAATGGCTCACTATTATAAATAATTAGTTACGAGTCTACCAAGTATTATCCTGTTCTTTTGGCAACGTTATTTCTAATCGTTACTAATGGGTTAAATAGTAATGTTGTGTGCGAGCCTACGCATGTAGTCAAGTAGACTACGATTGCTGAAGTCACGTACAATGTTAACAATCCGTTCATTGTGCTGTTGATCGGAATCTCTAGCTACCCTACCTACCTACCCTCATTATTTACTTGATTAATTAGCACCTCTTCAATGTGCTGTTGATCAGAATCTCTAGGCTCTACCTACCCCCATTATTTACTTGATTAATTAGCACCTCTTCAATGTGCTGTTGATCAGAATCTCTAGGCTCTACCTACCCTCATTATTTACTTGAATAATAATTATCAGCACCTCTTCAATGTGCTGTTGATCAGAATCTCTAGGCTCTACTTACCCTTTAACACCTTTTCAGTTACTTGCTAGCTTATTTAACACCTCTTCAATTTGGAGCTGGTGGGTGGGTTTTATACCGGGGGTTTTGTCCGGGGGGTTTTATACGGGGGGGGTTGTCCGGGGTATTGTCCTGCTCCCATGTTAGAGTAGAACACTGTTCAAGCCTTTTTCACATTCATAGGTTATGCATCATATCCTCTTGTCTCATCTCTAATCTGTCGATTTTCGACATAATCTATTCAGGGTCCTGAATCCTGATAATAATCAGATGAAAACATTTTATGGAAGAATGCTGTACTCCTATCAATTTATCTTAAGATGTTTGTACACCGGAGTGTGGCTCTTCTGCAACCAATCTAACAACTTTAGGATATACTTACTTACTCACTTACTTATAATCCGTCTGACATACTGCAATTTCACTTCAAATCAACCCATCATTGAATGACAGGTTGCATTTTAAGACGACAGGGACATCGATGTCCTCATGTTGATAGTGGCACTATAGAAGTCATTAGATGAGAATCAGAAGTGTCGATTAACTCACTGGAGACATGTAGGGTACACAGCAACACAGGAGCGCTCGTGAATAAGCTTGGTCCCGGCGCTTACCTTCTAATTAGCGCTTTAAATTTCGAGATTACGATCTGTACAGGATCGGATCGGAATAAAGCGCTAACAATACACGTTTGGTTTGACACTCCACTCCACGGATAAAAGAAAAGAGGTCCAGGTCATAGGATGGAAGTCTTTGGACCGGGAAGCATTCCATTAACTCCCACCTGACAACCAAATCCGGTCTTCAGAGAGAAGGTCTATGTAATGTAAGTGTAGATCTTCTAAATCTCCAGCATCACAAAAACCGCGTTAGTGCACCAGCATATTCACCGTCACTATATCAAATTAAGTCTGCGATGGCCAAGCTGTTTTGTCCGTTCCGGTGCCACGTCTATGGCGTAGGCCTAGCTAATACATTATTACATCGTAATTACATTGCATATATTTGATTAGATATGAATATTCTTTAGAAAACTTACAGTATTCGATACCAACTGTGACACCCTTGATTTGGCTTCTTCCGTTTTCGGTTCGGACATGACGAAGAAAAAACCGGATCTGTCGAGCCATGTCTCCGGACTCACCGTCTCCTCGTCATTCAACTCCTTCACCTGCAAAAATTCCATTCTAATAGAGCTACTACTAAATGTATGCAACAAATTGATAGTAATCGTAAACTCCAAACTTCTAAAGTGCCACTCGAAAGCTAAGCGCAGGGCACCAGCTTATTGACGAGCTCAATCATGAAGCATTATGCTACGAAAAGTTGTAAAGCCATATAAATTGAGGCTTATTTATACATGTAAATATAATTATTCATAAACGTTAATAACTTAAATTCTGTCATTTACTAAGCGGGCAACGTCAGTATAGTGTGCAGGTTCGAATGAGGAATCGTTGAAATGACCACCATGCCTCATTTCATTTTAGAGGTCAGGATTTGCAGAATGACTTAAAGTTTATGAAAGCCATCTTTAACATATAGACTGTGTGACTATTTAATAATAATAATAATAATTGCTCGGTGTTAAAAAGCGCCTCTGATTGGTGTTCACTGTGAGAGGCGCTTTATAAATTTATAAATACAATACAATACAATCTTTTCTTTATTAAGCGCCTGACAAACGCACTGCGCTGTACATTTACATGTTATGCAATTGAAACAATCTTAACTACTAACAGAACAGACAGCCTGCAATATAACGGCACTAATAGCAGCCTACAAAGCATATCCGCCCTATGGGGCTCGAACTCGGTACCACTCGCACTCCATGCCAGCGTGTTATCCAATGCGCTATCGGGCCCCCGATAACATATATACAGCCATGTAGCACTACACATGGTTCCTGTATTGCTAAATCATATCTCACAGCTCTAAAGTGTTAAATAGGGCCTATGTGGCGGTTGGAAGCCACAGCACAAACCACCGGTTAGGCCAACTGTGCCTGCACTTTACATGCCATTTTAAAGATTCTCTTAAAGCACTGCTTTGACACTGCCAGTAAATAACTCGAGTGTCAAGTTAATGTAAAAATAATTTGAAAGATGTTCAAACATGTTAGAAATGGCATAGCAATATGAAATGTCCTTTATGCATTTGGTGACTGCTAGAGACCATAGAAACAGATCAATTTATGAACTGTAGGCCCTAGGCTACCTCTATGTGTGTGTCTCCAAACGCACCGGCCGCTCCACCCGTTCCTAAGAAGGCTAAGATGTAATCAGAAATAAGCAACATTTACAAAAAGCAGGAACCACCATTAAACACTGCAATAACTGGCACCAATTACACATGACCATCAACAGAACAACATTTAGTTAAGTGATGCAACAATAATTCTACCATTTGTTAAGTTAAACAGTACGATTCCAGTTGTTGGACATGATGTTCACAAGTGTACCAAATAACTGTAGGAAAACTCGCAGCCGCATGGCTCCTGATGTGCACCAAAAATTAAGTCTACGATATAATGCATATGAATGAATCAATGTAACTAGGATGAATGAACGAATGAACGCAAGTATGTATATATGTATCTTATACAGTGCCTTTAACGAATCTCACAAAGGCACTTAACATGGCAATCTCACAGCTCTAAAGAGGTGCATAGTAATACGATTTCTATAGCGCCGTATCACAGCCGAGCATTTTACCCATCCCCAATCAGCATATCAGCATTTTACCCGTGCCCGCGTCGTGAGTATCGTTTAGGGTCACGTTAAGCGTCGGTTAGGGTCGGGGTTAGGGCTAGTGTCATTAGAAAATTCGGCGTCCGCGCAGCATGCCCAAAGATACTGTATAATCCTTCAGCCCCGATACTACAAGTTTGCCCAAACATCTACATAATTGCTGTCGAAACCATTTTTGTTAAATCCAACGATACGGCAGCCATAGCAGCGCTCCATCACCCAGGGCCGATGAGAGGGGGGTCAGATGGGGTTGCTGCCCCGGGGCCCGGTTCTATGGCAGGGGCCCTGGCAGGGGCCCGGAAATGTCTAAAACTTCTTTCAAACTGAAGAAACCTGTGGGTTTTGGCCTAATGAAGTCTAATTGCTTCAATTTAATAGCTAGGTAATGAAGTATATGAAATGTCTGTATTGAATTTCTTTACCAAAATGTAAGCCAATAACGAATGTGACAGTGGAAATTGGACTGAAAAGGTTAGCATTGTTGTTAACAAAAACGATTTAATAACTGTGAAACTTAACAGTCTCAGTTGCTCAGTCAGAGGATTTAGGAGTGAGCACAGTAACAGAAGTTGGTCATCACTCATCAAAATGGTTCTGGACTATCTGCTGATGCAAAGTTAACTGATGCAGACAAATCTCGATTTCTGACTGAATTCTATAATCCACCAGAATCGTATGCGTGGCCAAGAACTTTGCATTACGGTGGGCGTAATGCAAAGTTCTAGGCCACGTTATAGTTGAATAACTTGAATTTGAAAAAAACTGCTTATCAGTGGGCCTATTTTGAGATTTATCAGCAGTCGGCCTAGAATTGATTATTCGTTTTGGGAGGCATAAAATTTGTACTGGATGTAAATTTCTGAATTGAAATTTCAGTTATTGTCAAAATAAATAATACTTTAACTTACAGCTGGATGTAATTCATCACAATAAATAATTGATATCAAATTACCAATATCTGATATTATACTAATTATAATTCCATTAAGTTGATAACGAATTAGAAGATGAATTACCATCAGAAATCTGGAGCTCAATAAAGGAAAGAAAGATTGGTGAAAGTCAGGATCGAATGCAAACGAGAGACAAACAATCCTTCAAAGCCTTGCATTTTCAATTTTATCAAAAGCGAATGATGCAACAAATCAAAAAGCTGACAATATCGTTGCTAGTATGATAGTAGATGTACGTGGAGTTGATCATGGTAGGCTACAGAGCGAGTTGTTGACGTAGTCCATGACATTGTAGACAATGCAACACAGCAATTGACGTATCACCTCTTGAAATTGGATATCATAATGCGATAAATGTCATTTAAAAAATCATTTATCACATTCACGAAATCACATTTTCATATTAAATTTCTGTAAATTTCTTTATAATTAGAGTCGTAGATGGACCTATTAAACCAGAAATTGATTTTCACATTTACTTTTACTATTATTATTCAGGGCTTTTAAAGCGAATTTTGAGAACTGCAAGACCCATTAAAAAGCCATAGTGAATTAGCCTATTCCAAATCGGATGACAATGAACATTTTAAAACTAGTTTTAACTGCATGAAAATGCTTATACAGCTGCACAACTTCATTTATGACTGCCCTTTTTGTGTAGAACTGCACACTAAAAAAGTCCTGTTATTATTATTAGGCTATTACCCTTATTACTATTCGTTAAATGTAGCCTAGTTTGATGGCGTTTTTCAGGCTTACCACCAGACATGGGCTTAATAATGAAAACGAGGGGCCCTGATGGATGTCTGCCCCGGGGCCCGATTTGGCTCTCGACGCCCATGCCATCACCACCGGACACCAACAGCACGATAACAGTTACGATAAATTGCCCCAAATAACAGTAAACGGTCGAAAACTTGTGCATCCTTCACTTTCTTACAAACTATATACCTTAAAAGGGCAGTTTTACTAATTTTTGGTTTATAAACCATGTTTAAAGACTTATGAGAAATTGTAAAAAAAAATATAAAAAAATATAGGCATAATTTCTCGTGTTCGACATCTCCTGCCACGATATATACTTGTAAATTTATATTATTCTTTAATATATCCGTATATGTCCTTTTGCAATCTCACATGGGCCTCTATAGGGTAGAGTGGGGCCCCCTTTAACGGTGTTTGCTAAATTACAACGTGAGTAACAGCATTTTAAGCATGAAATTATTGCAAGATCTTGTACTGAATGTCCCAAGTAAAGTAAAATTATGTCCGATAAAATTCCCCAAAAGATTACATTAAAAAATAATAAAATACACCTGGGGCAAAACGCCCCCCGTGATCTGACCCCCGCTACCTGAAAAGTCGATGCACATAATCAACTGCTATCACTGCATTGATGCAACAATAACTATAAGAAGTGAAGATCTCTAGAATTTTTAAAAAAAGATGTCATAAAAATAATTAAATAAAAAAAATACGCTTTGCTCCAGGTGACTCTGAGGTGAGGGGGCGTTTTGCCCCATGTCATCATTTTCCATAGGGGGCGTTTTGCCCCGCTTGGTGCTACCTTGTGAGATTGCCTATATAATAAAAAAATTGATATGTTAAAGCCCCATTTATTGTGCACAGTAATTCGATATAGGGTATACTTTAGACCTATATTTTTATTATTGGCTATGTCTAGCATTTTGGCACCATTAATGATACAGAATTGCCGGCTGACTCTTATAAGGAAACACGAAAAAATCAATTTTTCTAAAATAAAAAATAAGCAAACCATCTAAAGATAAATAACTGACGATTATCTCATTAGGGTACAACTAAGAAACCCCAGAACATTCAAAAATTTCATTACATGGCACAGGGGGGACAGGGCCGGGAGGGGGCGTTTTGCCCCACTCTACCCTACCTACCGTACCCGCTTGACCATGCTGACAACCTTACAGAAGCGAGTTATTCGAATCATATGTAATGTACCCTACAGAGCTAGCACTAAACTTTTATTTCTGAACATGAAAATAGCCTACTACCTTTCGAATGCATTAATAAGCTGCAAATGGCGCTATTTATGTACAAAATTCATTCGCGCCAAATATGATCAAACTTTGATCACAGGTTCTGTAAAAATTCTGAGGTACACGACCACTATACAAGATCATCAAGCAATTACCACCAAAGAAGTGTGCACACCAATATTAGGCAGCATACTACTGAGCATAGTATCAGCACATACGGACCGCTGCTTTGGAACTCCCTGCCCAAAGAACTTACTTGTTTACCCACAGTCTATCAGTTCAAAAATAAATTAAAAGTTCACCTTTTGACTGCAACTGTTTAAGATTTACTACATGGTTTGTGTATGCATTACTCTTTTATTTTTTTATTTTTTTTATTGCTCTGTTTTTATGATACTAGTTAACTCTGCATTTGTTGTTTGAAGATTGTTTATTTCCTGTAAGAATAACAGTTACTATGGACACCATAACAAGGATTGTTTGAAGACGTACTGTTGTAAATGATGAATAAACAAAATACTGTTAGATTAATGATTGATGAAACTAGGGTGACCCTGCTAGCGGAACCTTATGTTCCTTTGGGTCTGCCTATTGACGCCACTGCACATGAATGTCTTGATTGTATATTTGTTTGTGATAGTATTATGGTGATCAATACACAGAATTGATTGATTGATTGTATCTTCGAAATTTCTTAGGAAACCAAGCACTCATAAAAAACGACACAATAAACCCAAAGATAGCCCATTTTCTGCTTTATTAAGTAAGTAAAGTAAACGACTAGTTCGTCCGTTAACAAGAAGTACGCGAAGGCAATCCAGCAGTGTATACGTATAGCTCTGTCAGCATGCCTACATGGAGCCCTTGCTTTTCCCGACAGACATAATAAAAGATGCACGTTCCAAGTATTTGCATAATTGCATCCCTTAGTTTTTTACTCACTTTTGATAGTGTTGTACAGGGCAGTGGCTTCGGTCCGTCTGCCTATGATGTTAATGGATCGGATCTAGCCTACACCCAAGGAACCGTGAAAACATCATGTCTAAATATGCCGACGATACTTACCTTCTGGTCGGATCTTCAATGCGAAACACCATCAGTGCAGAGCTTGTCTGTTGAGCAATGGGCAGTGATTAATCTAGACGTCTCTTGGGGGGAAGTTCGAAGGGAAGGATCGAGTTTCCCCCCAGAAAAATGAAAGATATGTAATTTTGTACAGAAAGTGTGAAATTTAGGGATAATTCCCCACCCCAGGATTTACGGTCTACCTTCGAATTTTTGTTGGAAAACTCTCGTTACTACCCCCCTCGAAAAGTCTTGGAAAACGCTCGTTACTACCCCCCTCGAAAAGTCTTGGAAAACTCTTGTCACTACCCCCTTCGAAATTTCGAAAGAAGGATCGAGTTCCCCCCCCCAGAAAAAATGAAAGATATGTAATTTTGTACAGAAAGTGTGAAATTTAGGGATAATTCCCCACCCCCAGGATTTATGGTCTACCCCCGAATTTTTGTTGGAAAACTCTCGTTACTACTCCCCTCGAAAAGTCTTGGAAAACTTGTCACTACCCCCCCCTCGAAATTTCCTAGAAAACTCTTGTTACTACACCCCCTCGAGAAAATTTCCCGGTTGTGTCAACTTTTGAAATATGTGAGATACCCCAGAACCCTGGATTCCCCCGACAGCAAGGGGAGTAGAAACACTGAGCAATGGGCGACGGCAAACAATCTGCGTCTGAACGTTCGAAAAACACACGAGATGATTATTACCCGGAATCGTAAAGTATATATACTGCCACCTCAAGCTTTGGAGGGACTCGAACGTGTTTCTACCATTAAGATCCTAGGTGTAACCATAACCAATGACCTTCGAGCCACTATAATCACGTGGAGGAAGTCCTTAAGTCTCCTGTGTAGTGGAGCTTTACACGCTCTCGGGTCTAATGGTCTTCCCAGTGGTGCCCTCTGCCGCAGTGCATATTTTAACGGATTTGGACTACTGGGACAAAGTCTACGACTCTACTTTCAATGTTATTGGAAACTAACATTGAAAGTAGAGTATTACCTGGGACAAATCCTAAAACTACTGGGGCAAATACTTAAAACTACTGGGGCAAATACTTAAACTACAGGGACATTTGTCCCAGTAGCTACACAGTTAAAATATGCACTGCTCTGCCGGGTTGCTGAGGCAACTGTCGTCTCTCGATTGACTTATGCCGCTCCAGCCTGGTGGGGTCTTACAACGGCTGAAGACCGAAAAAGACTCGAGAGACTTCTGCAGCGAATCAAGCATGCTGGATATCTTCCTCCTAACTCAGCGGATATCGATCAGCTGGTGTGTGATGCTGACGCCAGTCTACTAAAGGCAGTGATAAGGAACGATTTCCATGTGTTACGTTCAGTACTGTTTCCACCAATAATTACTCGTCATTATAATCTGCGACCCCGGCCTCACAGTGTGATTCTCGTTAACGATAACGATAACGAAAATGTTCGTTAACGAAAATAAAATTATTTCGTTAACGATAACTATAACTAAAAAATACCATTAACTATAACTATAACGAAAATAACACTAACGAAAATTCATCTTTATTTTCGTTAATACAAAAAAATAAAAACAGGAAGTGCAATATGGACGATTCGACATAAATGAGAACGAAAAATGCGATATTTTTATTATGCACTTTGTCAGTTACTTTGGAAACTCGTGTATTCATGAAGCTGAATGCACCCATGCTTCAAAGGCTTTCAAAGCTCTGAGCAAATTGTGAAACAGCGTGTTAATACGCACAATTTTGCATGTAGCCTTAATTATTGTAACTAAGTAGTAACTAAAATTAACTAAAATAAAAATCCATTAACTATAAATAAAACTATAACTAAAAAGTA
Organism: Aporrectodea caliginosa; assembly: GCA_020284085.1. Taxonomy (NCBI): domain Eukaryota; kingdom Metazoa; phylum Annelida; class Clitellata; order Crassiclitellata; family Lumbricidae; genus Aporrectodea; species Aporrectodea caliginosa. The sequence continues at coordinate 393,009 of JACEVL010000127.1, read as the reverse complement.
ATACTAACTATAACTATAACTATAACTAAAATAAAAACCATTAACTATAACTGTAACTATAACTAAAATAAAATCTGTAAGGAGAATCACACTGCGGCCTCATGATTTCACTCTGCCGGATAGGGATGATCGAAATTTTATACCTAGAGTAGGCTACTTTATGGTGTATTGGCTAAACAATAATTTTCTTTAGCAATAGGTCGCAGTCACTAATACATTCCTAAACCTTTTATCTATTTGACTATATATTATTTTTTGTCTAAATTCTAATCGATATCTAAACTGTTGATTTTGTAATCTTGTTGCATTTGTGTCAACGAGTTTTGAAATAAAGGAATAGTAGTAGTAATAGTAGGCCTAGTAGTTCTTTACCTAGCTTAATTTAGTCCTTTCTGGCTCTTCCCATGCATTTTCTTCTTATTATAATATTATTACAACAAATCGAATAACAAGTTTAACAACTGATTTAACAGCTTATAGTAATCTAAGACCTGATTTTATTCATATAATATTATTATATGCCGCCGATGTGCTATAAGCCTATTGGTCTCTCATATAGGAGTGCTTTAATTGAAGTACTGGTAAGTATATAATGTGCAAAATTATGCATCAGCTTAGCTGTGGTTAATGGGTCCAAATGAACCTAATGGCAGTGTATATCGAATTCTACAATCTGACCCGGTTAGCTGATCCACGCTATACTGACTCACCGAAACTGCATCTCTAACCCTCTGCACAAGAGGTCTTTAAAATTTATTCGAGACTGAAAACAATTTGATCATACAAATCCTTTGATTCCATTTCATCCCCTTACCTCGATCTTGATTCCAAACATCGTAAACCGATTGCCTGACCTTTGGATCTTGATCTGGAACCAACTTTGACCTTACCTGCTTATAGGTTTTGTTTTGACTTAGCGCATGTACATGGTTAATCCAAAGATTTGATTAAGCTGGTTCCTGAAGCTACGGCTCACCTATCCAGTTGAATAGTTCGATGTTCAGACAACAGGCGGCGCAATAATCCAGTTCTCCCTGATCGTTAGTCTTTGGTGTGGTGCACGTTTTCACGAGTAAATCATAATATACGTTTTATTCGACAAAATGTTTATTACTCGTGCTTTATTATTTTATGTTAGGAGGAGGCACATTCCTGGAAAAATTGATATTGGGTAATTCGAGTTTTATAGCGTATGGAAGCTTTTGTCGTGATATGAATTCTGAAGGTTATAACTACTTGAGGTTTACCCGGTTGCCCGAGAGTGAGTACTAGGGGACTGCGGGTATACCCGTACCCGCGGGTTTACCCGTACCCGACCCGTACCCGCGGGTCGGGTACGGGTCGGGTACGAATTTCACGGGTCGGGTCGGGTACGGGTAGGGTCATCACGGGTACGGGTATACCCGGTTTTACCCGTGCCTACGTGAAGTTTTGGGGTTACAATGTCACCGTTACATATAATAGAGAATGTCGACGCACAATGACTCTGACCGTGTCTGCAACGTCTTATTAACAGTTACTTAGTGTTCTAGCTGACAGCATATATACCACGGAGATAAAATGTACAATGAAATTGAGACAGCACAACAGTTGCATATGATAGGTTCCATAAGTTGACTGCCTATTATTATTACTACTACTACTACTACAACTGCTGCTGCTGCTGCTGCTGCTGCTGCTGCTGCTGCTGCTGCTGCTGCTGCTGCTGCTGCTGCTGCTACTACTACTACTACTACTACTACTACTACACTACTACTACTACTTCTACTACTAGGTCTACTACAACTACAACAACAATTACTATCATCATCATCATCATCAGCCTATTTATTATTATCACTACATGCTGAGTTGTAGGCCTATTGGCCTGGTAGGGATAGGGACTTTGGGAAGGCGTGCTAATGACGTGACGGGTACTGTACGGGTACGGGTATACCGTTGAATACGGGTAGGGTAGGGGTAGTAATTTTGAGTACGGGTCGGGTACGGGTACGGGTAACGGTTCTGTGTTACGGGTACGGGTCGGGTAGCAAAAATGCTCTACCCGCAGACCTCTAGTGAGTACAACTCAAAACAAACCGAATCCCCGAAAATAGTTTACTGCTGAGCGATTGAAGAAGAAGAAGATGATGAAGAAGAGCAGTCCCTTAAGCTAGCCCCTGAGGCAGCCATGGGTATGTGTTAGCCTTGGCGTATGAGAATGGATGGCCAGTCTTCTCACTCACCGTCTCCTCTTCCCACCGACAGTGTACGGTCAGTTTACTCGTTATAGCTGAGTTGGCTAGGGGGTACTGGTGGAACAGAAATCTCAAAAAATAGTGTGGAGTAGTTGAGGCGTCTCCGCCGTCTCCGGAGTAGTATACTAGGAAAATATCCTGAAATCCCGAACAATTACTTTGCGCATACACCTTTTTTCAAGCAATTTGTTCCTTTCATGTTACTTATGTAGATGGAATATATTTTGGTCTCTTGATGTACTTAACAATAAATATGAGCTCCTGTTTATGTGGCTTTATATTTTGTGGTTATGACATTTCTCAAAGTTGCTTGCTTGGATCAACCAAATTTTTTTGTGTTTTGACGACAGTGACACCACTGACATGGGCATTGCACTAGAAGCATTTACAGGGGTAATAGAGACTTTATCAAATGGTGTAGAGAATGCCACAAAACTAAAAATGGGCTTGCACGGCCCGTAAACACGGGGACTTTTAAATGGCATGGCTTCCATTTTAACAGTCAGTGGTGGTCCAGCAGGGTTGAGGCCATACGTTCGCTATACAAACACGCGTACACTTACATAATTATATGTCAAGTCAGATAGGGCCTGACATGCATATCTCGCTTATTTTAAACGTCAGATGTACTGAACCGTTAACAATGTTTCCTTGAACTTTTATATGATCATGTTTTGCTCATGGGAGTAGCCAGGAAAAAATTTTGGAGGGGGTTTTAAGATTTCGGGGGTTTCCTCTGGAGATGGTCGCAGAAACTAAAGTTTTTGGTTTTTCCCATGTAAAAGCATATAAAATTTTGGGGAAATTTATTTCGGGGAGGGGGGTTTGAACCCGTAAAACCACCCCTAAATACGCCCATGGTTTTGCTATACATACTTATAACGTACTGTGACAAGTAAATCTAAGGAGAAACCATGTAAAGGCCCAGGTGTAAATTAAAACATTATTTATTAAACTATTTACGAGCAAGATGTGAATTTCAAATGCAGCGAACATAGTCCTCAACCTCATCACACAAGAAAAAACCATCAGGTCTAAACAAGACCTATAATGCCTGGTTGAATACAAATACAGATGTCATCCACAGTTGGAGACCAAAATGAACAACGGCAATGTAGACAAGTGTCATCCCAACTGGGATATGAGACCGACAGATTTAAAAGGCCAATGTGATAATTCAGAGCACCAAACTGGCACTAACAGTGATTAGGAGGAGGAGGAGTCTGAAACTCCTACGCACTCAACTTCTATTTATACCATAGCCGCTTTAGAGATGCAGTCCATCCTATTTATCCCTCTTGTACATCCACAATTCCACATATGCCTGCATGCAACAATACATACACGAACTTCTTCACTAATTTAGAATGCCCTTGAAATTCATAGGGCATTTTAAATCAGTGAAGAAGAAGAACTGTGTACAGTACTGATTGTTGTATAAAGTGACCTTCGGAAAGGATACACAGTCCCAACACTGCGTCTTTTCCAAAGGTCACTTTATACAACAATCAGTACTGTAACAAAGTCTCTGTCTTTTTCCTTCTCTCTACTTGTAAAAGCTTCATAATCACAGCTGTACATGTTACAGTCGTAATTCATTAGCAGTGTGCACTGTGAAAGAGTTTCAATGCTGATGCATTAGCCGCTATGTTATTAGTATAAATTTGTTTCAATTTCTGCATTGAACTTTCGTATTATGAATATTTATGCTGTAAATTTTTTTATCTTTAGAAAACATCAGCTTGTGAAACCTGTCACAGTTCAAATGAAGAAAGAGGCTCTGGCTTCTTTACTGCTTGAGCAAAATAATCTCAGTCTTATTCAGCGACCATACCTCAGTGAGGTAAAACTTTTAAATTTATTGTTGCTTGATATTGAAACTCTTACAGCAGCACAGCAACGAGAATGTTGAAAAGTTTTCATGCAGTTTAGAGTAGTAACTTGTCAAATGTTTTAGACAGCAATTGCTTGTGAAAAATTGTGTGCAAGCTTGGCTCAAGGAACCAGGAATGAGTCATAGCTCGAATTATTATAATAAATTTGCATCTTTTCTGGGTTTAACAGGAAACAAATATAATAGTATCATATCTTTGAATTGTCTATGTAGTTATTTTATTTAGTTAGTCTTTCTACATTGAAAACAGGAGTCAATAACTTGTTTTTAAAGATTATTTGAATAGTGGCAAAATAGGCATGTGACATGACACTTACCCAGTACATTGTGATCTGGTAAACAACAGAACAATGTCACACATCTTGTGTGAACAACAAACACATCTTATGTGATTGGTATGCATGAGTAAATTTACAGTATTTTTGTTATGTAAATCTCACTTTAGGAAGAAGAGTCCTGCTTTGACGATTCAGAAGCACGAATTGCAGATTTTCGTAAAATGAGAGATGAACAAATCCGGAAAAAGCTGTGGAGTAACTATACAATGCAAGAACATTTTGATCACCTCAACGTTACGAAGAAGTGGGAATAATGATGAGAACTTTATCGAACAACTCTTTGTGCACCACTCATTTCAATAGTTCATCCTTTTAATCCTGTACTGAATAAAGTCTTACTGGCAAGAAAGTTGTCAAACCACTTGTTTTGATATTAATTAAATATTGCCAATATAAAGTTGAGAAACATTTGGGTTCAGGGCATAGCGACTGTGGTACCCGAGGAATGGTTAGAAAATAAAAGGTAATAAGTAATTAAATAAGTTGCTTGGAAACCATATTAACTGCATTGTATGTAAAAGTTAATAGGTACTGAAATAAGAAACATTTCAAACAGATGGTGTAGCCATGTTGTTTAATAAAGTGGTATTATTCATGTATAAATAAATCTATCAAAGAAATTTTCTTAATAACCCAAATAAAGCGATTTCAGATAACAAGGAATGCACTTATTTGTGCTGTTACCATATGACCCAAGTTCTGAAATCACTTAACAGCTGAATCTTGAAGATGCTTGATCACGTACTGTATGCACGACACAGTTGTTCATTTCTTAATCAGGATTCCATTTCTCGAACATCATAAATTAACTTCATAAAGCCCAAGATAACAGTTAACCAACAGTTTGGAATGTACATGTATGTATTCCTGCTCCCCAGAGTAATACACCAGCCTGTCCTGATGTCATTTAATGAATTCTGTCTGACTACACAATACGTAATCTTGAAACTAGCTACATGTAGTAGCTACCTGAATGCTACTCTCTAAATGAAGCTACAGTATAATGCACACTCACTGACCTCCACCAATATGGAAGTGCTGGAATGCAGCATTCCAGGAGTGAACGGATTAGATCACTATGAAGGTCAGGTAGACCAAGATAAGCGGTAAATAAAGTTGTGCAACAAACGGATTGTTACAGAGTGAAAGGTATTGTAAAGAAGCAGTTTCACAGAAGGAATTATTTTATAGAACTCGGTTAAAACAAATCTGCAAGAGAAAAATTGTTGGGTCGGTACTTTAGGCGCCATAATTCTATTGTACATGAGAAATTCATTGATCCCTGCATGAATGTGAAGGAAAACAGAATACTGTACAGTAATGTGCAAATTCAAAGTCAATGTCTTAAAGTGGTCTACAGCTGTTCATCTAATTGCCTCATTTAACTGGTTAAAAAAGTATGCATCTCTTTTGTCAAAGCATAACAATTTGTTATCGCTATTAATAATAGAGATCAGTTAAAATCATAGACCTCAATCTCTCCCTTCCTACAGATGCTGCTCACTTCAAGTTCTCAAACCTTCCATCTCGACTCTGGAATGATCTCAGTTCCCCACTAATACCACCGTGATTCTACCATCGTCTACTTCAACCTCCTTTATTTATCAACCCCAGACTTTCCACTCAAAGTTACAGTTTTCAAGACTCTGTGTACCATGGTCCATCCATTCCTCTACCTGCCAATCTATCTTGTCCTCAAGGAAACCCGCTGTAGCAGCTCCTATGCCTCTCACTGGTCGCTCTGGTCCCTCTGGCTAGGATCATAAGTAAGTAAGTATACTCTAATTATTCCACTTGCAAACGCACAATGGGACATACAACATGAAGCATTTTAATAATACATTGAGTAATAATTAGTAATTAAAGATCTCTGGACATCCTCTCTTACACGACTGTAATTTGCTATTGAGCATGTGCCCCACAGATTTTAACATCTTTGATGTGCCCCATGGCCCTGTGCTTAACTTCATCATAACGCTCTATAAAGCTTGAGCAGTAGTAGTTTCTGTTTAACGAAACTGTGTGACAACAAAGATCATTAGCGTCGCCCTCCTCCTTCATCCAGGTTTGGGACTGGCACTGTCAAAGTAGGCTACGGACAGTGGCGGACCCCTATATCAATCAATCAATCAATCAATCAATCAATCAATCAATCAATCAATCGTTTATTGTTAACCTTTTCGAACAATCATTTACAATTACACAGTTTTCGTCGAAAGGGTAACAAGGGGGCCCTGAAGGGATACGTATCCCGCTAAATTATGGTCACCTATTACCAGATAGTAAAATCCACGGCTCTGGTAAATCCAGAGGCAGTATATGAATACCTATTCCTAGGTGGTGGAGATGGATATTTTGAGGTAACGATTACAATTTTTTATATCTTGGAACTATTCACTATTTTCCGGAAAGCGGAATGGCACTATCAGAGGGCGTGATGCGGTTGTCATGTTCCATGTATCACTACGCGTACACTTCATGATAGTTTAGTTTTGGTTACAAAATCAAAGAAGGCTTTCAATTTAATGTTTCGACGGTTTCGTCCGATTTTTGCACACTAATTCTGGATTTTTGACAATTCTGTGAGTTAGTTGCATATAATGAAATAGCCGTTTTGTTCTTTTGATGCTTTTGCTTGCTGTCGGTGTGTCCACTGTTAACGTTTTGAAGCCCGTCCTGCTCCCGTCCGTCAAATTGTACTAAATATGAAGTGGAAAACGTAAAGGAAATCGCTTACAAATATGGCTAAAATCACTCCAAATGTTTGATTTTCCGCATAATCGGAAGAATTATTAGTCTGTGTTGAATCGGTTTAGTGTTTCTTGTGCATGGCCTTTGTTGTATACACTTTCGGTGAGGCCATTCCGCCCAGGAAGGCCAGGATGATCCTACGCCCAAGATTACCTGTTCCTTCCGAGTTACGGTTTTGAGCCATCGACGTTTTGTATTCATCTGCTTTTGAAAACAGATCTGTTATATGAATTCAGAAGAGCAGGTGCCAGAAAAAGGGACACACGAGTTTGATTTCTAGTTGCTGGTCCTGACTGTAAACGTATAGGCAAGCTTATAATATCGGGGGCTGAAGGATTAGTGCGTAAGTTTAAAGGCGTCTTTAGGCACAGAGGCAGAGATCAGTATTGCAGAGGTCTGTATACACAATTCATTAACATATCTAACCTAGTGCTTTGCCCTCATAAGCCAAGGCTAAGAAAATGAAGTCCCTAACACTTCATACCAATGGTTCCCTCTCGGGGTGAGGTTAGGCGTCGTGAGGGTCGGTTAGGGTCAGGGTTAGGGTTAGTGTCGTCATTAGAAAACCTGGTACCGTCCGGCATCCGCGCAGCATGCCCCAAGATACTGTGTAATCCTTCAGCCCATGATGCTATAAGTTTGCCAACGTATAAACTTTGTTAAAGGTGTTGTATGACGTAAGTAATGACGCAGCAAGAACTGATTAAGAACATATTCATTTATTGTTTAAAAACAACTGTTCTGAAAATCAAGCCAGAAGTGAATTTTGGAAGAGGCTTATATTTTGTTTGTTTAATATAAAAACATTTTGAATATTATTGTCATAAATGACTAATGAGAAAATTATACTGCAGCTAGCGACATATGACAAAGTGATCATGATCGACAAGTTTATCAAGAAATGTCCCCTTGCAGTTCCATTGCTCTGTTTATAAACAATATGGCTTGCAAAGATTTGAAGAGAAAGTAGAATGCTGCACACTACCAGAAGGACTGTGTATGAAAGTAAATAAGCAGTTAGCGGTTCCCACTCTGACCATGGCCATTGGGTCTTTGGCTTAACTGAGGGACAATCTGGAAAATCCTTTGTGATTCCAGTAGCTGATAAGAAAGTCACAACTCTGGAAGGCATCATATCACAATACATCCTGTCGGGAATTTGTATTATATCTTATACATGGAATGGTTATTCCAGTGTAGAAAACTTAGAATATGACATTTTCTCATATTCTGCTGTTGTGCATTAATGTGACTGCATAGATCAAATTGAAGCTGAAGTTCACACAAACAACTTGGGAACAGGTGGATGTGTGCCAAACATAAATTACAAAGACAAGTTTACATTATTAGCAATTTGTTTTGCACATATCTGGAAGAGTTTTGTCTGGCAAAATGCATTTCTAAAACTTCTGATGTGTATCACAGAAACTTGCCCAATTTCTTATTTTATACACCAATAAACGTATGATGAAAATGTGCATGACTCTCAACTTTCTTAATTTTCTGTAGCATATAGCTTGTTTACTTATTCTGGACCTTCTGGTAGTATGCAGTGCTGTACTTTCTCTTGCAATCTGGGGTAGCCATTTTGTTTATAAGTAGGGTGGCAGCATGGGGATGTTTCTTGAGAATTTCCATGAAGTTCTATGCAATATTATTGCTGAATATTGCCATCTGTGTTGCCTATGTGCCGACATCGTAGCCAGGTTTTCATAGACTTGAACCAGAGTTCCATTTACTGGAGTCTTCTGAATTTTTTATTGTTATTTAAAGTTTCATTTTGGTGGTTAACAGTCTCTTAAATCTAGAAGAGGTCTATGGAAAATATGTTGCCTTACTGTTTTAAAACAGTATCCTGTTTGGTGATAGGTTTATTTATACACATGCACACACACCTACACACACATAAGGATCCTGACACACCGACACCACCTTCTCACTCGCACACTAACGCAGTCATTGATCTAATTATAATGCACAAGGCATATAATTAGTTAAAGTTTCGTGGCTCGGTTGCATTATAACTGCATACAGAGCAACACATGATACACTATATTGTATTGTATTTGAACACTATGTTATAGCGCCTTGCAGCCGTAGGGTTGCCATTCAATCCACCTCCCGACTAGGGACCCTGGGCAAGTCCTTCAATCGGAGTTGCTCATGCGCTTCGCGCAAACTGAGACTACAGCAGCAGTCGAAGGACTTGCCCAGGAAATCCTACGCCGGGCGCTATAACAGGTGTTCAAATACAATACAATACCCTCCAGCTGCAAGGCACACGAACATACCCCTAATTATAATGCCATTGCACAAGTTAATTAGTTAAAGTTTCGTGTGGTTGGTTAAACTGCATACAGAGCTGAACATGATTCACTATACACAATAAACCAATTACAATTTAGAACTTTGGTGATTGACTGATTGATAACACTTGACTCTTGTGCTGGATGGAAAAGTAGGAAATGAAACTTTGTTCTTTTTTGTGTTGAACAGCTGAGGTGCAAGAGAATTGCTTGTATGATTAGCCAACATGAGTTTCACCAGTGACGAGGTCAACTACTTGGTTTATCGATATCTGTTGGAATCAGGTCAGTCAGGACTGTTTAATTTCCAAAACATGTTATTAAATATACTAATATAAAAAATTTAAATATTTACTTTTTTTGCTTAAATGAGAGCTGTTCAACGATTAATTTTTTTATTGCGATTAATCTTGCGATTAATTGCATCCTGAGAAAAGAACAATGTAGTTTAGTTGTTGTTTTTAGATTTTAATAAATAGTAACCAGTATTTCTGTTCTTAATGAACTTCATATTTTTGAGCAGTATTGTTAAATACTGTTAAAAAATATAAAGTTCTTTTAAAGAAAAAACTTGTTGCTATTAATTTGTAAAATTTTTTAACAGAAGTGTAGATTGACCAGGTTCAGCCACTTTCTGCAGTACTTTGCAGTGTTCAGTAAACTCCTATCCAGACTGTGTTTGCAATTACTATTTAGTCATGGTTACATTTTTTAATTGCATTAATTACCCTAAAAATGTAGCGCGTTAATTGTGAGCGTTTACTGCAGTTAATCAACTACTTTAGTCTAAAGTAAAGTGCACTGATGTTGGTATCGCAGTAAAGTTTATGGTCAGTGGTTACTGGTCATGTTTGATATTGCCAATATCTCAACAAATACGGTTAAAATGATTGTTAGTATTATCATTCTCAGTTCATGAAAACGTGTACTCGACACAAAAATTTTGTGAAGATAAAAAATAGGTGCAATAATGAATTATTATGTTGTATTTTGTGGGTTTCAAAGGTTACATTTACCAATAGTTTCAAGAAGCAGTTTTTTTGTTAAATACTTTACCTGAATTACTACGTACATTGCTTGAATGGTTAAGAGTATGTCTAAATAAAATGAATATTAATTTAGAATTTATTATATGTCTATAATGTAAGGAGCACACCTCAAAAGTGCTAGATGGATGGTGCTTCAACCAGATAAATACTTTTTAAGTGTTTTTAAAATGTCTGATTTAGTTAATGTGGCTGAGCACTTGTTGAGGAGTTACATGTGCATGATAGCCTGGCTTTTGTTGGTTGTAGGTTTCACACATGCAGCTTATACGTTTGGCATAGAGAGCCACATTAGTCACTCAAACATCAATGGATCTGTTGTGCCTCCGGCCGCTCTTCTTAACATCATCCAGAAAGGTCTTCAGTACACAGAGGCAGAGATCAGTATTGCAGAGGTCTGTGTACACAGTTCAGTAATATTTATAACCAAGTGCTTTTCCCTCAAAAGCCAAGTCTAAGAAAATGAAGTCGCTAACACTTTATAGCCATGGTAGTTGCCTCTCACTGTTTACCTTTAGGGACTGCTTTTCTTCTTCTGAATACGTATATCCTGTCTTACAGTTAGTTTATAGGTGAGGTAAGCAACCAAGCATTATACACTTTTAGTGCCTGTATCTTTCCCTTCAACTGTCTAGTCTCTGTTTGAAAGTGGTCAAGCTTGGTGCAGATACAATTTTCTATGGTAGCTGGTTGTAGTGATCCATAATTCTCTGACTGAAAAGAGTTTTCTATGTCTACATTAATTTCACACTTGTGATACAGTTTCAGACTGTGTCCTCTTGAATTTCGAATTGCTTTCCTCAGATATATGTTTTTAGTCAGTGTAATTTGTGCAGGCATCAATAACGTCACCTTTCAGTCTTCTTCGTTCTAAGGAAAAAAGACTCTGTAGTTGAAAGTTTTCTTCATATGGAATCCTAGTTAGGCATCTGACAAGTTTAGTAATTGTCTTGTACTTTTTCCAGGCATTCAGTGTCTTTTTCTAGTAAGGGTTTCAAACCTCGTTACAATATTCTAGATGTGGTTATATAATATGTACTGTTCAGTTCCTGGCTGCTTGAAACTGGATTTTATACTTTTTGCTAAAACTCTTAGCTTTGTATTACAGCAATGTTGATAAACTGTAGTGTATTAACATTAACTAGTTTACATTTACTAGTAACTTAACTTTTCTGTAGCACATGTTAAGAGCCTTTTAGAGATGCAATTCCCCATGGCTTAGTTTCTTAGATTTCCGAGGCAGCAAAATACATTGATGCATACAAATTAAAAGCTGTTAATCCGAAAATCACATTTTGAACCATAGGTATATCGGTAAAATCGTTTTAAGTGATTTTTATGAGTGGAATGTTATCGTCTGATTCCTAAAGTGATGAACTGGAGTTTTCCCTCCTGCTGATGTGTAGGGTTTACTAGTATGTAATAAGAATACTACCCATCATTCGACTTATAATTATTTAAATACATCAAGAATAACTTTCTTGTGTTATTTTTCAGGATGGTACAGAGCGTAACATAGAAACAATATCGTTGATTGACGCTGTATTACCAGACGCAATAGAGCAGCGCAAACAAGGTGCAATCAAAGGCCCTCAGGCCAAAGCCGACGTGCCAGGGGCAGCTGGAGAGGAAGGTAAGGCCTTGTACTTTTGTCGAATGTAGGAGTGGACTGCTGGAATGTCCCAGAAAGAAGCGAATCCAATTTCGTAGACTTTTCAGTCAGCGAATTATGGCACACAGAACCTGTGCCCCAGATTAACATTTCTGTGTGATTTTGCATGGTAGAAATAATGTAATAATAATTACTTCTAATTTACTTTCCATGTAATGCTGATACCAAATTATGCTTCTTGGTCACCAAGACAACTGTGCAAACAGCAGGCTTAAGGTGACAGATCTGTACAAATGACCTTATGTACAAATTACCTAAGAGATGGCTGAACAGGCTTGCAGATACTGAGCTGGTCGTCATTTCACCCCATTGTAGTATGTTGCAAGTAACTTACTAGATCATAATGTGTAGGCTGTAAATCTGGATTAGATGCATGATCATGGCAAACTACAATTGGTGCTATATAAATGTTCTAGTCCATAGCATTCCAGTGGTTATCCAGCTTGAATTAGATGCACAGATTAGAAAAGGCTGTGAATATACTTGGTTTAAACCAGAATTAATTATAATTATGTAGATGACAATTTACATAATTGCATAAGAATAGGAAGAGATGGATTGCTTTGGGATCAGATTAGAATTCGATCAGTTTTCAGATTGTAGTAGCGGTTTAAGTTAAATCACCACAGAGTGAATTCAGACTAAGGCAAGAGAAGCTGTAGGAACCTAAAACTCTTATCTTTCTATGTTTATAGTAGTAGTACTTTTGCTGCCGTTAGTAGCAACCATAGCAATGATTGTAGTGACTGGTTTTCACTTATTGCATGAATTTTTCCTTTTTTAGCAAACCATATTGAGATGATGGATGTTGACAGCAGCACAGAGATTCCTGCTTCAAAGGCTTCAATACTAAAGGGCCACGAATCAGAAGTTTTCATCTGTGCCTGGAACCCAACAAATGACCTTCTTGCCTCAGGGTATTGATTTTACGCTACTGAGCAGGTTGCTCGTGTTGGTAATTTGTTATAGCATCTGTTTTGCTTACAGATGATTATCTGTTCTTAACCCTTTAACGACAAGCATACTAAAATGTATGGAAAATCAATACAGCTGTTCGTTAAAGGTTAATGACAAAATTACAGTTTTTTGGATAGTGCAGATCGCCTCTCATTAGTGAGTGGTGCGATATGAATTACCTTAACCCTTTAACGATGAGCGTGTACTAAAATGTATGGGAAACCATAAGCGGTTCGTCGTTAAAGGGTTAATAAATAAATAACTTATGATTTTAGAGAGAGCTTGTTTGAGAGCAAGAGAATGTGGGAAATCTGGAGTGAAATGTATTATTTACTGATCCATAATAGTTTCGGTTTGCTGTGCCCTTGATGAAACACCTACTTCAGATTTACCTAATTAACCTATTGAAATTCGCTCTGTTCCACATATTGCGGACTGCAATGTATTTTCTCAAACATTGAAGACACCTTTTCCATGTGATTGATTGCTGCATACACATTACACAGCACCTCTGAAGACTTGCTGTACAAGTGTTCTATTACATTCAGTGCCACTGGTTCACCCGAAGTTCATGTAGTGGTATGTTTTGGTAGTCTGTTGTGATGCAGATTTTCTGTAGCTGGTGGTGGTGATGTTGATGTTTTCCAGGTCTGGTGACTCGACGGCACGCATATGGAATATGAATGAGGGCAGCGCTGGATCTGGTGCCAGCAATCAACTGGTATTGAGACACTGCATTCAGAAGGGTGGAGCAGAAGTACCGAGCAACAAGGACGTAACTTCTCTCGATTGGAATGTAAGTATTTGGATGGTGGTGCTGCGAAACTGTTTTGAAGATATGCTAAAGTTTATCATTCATACTGCCAAAGTTTGACTGATAATGCTGCTAGTACAATGAAACCTTGTTCACAGCATTATTAGCTAGATTTTTGCTTAGCTGCGTTAGTTATTTATCTATCTCCATAGAGGCCAGCATAATATGTTTTTAGATACAATATTATAGACTTTGTTATAACTGAAGAATTTAGAAACCTTGCAAGTCTTGCTCCATGGTCTGGTTTCAATGTGTTTAGAAATTATCAACAATCAGGTTGTTCTCGGATGTAATTGTGGAATGTAGGTAGTCCAGGTGATTGGGTATTGTATTGTAACGAGGCTGCATTGTTTAAGTATTTGGCCAGTAGGTTGCATTGATTAGTGTAACGGTGGAAAGTCCTAGGTTATTCAGTATTGAATTTCATTGTGGAAAACCTCAACAGTTGTTACTGAGTATTGAATTTCATTTGTGGAAAACCTCAACAGTCCTAGCTAAAATAATGCACAGGAAGAGATGTTCACTGTAGTTTCTGTTTTTTCCAGTGTGATGGAAACCTATTGGCTACAGGGTCTTACGATGGTTATGCAAGGATATGGAACACCGAAGGTGAGAAAACTGAAAAATTGTGCTTTTTTGCTGTATGAGCTTTTTATACTTTCTTACAATGTGCATCAAATTCTGTGACAAGAAGTGATGAATCGACATTTCAACGAGTCTCATTGATTTTCAATTAAATTAGTCTATGAATATATAGATGCAAAAGCGTATTTTGAAGTGGACTGATTTGAAAGAACAATTAGTACTGTAGAGTTCTAATTACTTTGTTGTGCTGGGCATTGTGGCTGTTGGTTTGTTTTGTATTGGTATTGCATCAGCATTTATTTACCATCAGCTTCAGATGCTTTGATTTTTGTGTACAGGTCGTCTTGTTAGCACCCTTGGTCAACACAAAGGCCCAATTTTTGCTCTCAAATGGAACAAAAAGGGCAACTACATTCTGAGTGCAGGAGTAGACAAGGTATTTGACTACTCTGGATCTTTTGATAGACAGGTCAATTGACTGTCTATTCTTGATCTTTGATAGACAAGATAATTGAATGTCTATTCATGATCTTTGATTTTTTCGTTTTAAGACGAATAACTGGCACTAGTTGGAAAAATGATAAGCTGGATTTTGAAAGAGATAAATTGAGTAAAAAATAAATATCACATGATTTTTTCTGTTTTTGTTGTATCTGGTTTTATGTGGAAGTTGTGTCACAGAGTTTAGTGTAATTTAGTGATTTCATGTGTCATGAATTTGATGCCCTGCATTTTGCATTAACTATGGAATTAGCTAGTCACTCAGTTGGCAGACTGGTACTGGTAGCAGGTAGCTAATACATTAGAGTGTGTATGAAGTTTGGATGATGCTGCATCTTGTGAATCTACAGCTTTCTCAAACTGCCTAACCTGAAAGGAAAGGTTGTTTGAGGCTGATTTGTAGCAAATGAACAGTTGAATGGACATTTATTTCTTTCATGTCACTTTTTCTCAGTTATGTGTATGGTGGAGGAGACGTGTCTTGAGCAGAGTGACATCAAAGTTGAAGGCTCAGTTGATGGGAGAATGTTGGAGAGACTGGGTATGTCCATTTCTTTATGATTTGCTTCTAATGATTGTGTATTGCTTTTGCAGACAACGATTATTTGGGATGCAAGTTCTGGACGTTGTACACAGCAATTCTCATTCCATTCGGGTCAGTCTTATGTGTTCGGATATTTATTTATTTGTCAACTGCTTTGTGTTAGGGCAGTGACTAACATTCTTACATTTTTGATGTTAGAAAGGATCACTTTCATGTTTAATTGCAATTTAACATAAACTACTTACAATTAGAAATTACAAAATTAATTGTTTACATCCATCCTGCTAAACATATGACCACAATATATTGTAATGTTCTGTTGTGAATGTGCATGTCATGCACATTTGCATATCTGCACATTTATTTACAAGCACAACTGCTGTAATGCATGGAGGGGCATTACCTCCAAACTTAGAGAAAATTGTATTTGTTTTCCAAAAATTGGTTACAAAGCTTTCTCCAGTAACTGTATGATTTAATGTTTTGGTAGGCAATTTTGTGCATTAAAATGCACATAGTTTTGTAGGTAAGAAATAATGTTAAAATATAAATATAAATGCACTTACACAGTTCAGTGGCAGTCAGTGATTTAGTTTTCAAAAAAGCTGGGAGTAAAAAATTTCATAGATTACCAAAGTGCATGAATGCTGGTCAACATCTAATGTTGTTAATATGTTGCACAGCTGACCCCATCCCAACATCTCAGTTGCATAGCTGAAGGGGTTAGAAGACAAGCTTGGGGGTTGAACCACCTAATCCCATCAATTCAAATGCTGGTTACAGTATGTAATTTGCCTATGTTGCTATGATTATTATAATTTTTTATGTTAGTATATAATTTGTCTGTGTAAAGTAATACGTGGAATGGGGTCCCTGTTGATATATGATGTTCAACTAACATTTGTCTCTTTAAATGAAGATTGTGATCACTTGACAGCACGGATAATTGATTGATGTATGTGCACTAGTTAACTAGTTGAGTTAACCTCATTTTAAATATATTTGACTGTACTTTATTTGAACTGATTTGCTTGTTTGTTTGATAGGACCAATAACATTTTATGTGTTGTTATGATTGGCAATTATTTAGCTCCAGCACTAGACGTTGACTGGCAAAACAACACAACGTTTGCATCGTGCTCGACTGACCAATGTATCCACGTCTGTAAGCTGCAGGTGGACAAACCAATTAAGACGTTCCAGGGACACACGGTCAGTTTGCCAGTTGATAGCAACTCATTCTTATTCAGTGAGGAGTTAAACTTGTTTATGTACTAATTTTAATAAGGGGTGCTCGATATTGTAGTGGTTAGCATGCTGGACTGTCAATTAAAAGGTCAGAGGTTCAAATCCCTGCCAGGGCAGAAATTTGGTTCAAGATTTCTGCTCCACCTTAGCCTACTGAGCTACATGAGTACACTGTTCGGGGGAAGGTGACAGGACTATACCGAGGCTAAGAAAATGAAGTTGCTAACACTTCATATCCATGGCTGCCTCAGGACTAGCTTAAGGGACTACTCTTCTTATTCTTTGATTAGTTAGTGTGGCTACCTGCACATCTATTAATAATTGATTACTCATAACTAGGAGTAGCGATTACTTGGGAGTGTGACCTGATCGTTTTGTGATATCTGATATTATATCATCAAATATACCTCAGGTATATACCTCAGGTATATAAAATATTTCACCACTTTGTGTAACAATATCTTTGGGAACAACAGCAACTACGTTATTAGTCGTTTGCTACATTATAATGAGGTCAGGACTACATTAAAACTGAACTAACTGGGATCCATGTATTGGATTTTACTTAAAAGACACTATATTAAGTGTCCTCATGCATACTTACATACTGGCTGCATTTATAACAGAATCCTGTTATAACGATGAATGAAACAGGAGGTTATGGTGTTGACTAGCTCTTTCTCTGCTATTTTTTTACTGGTTTTTTAATTGGTGCTGGTGCTTTTGCTACATATGTACATCTCGAGTTCCAATTCACAACTTGGAAGGTGGATTTGGTATTCTTGGGTGCTGCAATTGAACGGTCCCGCTAGTGAGAGAAGAGAAGTCTCAGTATTCCACTTACTGTGTGAGAAGTTTTGTTGTAATGTAACCAGACGATGTAACCATGTGTTCCTAGTGACGAGTTGTCTCAAGATAGTTTGTTCAGCTCATGCGTTGTAATCTGTGGTGTTTCACATTAGCATTAGACACTGCACTGGGATACTCAGAAATTTTTAGACTCATATACTTAGGGCCATCAATCGATTCCATGTGCTTTATGCACCATTTCAGATGCTGAAAAGGCGCTGCATGAAGCGTCTTGATAAATATGTACCTGTGTAAATAAATAAATAACGAAATATGAATTGAATCTTGTAGAATGAAGTGAATGCGATCAAATGGGATCCACAGGGCAACCTTCTTGCTTCCTGTTCAGATGATATGTCACTTAAGGTGAGTTTCGATCAGTTTCTTGATTTCATTAAAATTTTATTGTCCTTCTTCACTGACACAGGGGCTCTGCAGGTACGCTAAGTAAACAATGACCTCTTTGTAGATAATCATCTGTGCAATAGTCTAGTGGTTAGTTTGCTGGACCATCAGCGCAGAGGTTGGACGTTCAAGCCCCTGCCAAGGTGGAAGGATGTTTTGAGATTTCTGAACCCTTGGCAAATCCAGCCATAAAAGAATACACTGACAGTAAACTGTCAGTGGAAAGAGCAAATGACGGTTACAGAGGACTGTCTATCCACTTTTACATGCCAAAGCTAGGTAAATGCTGCCAGGAACACTTCATCCCTTTGTTTGACTAATCTGACTACTCTGTCAGTGCCAGGGCCTAAAGATGTTTTGAGATTTCTGCTCCATCTAAACCCTTGGAGAATTCAGCTATACAAAGCGTACACTGAAGGTAAACTGTCACTGCATAGAGCAAAAGGTCACATCGGCTTTCATATGCCAGAGCTAAGAAAATGCAGTCAGGAACACTTCATCCCTTTGTCTGCCTCTTGGGACTAGCTTAACACTTTAACGACGAGCGTATACTAAAAGTGACTGGGAAACCAATACAGCTCATCGTTAAAGTGTTATGGTACTAGTCTTCTGCATATACCCAGTTGATTTCAGTTGTGTTTTTGGATTTCTGCAGGTCATTTATTCAGGATAAACAGATGCGTTTCATAGATGTGTTTCCATGGATTTTGGTTAATTGAATGGGTTTTGGGTTCCAAGTGGTGACGGTCGTGTTTCTTTGTTTCTAGATCTGGAGCCTAAAGCAAGACACTTGTGTCCATGACCTCCAGGCTCACAGCAAAGAGATCTACACCATCAAGTGGAGCCCAACTGGACCAGGCACTAACAACCCCAATGCTAACCTTATACTTGCTAGGTCTGTACCTCTTTCTGCATTTTATATGTGATGCAATGTGCAGTTTATATAGTGCTATTTTGGGATATCTACAGAGATATCTCTGCAGAGAAGGAGGGTGCTCTTAGTCCCATTTGCACGAACTGCAACTATGCAGAATCGAGCCTTTTCCGTGGTGGGCCCAGTGGTCTGGAACAGGCTCTCCCAGGAGATACGCCTGCTCCCTGGGACTCTTACTGAAGCTTCCTTTACTAAACTCGAAACTGTACTTTTTGGCTGTGCTGGAGTCGGGAGCGCCTCTGAGTAGTCCTCTTGAAGGGAAATTTATGAATGAAGGTCTCCGAGTAAATATCTGTACTTTGTTAATTGAAACGTCTTTCAGTTCTGTTTCTGTTTGGTATATGACATCGCTTGAATGTATTGAACTGTGACGTGGAAATGGAGCTTATCGTTGGCAGCATCTACTAACTATATTGTGATGTGACTGTAAATGGGAGCTTACCGGGATATAGTGTCAATTCAAGGAAGTTGCTGGTTGTAACAAGTAACACAAAACCATATGGTTTTAGCTGCTAATGGAGCTATGATCAAAACAGTCCTGATTCTGTTGTACATGTACTTAATGAAAATTTTACTGGTCATCCTATAGAAGCTTGCTGCTCATGGAACTACAAAAGAGAATGAGACAAATTGGTTGGGATTTAAACGTTATTTGACCAATCTGCTGTTAAAAGAGTTATCCACTGATACGATCACAAGTCTGAAATTTTCAGTGAATTTCAGCTTTTAGTCTTACCAAGCAGTCATCTCTTATGAAGCAACATGTTGTATGAAATAGAAGACTTTGAGTTTCTACTTATTTGTCGTAATGGACAGGCTTCTTATGCTGCTTTTTCTTATCTTCTGTTTGCTTCAGTGCGTCGTTTGACTCAACTGTGCGTCTTTGGGACGTTGAACGGGGCACCTGTGTGCACAAGTTGACTCGCCACCAGGAACCAGTGTACAGCGTTGCATTTAGCCCAGATGGAAAGCATATTGCCAGCGGATCGTTCGACAAGTGTGTTCACATCTGGAATGTGCAGGTATGTGTCAGAAGTAAGGTAGACCGTGAGATAGGTATGACAAGTACAGTTCTCAAATGAATTAACTGCTTGGATGTGTATTTTTCTGACTCTGGGTGATCTGAATTCAGACTTGTCAACTGTTATTCAGCCAAGGATCTATGAACAAAGGGTAAATGTATGTGTAATGTGATGTAACACTTGTATAGCATTTCTTCAGATCCTCTCAGAGGCGCTGTGTACGCAGTTATCAATCAGATGGGAAAAGGTGTGTCTTTAAATTTGAGTAAATGGCACATGTTCGGTGCTTGCACACCAGTGGCACCACCTGTTTGTAAACTGCATGGTTGGTTGTTTGACTACCTTCCACAAGTGGGAGTGCTAGGTTTTATGCCTTGTTGAATGACAATTGGGTGCTTCTTTCTCGTTTGTTATTGTGCGTGCATGAGCGAATTCAACCAAATCAGTTTCTTCTCCAGTAAAGTTGCTTGACGATGGGTAAATGGAGTTGTAATACCTTTGGTTTAAGCTGTTAATTAATAAATTTGACTTAGTTGAAGTTTCGATGAATGTAATATAGATTTTTTAAAGTGCAACTGTAACAGTACACATACAGTCAAATGACTGATGGTTGGCAAGTGCCAAAGTCATTGGAAACAGAAACTGCATCTTCTAAGATGAACAGGCCAGCCAAAGATCTTTAGTGGCTGTGAACAGTCTTCATGTTGTGAAGAGACTTGAATTTTCGAATGTAATGCAGAATTATTTCTCATTTCTGTGGTACTAACTTTGGTTTCTGTAATATGCGTTAAAGATAGTACTACAGTATATTTAATGAGATTTAACACTTTAGCAACAAGCTGTATTGTTTTTCCAGTAGCTGTTAGTGCCTCCCATTTTGATTCACATTGTGATTTGAATAACGAACAAGTAAATATGTGAGATCTGTTGTAAACATACAGCAAAGGACATTTGCTTTATAAAGCATGTGTAGTCTATGCCGAAGTCATGACAAAATAGTCACAACCTACGAACCAGACCACATAACTTCACTGTACCGCCCAAAGACGATCGGAACTTTATTTCACGGGTTCTTTATAAGGGCATGTTCTGAAATTTTCACAAGTATCTGATGGATCCCATAGTACCTTAGTAGGAAAGAGACCGGATTTCTCCTTTTTAATGACATTAGCTATTTACTGCTTGTAACAAGTTGTATACATGCAGCAAAGGACATGTGCTTTATAAAGCATTTGAATATATGATTGATTGACTTGTTTGCAAGTAATGTGCTTGTAATGAGATAATTTTAATATGGTTCTTACCAAATCACATTTGAATGTTACTGAAATGCATATTTTAAGAGTTCATTATCCAAATGTCAATGATCACTACCAGGGTAAAGTCATTATTTATATAGAAAATTAGCAGAACTGATTATGTAGGATTGTAGGTTTTGAAGACATTTCAAGCTAAAATCTGTTTTGTTATTATTAACTTTCTGAAGGGCTAGTTAATGTCAGCTTTCCAGATGCTGTGTATTGGCATGTATTTATATGTTTTCTTATTGATGTGTTTTAGGTTTTTGTTTTGGATCTGAGGAAGTAAGGGCTTGAAGAATATCTTCTGACATTTAGTGGCTGAGATGTCCTGTGTATTTTCCTCGATCCAGTGACATTTGTCTGGAGAGCAGACATCGCCACAAGAAACTGTTGCTAAGATTGATGCAGAGTTGATAGACTTGACAACCATTTCCTGCTATCTTGGCAATGTTTTTAGCCGAGGACGATCCTGTAACGCTAAAAACGTATGAGCCTGCCGACGCTGAATTCAAGTCGAAGGATGACGGTTGTCGTCCCGTGATGGAAAGACCCATCTCACGTTTTGGCAGACTTTCAAGTTGCAGACGTCGTTGCTTGTCTATTGTTTCCGGCACCAGATATATTTTGAAATCTGTTGGGGGTTTATTGCATGTGGCGGTTGCATGCATATGACGCTATGAGCATTCCCTTAACACTTTAACGACGACCCGTATTGGTTTCCCAGTCACTTTAAGTACACTCTCGTTAAAGTGTTAAGCGTGAACTGCCGAATAATATATGTACATGTATAGCATTTACCGCTGTGTTTAATTTTAGATAATGAGAAACTATAATTTTGTTACCAGTTTTGTGAGCTTAAAATACAAAGTCTTTTCAGTTAAATCGAAAGTCTGTTCGCTTTTAGACAGCTTTCACGACCATCGGTTCCTTCAAAATTACTTTTATTTTAATTCTTTAAGAGGACTATATGTCTGTGGTGCATTGTCCATATATTTTAACCAAGATAACAATTTAACGAGAGTACAGAATTGCTTGATAGATGGGACATCGAAAGCATGAAATTATACAGACCAATAACATTGTCAGCTTCTGTTTGCAAGTAGGATGGTTTAGTTTAATTAAATTGTTCAATCAATTCCATATTTGTCTGAGCCCTTGTTATTTTGAGCTGCCGTGATTGCACCATGCTGGACTAATTCTATGCAGGTACTAATTGTGTCACAAGACAAATCTGTTGCAAAGTAACCAACACATTAGAATGAGTTTGTACCATAGAACAATTCAGTGTCTTTTTAAATGAGTTTTTCTTGAACTTGTTTGATCAGGCATTGAGACATTTCGGTCAACTGCTAAATGATGCTAATGGTAAACTGACATCATGCGGTAGTTTGGATTCCAACTCTGTACCGAGTTGATAAGGTCTGGTTGTGTCATGGGAGTGTACTGTGTTGCAAAGTAACCAACACAATTAGAATGATTTCTACAGCATAGAAAGCGAAGTGTTGGGGAACCATCCTACAGGCTTTTATTCAAAACAAAATCAATAGGTGGGTGGACTGTATAAATCTGGTCAAGGTCCAAAGGGTCGGCATACAACCAGTAATAGAAAGCTATGCAGTGGTGGCGCTAGGGAGTGCTTAGCCCCCCCTGTACTGTAATGAAGCGCCCCAAAAAGCGAAGTTTGGGGAACCATCTTATTGACAAGCTTTTATTCAAAGCAAAATCAATAGGTGGGTGGATGTAAATATCTGTTCCAGGTCTAGATCCAAAGGGTCAGCATACAACCAGTAATAGAAAGCTATGCAATCTTCATACGCTGTCTTGCAGTGCTGCCACTTCTCTACAGTGCAGAAAGTTCAGGCCAAAAAATCAAATACAACTTAAATGACTTTCTAATGAAAATTAGTAAACTGTTAAACACTGACCGAGCAACTCATAACTGCCAAAACTTGAAACGATCAAATCATCAGGTCATGGAATGCACTATTAGCACTCTCTGTCTGTCTCTCTCTCTATGTCTCTCTCTCCTGTCTCTGACTGGGAGCGGTGATGGTGTGCACTGCGAGAGGCGTTATATATAGATAGATATGATAGATACATATATTAGGCTCCATTTTCGGCACCAACCTCCACCGCGGTCGCTCCCTGCCGTCGCCACCAACCTCCTCCGTCGTCGCTACCACCCCCTGCCTTCCCCAACCGTCGTCGCCACCACCTCCTCCGTCGTCGCATCCACCGTCCCCGCCGTCGCCACCAACCTCCTCCATCCGTCGTCGCATCCACCGTCCCCGCCGTCGCCACCAACCTCCTCCGTCGTCGCTACCACCGTCCCCGCCGTCGCCACCAACCTCCACCGTCGTCGCATCCACCGTCCCCGCCGTCGCCACCAACCTCCACCGTCGTCGCATCCACCGTCCCCGCCGTCGCCACCAACCCTCCTCCGTCGTCGCACCACCACCGTCCCCGCCTTCGCCACCAACCTCCTCCGTCGTCGCTACCACCGTCCCCGCCGTCGCCACCAACCTCCTCCGTCGTCGCTACCACCGTCCCCGCTGTCGCCACCAACCTCCTCCGTCGTCGCTACCACCGTCCCCGCCGTCGCCACCAACCTCCACCGTCGTCGCATCCACCGTCCCCGCCGTCGCCACCAACCTCCACCGTCGTCGCACCACCGTCCCCGCCGTCGCCACCAACCTCCTCCGTCGTCGCTACCACCGTCCCCGCCTTCGCCACTTCACCCTCCTCCGTCGTCGCTACCACCGTCCCCGCCGTCGCCACCAACCTCCTCCGTCGTCGCTACCACCGTCCCCGCCGTCGCCACCAACCTCCACCGTCGTCGCATCCACCAACCTCCACCGTCGTCCCGCCGTCGCCACCAACCTCCACCGCCGTCGCCACCACCTCCACTGTCGCCACCACCACCGTCCTCGCCTGGCTAATCGTCGCGTCGTCCTTTGCCACCGTCCTCCGCCTTCCCCGCCACCAACCTCCACCGTCGTCGCTACCTCCACCGTCCGCCTTCGCCTGTCCCACTAACCTCCACCGTCGCGACTAACCACCGTCCCCGCCACCCACCACCTCCACCGTCGTCGCATCCACCGTCCCCGCCGTCGCCACCAACCTCCTCCGTCGTCGCTACCACCGTCCCCGCCGTCGCCACCAACCTCCACCGTCGTCGCATCCACCGTCCCCGCCGTCGCCACTAACCTCCACCGCCTTCGCCACCACCTCCACCGCCTTCGCCACACCTCCACTGCCGTCGCCGTCATAAATAGTATTTTGGGGCCCCTAACTTTCGGCAGGAATCGTCGGGCCCTACGCAGTTGCGTTTCGTAGGAACTGCAAATTTTAAATACAACGGTTCCGGGAGTGGCAAGTGTGGACCTCACGTGACACAGTGGTACATAACTCGGTCTACGTCTACGGTCGTGTCCGTGAACATTTGACTGAAATTTTGGGTCAATGAAGTAACAGCACTTGCACTCAGCTCATTGAGATGTACAGGACTTTTTCATGAAAAGCAGCAGTTCATCAACATTCACCAAAGCCACAAGAAGGTGAAGTTCAGCTATAGGCTACATCATTTTCTAAAAATGTTCAAAATGTTTTCCTTGTTCATGGACAAACGACCGTAGACGGACGTGGACGCCACTGTTTGATGGCCCGGTCGATGATCACGTGGTCAAACAGCTGCCACTCTTCAATCAGTCGTGATCAGGTGATCGACGTTACGAATGCGGGATCGCGTTTATGCGGCAGCTGGAACGTGCAAGAAACAGGTGCCTGATGAACGTCTCCTCAAGAGTGGCAGTTGTTTGACCACGTGATCATCGACTGGGCCATCAAACAGTGGCGTCTACGTCTACGGTCGTGTGTCCGTGAACAAGGAGGACATTTTGAACACCCGATGTAGCTGAACTTCACTTGCTTGTGGCTCTTGCATGTTGGAAACTTCCTTTTTCAGTGCTGCATCTCAAACGTTCATAAAAGTGACAAATTCACCAACATTTCCAAACGGCGTTAGGGTGATGATTTTGTTGTTGTAGGCCGAATTTTAAAATTTCAGCCAAATGACCGAGTTATGACAGATTTGGTAGGAGTCCACTTTTCATTAACAGAAGGTCGTAAGTGGAACGACTTCGATTTTGAGATAATTGAGAAAGTAGTTTGACACTTTGTATCAAATCAGCGTTATTATATATAATAGTCATTTTGGTGGTGAATGGACTATAAAAACATGCAGTTTTCAGAATACAACTTTAATCTGAAAAAAACACTGTTTAACTGGAATAGAAGTTACTTAAGCCCCTCTGTTTGTATAGCACGTCAGTATGGATAGACACTTACGCCCCTTATGTAAGAAGCACAACACTGTTTACTTTAATGCGGTAACAGACTAACCGCAACAGTAAATTACCACTATGCTACCAACACCAGTCAATGACAGAGAGAAACATGGAGACTTAACATTTGACAAAAATCAAAAACAATCAATTGACCAATATCCCATTATGTCATCTAACTTTCACAGCAGCTGCTAGTCTTCATTGCTTTCCTCCATATCAGGCTCTGGCAACGAGTTTCTAGTTGTGGTGTTGTTACATAGTGAACTGTAGAATGCATGGTAATCTTGCGGAATTGCTCTTTCATTGCACAGAGACTGCAGATCCCGATACTTCGCTTCGGATATCGCCACTGGTTCTGAATATAATGGGACTGTCGTGGTAGGCATGGTGATTGGTCGACGTCCTTTACCAGCACCGGTGACACTCATGTTGAGGAAGATAGGATTTTCAATGTCATATTTGTAGTGGATTGTAAAAGGTGTGGATTTCAGATACATTAGGTGTTTTATTTTTAACCAATGGACATTTTCTCCGGCAGTATTCTTTGATCGATTTCGCATGATGTGCTTTGACAGCGACTTGTAGTTGAGAATATCACTCGTTGACAATGTCTGAACGGTGTATGGATTTGAACGTCTGGTCATACCAACAACTTGGTAGTAATCCGAAGGTGCATAGATGTTTCTGTTTTTGACGGCCGACTCAATAGCTGAATGTACAGAGTCACACTCCATCTGACTGTGCCCAGACTCCATAAAAATATGATCAATGCACTCCAGATGATTGCTATTGGCAACAGCTTGCAAGCACATACTAGCAAAATGCTGGTTTCTGTTTTGGCCCCCGCATGTATCTGAATACATAATTAGATGTGTTACTGATTGTGGCAGAGATGCTGAAAACTTCTGAATACAGGTTGCAATTTCTGAGCTGCCTCGGCCTGCAATCGCTTCGTGCCACATGTAACATGTAACAGACTTGTCGCCTAAGCTGAATACTGTCAAATTGTATGTCGCTAGCTTTCTTTTATAGTACAGTGATGACACATTAAGTTGTGGACTTTGCAGAACTTGCTGCAGATCAAATGTTATTGCAACAACCGCTTTATCTGATTTTGCTAGTTCTTTGTCACGTTGCTTTTGCTGTCGTATGGCTTCCTTTCGCTTATGATGTTCATCGTATTCAACTTTTAGCTCAGCTTTCTCTGAACTGCTAGAGTTGGCAAACTTGGTGCAAAAATTGCAGAAGTCTTTCTTTGGTCGATGAAATGACAAGTTAAAGTCACTTGTAAATACATTGCTGTAATATTTGAACTTGACCTGTAAGTCAGGAGTTGACACACACTTTTCTTCATATAGTTCATGCATTCTTGTAATACTTAGCTTACTATCCAGATATTTCTTTGTAGTGCTTTTCCTGCAGTAGTGTGATTCCATGACGGGAAATGAATTTATATGGTCACGTACAGACTGACGAATTAATTCTGGTTTTTTTATTCCTGGTGAATGACGGCCTCGACCATCTGGTTTTGCATGTCCAGTTTCTGTCATGTTACTCAGTGTGTATCTGACCAACTTCTCACTGATATTAAGTGTCGACAAGAATACTGATTTACAAACTTTAATCTGTTTGCCTCTAGAAGTTAGAAAGTAGTGCAAAGTGTTAGCTCTTCTGCTCGATTCTCTTTTGTTTCTATGTTTTTGCTTAGTAACAATATGCGAACAAATGAAATCCCTCTGTCTAGAATAGTCGTGCATCATCCAAAAATTTCTGTTAATAACATTACGACTTCCTGTGGGTAGATTTTCATTGCAATTATTCACACATTGGCCACACTGATGTTCCTTAACTGATCGAGCGACAACTGTTTTTCCAGAGATACTTACATACTGATCACCAGACTGTCTCCGTCTTTTACGAATGTTCTGCTTCCATTGCTGGGGATTTCTGGTTCGTTTTCTGCCCTTGCGTTCACCCATCACAGACGCTGCAGTTTCGAGCAGTGATGATTCTGTGATATTAAGTTCTGTGTTGACCTGGTCACCACTCACAGACGCTGCAGTTTCGAGCAGTGATGATTCTGTGATATTAAGTTCTGTGTTGACCTGGTCACCACTCACAGACGCTGCAGTTTCGAGTAGTGATGATTCTGTGATATTAAGTTCTGTGTTGACCTGGTCACCACTCACAGACGCTGCAGTTTCGAGTAGTGATGATTCTGTGATATTAAGTTCTGTGTTGACCTGGTCACCACTCACAGACGCTGCAGTTTCGAGCAGTGATGATTCTGTGATATTAAGTTCTGTGTTGACCTGGTCACCACTCACAGACGCTGCAGTTTCGAGCAGTGATGATTCTGTGATATTAAGTTCTGTGTTGACCTGGTCACCACTCACAGACGCTGCAGTTTCGAGTAGTGATGATTCTGTGATATTAAGTTCTGTGTTGACCTGGTCACCACTCACAGACGCTGCAGTTTCGAGTAGTGATGATTCTGTGATATTAAGTTCTGTGTTGACCTGGTCACCACTCACAGACGCTGCAGTTTCGAGTAGTGATGATTCTGTGATATTAAGTTCTGTGTTGACCTGGTCACCACTCACAGACGCTGCAGTTTCGAGCAGTGATGATTCTGTGATATTAAGTTCTGTGTTGACCTGGTCACCACTCACAGACGCTGCAGTTTCGAGTAGTGATGATTCTGTGATATTAAGTTCTGTGTTGACCTGGTCACCACTCACAGACGCTGCAGTTTCGAGCAGTGATGATTCTGTGATATTAAGTTCTGTGTTGACCTGGTCACCACTCACAGACGCTGCAGTTTCGAGTAGTGATGATTCTGTGATATTAAGTTCTGTGTTGACCTGGTCACCACTCACAGACGCTGCAGTTTCGAGTAGTGATGATTCTGTGATATTAAGTTCTGTGTTGACCTGGTCACCACTCACAGACGCTGCAGTTTCGAGTAGTGATGATTCTGTGATATTAAGTTCTGTGTTGACCTGGTCACCACTCACAGACGCTGCAGTTTCGATAAGAGCATTTTCGACCTTTTCAACTTTCTTCCCTAAAATTACAGAATTGACATAACGAATTCACAGCTACAATAGGAATACAGCATAAAGCGCCCTCTATTGCAAACTTAATTACATTAAATGTTAATGTAAACGAAATGAAAGATTTCACACTATTATTCCATTGCATTGCAAAGCAGTTTGTTTACCATTCCATGACTGAGAAAACTTCAAGAAGACAGCATAGTGATGGAAGGACAACAAAATTAAATTAAATACAACTTCAGGATCAAGTTGTAAAATAAGTTAACTTGAAATAAATGCGACATAACGATAATAATACATTGGACAATACACATTGTCAAGTATAATGTGACGATAGATACACGCACGAAAGTTAACAACTTCTTTAAACTGAGTTGACCAAACTTGCATTGCATTGTATTGTATGTGCAAAATTTATAAAGCGCTTTATTAACTTCTCAGAGGCGCTCCCGGTGCACGAGCTCGAGGGAAAGGAAATGCCGTGCCTGGGGGTATCAATTTCTAGTCAAATTCATTTAGATTATTTTCCAACATATTCAACCCAACAGACTGCACTCTGTAACAAAATTAATACAAAGTTAATATTATAGTAACAGTAGTATCGTACTTTTTGCAATGCGTTTATCGCCAGCAATCCATTCCGCGATAAGATGAGCAGCAGTTGTCGCTGAATATCGTCGACGTCGAGTTCTGTCAGCCATTTTTCTTTCTTAGTTTCTGTCACTTACGCCCGTATCACTGTAGCTATAACACTTACGCCCTTCTGTGTCTCCATAAAATGTCAGCTGCGTACTTACGCCCTCCTATTACTGCATCTATTACAACTATAAGCACGTCACTTGCTCCCGTTTGTTATTCTACAGATACCATCAAGCCGGAAGAACACGATAAGCATAGAATATCAATTTTTTAGAAATCTGTCACTTAGGCCCTTCTGTTATTCCATGGACGAAAAGTCAAAGTATAGAAATAAACCAGTTTAGGATTAAAGAAAATCTGCGCTAGTAGCCTATACATGTAGGCCTGCATATGGGGACGGTTGCGGATTGGTTTGAGCGGAGTAGGCTACGGGTTCGATCGAACTGAGAGACGTTCATTGTTGGGGGACCTCGAACAAGCCCTACTCATTGATTGATGCTTGTCATTAGAATTTAATATTTTTTTATTGTTTACAAGCCGCATTTTGGCTAACATAAAAGTTTAAAGGATTGCTTTTTCTGGATTAGACTATTTTATGCAGTCTATAGGCCTAGGCCTAAATAGTATAGATAGATACTAATAATAGTGCTTAATAAATGCTTACTACTACTGATAATAATAAAATAAATAACATTCATGATAAATAACATGTGAAAATACAATTTATAGAATGTATAAATAGTCTAATCCAGAAATAGAAATAACAATCCTTTAAACATTCATGTTAGCCCAAATGCAGTTTGCAATTGGACTTACAACAAAGAATATTCTATTCTATAATATTCTATTCTATAATACAATGTGATGTGACTGAAATTGATAATGCCCCATACATAGTTCAGAAGCATACTGAAAACAGGTACACAAAATAAGCAATGCTTCTGAAAACAGGTAAAAATGAACAACCATGAAGAGACTGGAACAGGTAAGTATGTCATTTCACAGCAAAAGATAGTCTCGGTAAAAGACTCGCAAGAATGGAGAAGTAGAGATTTGCAGAGATGGGGGCCAGTACCTGTGTAAGATAAACATACTGGCTATTAGGTTTATAGGAATTTGCTTTCTTATGCATGATAACATCAGTGTATTGTAAAGAATGTTTTAATTTTATGGTGCTTCAGTAGAGTTGATGGTGATCAATTGACAGTAACGTAACAATGGAAACGAATGCAAGGAAGGTTGTTCTGGTCACTGGAGCAAGTGGATTTCTAGGTCAGCACATCGTCCTGGAACTTCAGAACGAGGGCTTCGACGAAATAAGGGTCTTTGACTGCAAACCTTTTGAACAGAAATTAGGTACAGTTGCAACTCACAACATCGATAGATTATCACAAACTGGGTATTACTTATATACTTGAACACTGATGTTGCCCTTTTCTAGCAACAACTCTGCCATTGCTGCTTTCATGCAGTACTAGTCCCAAACCTTGACAAAGGAGGAGGGCAATGCTAATCATCTATGTTATGACACTTCATCCTTAAACGGAAGAGATGTTAGAGAAGATGAGACAGAGTCATCTAGTCTAGCAGCCTTTCAAAAGCACTGAATATGTATTAGCGTTAAGCATTCAAAGTTGCACTGATCATAGTTGAATACGAGCTGCATTGGTTTCCCAGTAACTTTCAATACACGCTCGTCATTAAAGTGTCAGATCACAGCCTCAGATAGGATCATTAACTAGATATGGTTAGTCTGATGCTTATTTGTAATTGTCCAGTAGGCTGTGCTCCATCTTGCCTTACGCAGCTCTGCGTCTTGGACTCTTCCATATCTGTTTGCCTAGCAACCTGCAGCATGAATCCCTTGGCTTCACTGCCTCATTTCCACAAGCGTCTGAAGACCACTCTGATGTTTCATGTTACAAAGGCTTTTACTACCGTACATGGTCAAGAAAATAGATGTAATCAAACTTCTTTCTGCAGTCTTCTGGACATTTTAATGTACCTAGAAATTATTCTGGTAACAATACTTCATTCTAATTAAAACAGATTACACAGCAAAGTTGCCAGTGAAAAGCTACACTGGAGATATTCGCGTGGTGCAAGACCTCCACGAAGCCATGGTCGGAGTGAACTGCGTTTTCCATGCTGCTGGAATGATTGACGTCCGAATGTTTCCAGACATGAAGGCGCTGCAAGATGTCAACGTGAATGGTCAGTACGCAATGCATTAAGCTGTTAGAGCGATCAGGAGTAAAAAAACAACCAAGATTTTTAACCCAGTGGTCCAATTTTTAGATAGGATAAAGGGTTAACTTCCCAGTTTGTACCATGGGACACAGTAGCCAGTTGGTAACCCAGAGAGTACTGACACAGTAGCCAATTGGTAACCCAGAGAGTACTGGTTTCAGTATTCCCCAAGATGGGTACTGTGTAGGAACCCTGAGCAAGTCCTTCACTCACAATTGCTCAGTGCCATCAAATGATGCTTAGTCATTGGATAGTGGCACTTAATAAACGTACAATAATAAAATTGTTCAGACTGCCTCTAATTGAATATCTTTCCCTCGTATGTTTTGCTGCTCCCTATACACGTTCCCTTTCCAACTGCTGTCAATACAAATAGCACTCTGCTTAACTCTGAACTATTTTTTTCATATGTTAGCATGGTTGTAAATGATTAATTTGTGTATTGGGAACCTGAATTTTAAGACAAATAAAAGCAAAGTTAGTGACAAACGACTATTTTAAGCATTCATAAACCAGATCATTGCCATACCAGCATTCTTAACCAACTTAAATCACTTGTTTATATACTCAGTTGTAAAATTGTCCATTAGAAAAATGTAGGTACCAGGGTATTCTGTTTCTTAAAATGAATGTAGTAATTTTGATTCTTGTAACATGTAAAATGTACAATGCTTGTGGCTAAACAAGTTTAGAGTAGTGAGAAACCTGCCAAACAGTGCTGTGAAAATTTAATATAGTGTACTATTTCTTTAAACCTGTATCTTTAAAATGTATGTTGTATATGTAGTTTGGACCTATGTAAGAAATAAGCTTGTAAGTAAAATGACCCTTCTTGACAATCTTGAATCTTTATCCACCTTCTTAAGTCTTGGTTTCACATGTAATTTCAGTTGCTATTAAAGTTGCATTAAGTTATACTAGGCAAACGACAGTTGTAAATTTATAGATTGGCTTTTTCTTCTGTCTTTCAAGGCACAAATAACGTTATAGAAGCATGTATAGCTGCCAACGTTTCTCATCTAATCTTCACAAGCACAGTGGATGTATCTGTTGGATATCATGAAATTATTGATGGCGACGAAAGTCTTCCATATCCAGAGCATCACCTGTACGTAGGATATGGAACAACAAAACAAGAAGCCGAGGAAGCCGTGCTTGCTGCCAACTGTCGACCATTAGCTAACGGTCAGTTTAAAATGTCTACACAAGAGATTAAGAAAACTGGTTTGCTTAAAGCTCTACGAACTGCTCAGTTCTGTAAGAAAAATTATCCTAGTTTGGCAGGTTCGTATGACTTTAGTAGTGCATATGAAATTTGAATTGTTATGGATCATGAAATTGACTTTCAGCTGTTTTATGCCATGAAAGTTATAATGAAACCATTGTTGGATAGTTATGCTTGCATTTCAAATCACTCAATCACAGAATTGTGCCTTTTGGGAATATGGTTAGTATGTTTGCAGTTTTGCACAGTAAAAAAATTGAATTACATAAGTTTAATTGGTTTAGCAGTTTGTTAATGTACATCCAAGAATCAAACATGGCATCTTCTGACTTTGTTCGTAGCTTAGATGTATTAATTTTATTTACTTCGATTTATTCATTAAGAGTTATTAATAGCTTTCGATCAGAAATGTCAACTGTAAGGCATCCTCAAACAGACAAACTGTACTTGAACTTGTTGATTAAAAATGTCAGGTACACCTATTAGAATTAAATCGTATGTAGTTGACTGGAGCTATCTCTCGAAAATTCAACTACACATCGCACACTCCATACATGTCAACTGCACACTTTGTATCAGAAAACACACTATTTTAGGTCCTGACTTAGATAACATTCAACGACTCTTACAAAGTATTCACAAATTTTCTTTCAGGAAATGGCCAAGCTCTGCACACTCTTGTCTTACGACCTACTGTCATGTATGGAGAGGGTGATCCATACTTTGTTACTTCCATGCTTCAGCAAGCGAGTTCTCGTAATGGAAAACTTCCCCGACTAGGTTCTGGCCAAGCCTTGTTCCAGTGTACTTACGTTGGCAACATCGCCTGGGCTCACGTCTGTGCCATGAAAGCACTGCAGTCCGATGATTCAGTTGGTGGATTGGCTTACTTTGTTACCGACGACAGTCCAGTCAAAAATGTCTTCGACTTTGTGGAACCGTTCCTGCAGGTCCGCGGCTTCCATCTGTCAACTTTCCGACTGCCGTTTTCACCGCTGTATTACACGTTCCGTCTCTTGCAGGGGGTCTTGTGGTTACCGAGGAAAATCTCTAAAATCAACATGGGTCATTCATCATCAGCTATTCTTTATACGAATCAGTCTGTTTATTTTAAACGCATGCTTGCCGAAGAAAAGCTCAATTACAAGCCAAAGTACAACTACAGTGAAAGCCTTGAGAAATCGCTCACTTTCTACAGAATCATCAGCCTGTAGTGATTAAAGCTTCACTTGTGAAGAAGCGACGTAAAACATGTTGATACTGTAATTGTTATTATTATGCATTCATTAAGTGCCCCTATCTACTGACCAAGCAGCATCAATCAGCGGTGCTGAACAATTGTGAGTGAAGGACTTGCTCAAGGTCCCTACAGTGGCTAAGTGGGTTGGTAGCCTGCTTGTCACGCCGGCGCCCCGGGTTCGCTTCCCGGTCGGGTCGGTTTATCAGAGATTAATTTCTCGGATCTTTACTGCGGGTGGCTCGGTCGCATTATAAACGTGGAGTACAATACAACACACAATACAACTGGGGCGCGGTGGTTTGGGGGTATGTTCGGTGCCTTGCAGCTGGAGGGCTGCGGGTTCGAATCCACCTCAAAGTCGCCGCGTAGGGACCCTGGGCAAGTCCTTCACTCGCAATTGCTCATGCGCTCGGCGTGAAACTCCGATTCAGCGTTCGCGCAGTAGTCGGGAGCGCCTCTGAATGGGAAATCTGGTAGGGGCGCTATAACAAGTGTTCAAATACAATACAATACAATACAATACAGTAACCATCTCGGGGTAAGAGGCTCGAGCCCATACTCTGCATTACTAGGCATGTGCTCTACAGTGTTGTTGACTACTGACTAGTGTCATTGTGTACTGCACTTAACAGTGTAATTCTGAACTTCAGTATATATCATTTGCTTTTACGAAGGTATATTTTTGGAGTTCTTGTTTTACCTTAGCTCTCAGAACCACATTTCTTTCGAGTTTCAATGCAGGCATGTAATAAGGATATTAATAAGGATATTACCGTTAACATTTTACATTCTTAGTCCTATTAAATCCTATCATTGTTTGTCTTCTTTTCCTCTTGTACTTGTTTATAAACATTACTGATATTTCGATTCAATAAATTTTTTTTATGGTTATGACTAATGTTGAAAAGGTCAATTTAGCATTACACTGCAACTGTTCTTGTACTTAACTAATATGGCATGTCAAGTTTACCAGTAATAGCTTTGGGGGATATAACAGCATCAAAGCTCGAGGGTACGTACCATACGTATTCTATTTTTGAAAGGTACGTACGTTTTTTAACGTACCCTATTTTAGGGTACGTAAACAATACAGAAATACGTTAAACACGTCATTGCTCATTATAAGAATGTTCAATTTAATTTCAGCAAACAAACCATAAATAAAATTTTCGTGTATGATACGTACCATACGCGTATTCTATTTTTTGAAAGGTACGCGTGCGTATTTTAACGTATTCTATTTTAGGGTACGCGTACCCTCGAGCTCTGAACAGCATATTATGTTAACCCTTTAACGACGAGCGTGCACTAAAATGTATGGGAAACCATAAGCGGCTCGTCGTTAAAGGGTTAAGCAGAATGGGCATAAACCAGGGGCATGTAAACAAGTCCACACTGTCCTTTGTCTTCATTTGAAGAGTAGTGCATACATTACAGTAGGCAGAGTTGTTGGTTCACTGGTATTTAGACTAACCACTTGATGGCCACATACTGTTGAGATAATTAACCATCCATTGTAATTGTAATTACTGCATGTCAGATGAGTGACTTTTCAACTGTTGAGACTTTGGCTGATCCACAGATACCTCGACTTTGTGGTACAGAAATATTCAGCCTAGACAATTTATCTTTTTAGAATAAAACTGGAATACATTTAATGTTATCTCTCATGACTTTTGTAATATGCATGTCTTGCCTACAAAGCAACAGTTCTGATTTTTTTTAAATGGAAGCATCAACAATTATAACTGAGTTAGGCATAGAGGTGTCAAGAGTTCTGTAAAACATGACTCATGTACTCGAGGCAATTCTGAGCACGTACCCCACCAGATAACAACAAACCAACTGTCCAACAGGACCCATGGAGGCATTATACGCACTTCGGCCTAATTCAACGCTAGTTGAGCAATCACCCACGAAGCTATGATAACTGAGCTAAGTTATCATAGCTCTCCGGTACGAAAGCACACTAAATTTATGTTGACTCCTAAAGTCTAAAGAAATGTGTTATTCTAACATGCATCCCTGATTGATAATGTTAATTGATAATGACTGCAGCCTGATACCCTCCTCACAGGCCACAGACAATTGTGCTGATGAAACTCTGAGTCCGTGAATACTACATACAGCAATCTTTGAAATAATCATGCTACTTTGGCCGGGTTTCGGGTGTGTGATTCACGACATGGTTCCACCCTTCATACTTGTATCCAGTCTACTGGATGCCCACTGCCAACCGACAAGCCTAGTTATAAGTTATATTAATACAAGGAACGGGGAGATGGTTAATAAGCTATTTCAGCTTTATTTTTCCCGCAAGGCATGACGGGAAAAGTGATAGTTCCCCGCCATAGACATCATATATTAAATGTAAGATGTCTATGTTCCCGTTCATAAACAAAGCGAAACATGGCGGATAGCTTAGACGAATCGTTCAAAGTGGACGACTTTAATCGATGGAATGTAGATGATTTGAAGAAATTTATAACAGAAAGATGCCACAAGACAACTTCATCGAGTTAAACATGAACTCGTGGCAATCAAATACCTTCTAATATTTGCGTCAAAGTAGATCATAGCAACATCGCTACCGGCACCATTCAGTTTGTTTATGAAAGGTGAACTATCACCGGAAGTAAAAGTAAACTGGCTGCGCATGCGCACTGATAAAGCTGAAGTAGCTTATTGGTAACAAGCTAGCACGAAGACCAGAAGGATAAGGTTCAATACCCGCTAGCCCCACCAGGTTGACTCAGCCTTCAACTTCATAGGATGATAGGAGTGACTAAAATGAGCAGGACAGATGGGTTCCTTGCAGGCTGTCATACAGTTAAATTCAACTCCTGCTAAACTTTTTATCATCTGTTACTACTATATCATGTAATCTTACTGCGTACTTGTCCGTTTGAATTAACAAACGAATATTATTATTATTATTATTAAGAGTTACTTACTCAATAGTCAGTCATATTCAATTTGAATGCAGAGAGAGCAGGATGGACAGCAGACCAGGTCAACTTGGAAAAGAACGTCTTCTTGACTGAGATTATAACTGCTACCACAGCGACACGGATAACAGTACGAGGCATCTTCGGTCAGGTCAAACTCTTGTAGCGCAACTACATCTTGAATTGGCCACTCTTGTGCCAGACATCTCTGCTGCCAGGCAGCATCAAATGCCGACCGTAAATCTGAATCTCCGAGGACCTTCCAAGCTTTTGATATGCTGTGAAACTTGTCAACGTTTGGTAGTACAGGCTTGCTGTTACTGGTGACTTCTGGAAGATTTCCACTCGAGTCTTGGCATTTGTCGGGATGGCAAATTCGTGCCATCTTTTGAAATGCATGCTTGATTTCTTTGTACGTTGCTGATGGCAACACTCCTAGGATGTCATACAAGTTCTCCATTGCTGAAAACTTCTTAACAATCGGAGAATGAACTGCAACCAAATGATACAAAGAAAAATTCAGATCTTACTGTGAATGAAGCAGTTTTTCACTTTACCTGGGTAAAATTGGATTTTAGCAACATCAAGTAATAAAGTTTATATAATTATATTAAAACACATCAGCAAAATATATTGTTTTAGAAAGCTCAATCTTTAAAGCAGCCAAAAGCAGGAATAGGAATAAAAAGCCTTCAAATTTGTAGATAACAGTTTCAGGTGCAGCAATTTGCAGTAAATCCAGATCAAATGATCTCAATTAACACTAAATCACTGAGGCAAGATTGAGTGATAGGCAGCCCATCATATTTTGATATAAACGCATTGTTAAATAATGCTCCGCTAAGACTTGGTCAAGTAAGACATCTTCAAGTTTGAATCAATGCAGCAAACCATGGAGCAAATGCTAGGCAAAACGGTGTTGCGATGAAACGCATCCGGGAGGTCACAGATTTAATTTGAAAACTACAAAGAGTTTAACCAGTCACTCCAGCTATTTCAATCCAATCCAATTCGCCCCATTAGAACTTTACCTATTATAGTGCTGAACAGTGCATTATCTAGGCCTAAAGCTATAATAGTACTATAGTCTCTAATACTATAACTGCATAATCATGCATTGATGTTACTTGTTGCGTCTTGACAGCAAGTTATGAAATAAACGAAAATACAATACAATTCATGTTAAAACTTGAGGTAACATTTAAGTTTCGGGCACCTGCGTCCGATCACTTATCAACAATATGGCCAAACACGGAAATGTGTACTAATTAACTCAACCATAAGTAGCCATAGTGTCAACTTATTGTTCACCTAGAGCGTCTTGCCTGTTGTTTTGTGGAAATAAACGACTACATACTGCAAGCTCCAAATGGCGTTTGTCAAACAAACAAGTGATCACACGTCGACAAAAGAATTTCATTGTAAAAACAATTTCTGGAATTCTAATATGTAATATGTATACAGAAACTTGCCTCATATCATAATTTATTTTAGCCAATACAATGAAAGTTTTTCATAAACATCTTACCACGTTCGTTACCGAATACTTCATTCATTCATTCATTCAGAGGACTTATATAGCGCCCCTCCAAGATAACCTACTCAGAGGCGCTCCCAGCCCAACTCCGGCGATAAAGAACAGTTTCAGATTCTTGTAAAAGGTGTGTGCAGAGTCCCTAGATAAAAGAACACGCAGATCTGAAGGAAGATTATTCCACGTGGTCGGCCCAACCACTGAGAATGCACAAAGTTGCAACTTCCTTATTATCGGCTGCAGGCGAGAAAAATTAACTGTTTTTTAAACTTAAACATAGAAAAGTATAATGAACAAGCTGCTTTTGATCAAGTTCAAGCGAAATGTTTTTATGAGGTGCTCAAATAAGTAGAAAATTGCGTTATTATTATTATTTACCGATTTAATTGATAACTTTAAGACAAGCTTTAAGACGTCCATTCAAACCATAGATATAATACGAATCCAACGACACCGCAAGACCCATAGATACATAATATCAAATTTATATCGGTTCTCACTGCTCATTTAACTTCTGCGTTTTTAGCATGGCGATGAGTGCTCTGCCCGAGGGCAGGTCCGTTGGCTTTCTTATGCTACCCGGGATGAAAAGAGTGAGGTGGTTTCCAGTTGCCTTCCTCGCAGACAATTGTGGGTGTCCACTGTCCACCCTGTCCAGGATCGCTACGCCACTCCCGTTACAAGGCACAGAATATACCGCTACACCAACGCTTCCATGTGTATTCATTTATACTTATGTTTATGCTGGAAACAAGTAACCTCCCTTCTCCAAACTTCTAAAGCGCCACTCGAAAGCCAAGCGCAGGGCACCAGCTTATTCACGAGCGCTGCGTCTAGTCAGAGGGGTTGTCCAAAAGAGTAGTCCGAGGGAGGTTTTCAGAGGATCAGAGAGGCACAGCAGATGTTAAGGTGGGTGTCTTTTAGGTCGAGGATTGGAAGGTACAGGATCAGATGAGTCAGGATAAGAGTTCTTGAAAAGGAGAGACTTTAGTTTCGAGTGGAAAGCCTTGGGGGTGATGGATAGAGGAGCCTGAGGCAGATGATGGTGGATGATTGGCGATGATGGTGGAAGAACCGAAAAAGTGCGGAATTCAGGAGGCAGATCATTCCAGAGACGCGGCTTAGTGTTGGATATTGCTCGGTTGGAGAACTTGAAATGAGTAGTGACCGGGGGTCGAGAAAGAGTGAGAACGGAGGATGAAAGGATGAAAGGGTATAGCGGGTTGGCTGGATGATGAAGAGTTCGCGGAGATAACTGGGCTGGGAGTGTTGTAGGGCAGGGCCGGCCCTAGCCCAAATGGCGCCCCAGGCAAAGCATACATTTGGCGCCCTCTGATCTCCACTCCACGGTCCACCCCACGTCACAACCCAATGATGAACCAGCCAGAGCATTACGCTCGACTGAGTTATTTATTTATATTTATTTTCATATTTTTTTATTTGACTTCTGGGAGAATGGTAAAATGCAAAAACACTTCAAATTACTCAAAAATTCGAATTACCGAAAAATGAAAAAATATTTATTTAAAACATTATTTGTTGAAGTAATCAGAAATCTTTTTCTGCTTCTAGTTTTTCTCCATCAGGTTTCAGTTTATCAAAACACATTAAAGATTAAGGCAATTTAAGCAAATGCCAGCGATATTAGTATATTACAAACGAATTAGGGCTACTAGGCTACCAGATGACTGGGTACTAACACTAACAGCTAGTAGTCTCAGTCTTGTTGAAATAGTTGGTAAGCCCTATGCTTCTTGATACTAACTTCTGTTTCTTGTTTTTTTTACAATTTTGAGAGGCCAAAAACTTCTGACTCTTTATAGGGTTTTACATAATTTATTAATTTTTATAATTAAAATTTTAATTTCATAAGATCAAAAATATAAATTAATTGATTTAGATATATTTAAGAAAACTGTTATTAAAATGTAAATGTATATATTTTTACAGATAATTAACTTAACTAATTTAGGCTATGCAACTGCGATGTCTCCTCGGCAGTGAACAAAATTTATTTAATAGTGATTGGTCTACTTAGAATCTTAGATTAAAAGTATTTCACAATATTTTCTTCAACTGTTGGCATTTTTCAGTCGTAGGCCTACTGTTTCACTATGTCAGCATCAGATTAACGGACGGTCAGGTCTATTAGAGAGACAGAGTAGGCCTACAGACTGGCGTGAAATAATTGAATTTCAATGGTGAAAATAAAATATGTGCGGTATTGAAATTGAATTAATAGAAAATGTGCAATGAAATCAATAATTATTTTATGTGTTCCATAATCGAAAGTTTTGAATTCAAATGAAAATAATCATTGTAATTGAAAAATGGCTTAAAAAGTGAGAAACATAAAACTGTTAGAACACTTTTTGAGAAAATGGCGCCCCCTAGACTTTGGCGCCCTAGGCAACTGCCTGCTTTGCCTCTGCCTAAGGCCGACCCTGTTGTAGGGAGTTGTATGTTGTAGCCTATATGCGCAACTGCAATAACGAATTTGTCCTACCGTCGCTTTAAAAGTCAAGTGAGTAGTTATAGCTTGAAGGGGCGCTTTTTAAGTTAAATTAGACTACATTGATAGATAGATAGATAGATAGATGTGACCATCTGAATTATTTGCTTATGCTATCTGTACACGGTGATCAATAAAGTATATATATTGACTGATTGGATTGATTAGATAACTAATTAATTAGTAACATTACGGCAGCGCATCCTTAGGCTAATGATCCACTCCAATTCTCGACTGCCGTTTATCTTAAGACCTTCCAATATAGCGCTTTGTAAAATTGTAAGGTACTTCAAAATGCTCTAAATGAAGTCCTGAAACATACAGGCCTACACATGGCCTCCATTAGGTCTAAAGAGATCCAAAGGCGGCCTATACATGCATGTAGGCCTATACTTACAATAATTGACCTTCAAGACAGGAATAGTCGGTGTTAGTCATAAGTGTACCAGGTTAGGTCTATACATCAGCTGCTGATAGGCTACAATCATCGTACACGCAGCTGGATTTCGATCACAGCGTTGGCTATACAGATATATTGAGAAGTGTCCCAAGACTTTCATTAAAATTTTGCTGTGCTGTATTAGGGAACTCGCAGTCGTTTGCCTTTCAGCACCAGCTATAACATTATATTACGCACACTTACATAGCCTACATAGGCCTAAACACATGCATACATATTACACACATACATGTACATAGACTTACATACATACGTACATAAATACATACATGCATACATCCATACACACATCCATGATCCATCTATACATACAAACATACATACATACATACAAACATACATACAAACATACATACATGCATACATACATACATACATACATACATATATACATGCACACATTCATTCATTCATTCATTCATTCATTCATTCATTCATTCATTCATTCATTCATTCATTCATTCATTCATTCATTCATTCATTCATTCATTCATTCATTCATTCATTCATTCATTCATTCATTCATTCATTCATACATACACTGTTCACACACACGGTGACACACCTACATAAATACATACATACATACATACATAGGCCTACATACATACATACATATATAGTATGTATGTATGCATATATGTATGCATGAATGAATGAATGAATGAATGATGAATGCGAATGAATGAATGAATGAATGAAGGTAATAAATGAATGAATGAACATACTTAACAATATGTAATATTATGTAATGCATATATAACCTACATACATACATACATATACATTACATACATGCATACATACATACATACATACATACATACATACATACATACATACATACATACATACATACATACATACATACATACATACATACATACATACATACTCACATACATACATACATACACACACATACATACATACATACATACATACGTATCTTCCATCCATCTAATGACCTATTTATAAACTGCACAAGGCATCCATCCATCGATGTTTGCTTCAAGAGAAATCACATTCAACAATTTTATTCCGTTGGAGGGAGAATGGGGGTCGAAATCCGAGAGGCCAGGGTTAGGAGGAGGGGGCGATGGTCTGATAAAGTGGGTGGGAGATATTTTGCCTCGTTCCTCAACAATCAGCATCACGTTTGCATACCTATATAATGCAGAAATACCAAACATACTCATGCCGCGCTAAATACCATGCAAAGATATAGACCTACAGCGATTACAATCCCGCAGTTCAGGACAAAAGACTACGAGCGCAAACAGCTGTGTAGGCTTTTCTGAGGATAAGCCATCCAACTGCGTGAGCTATAGGCCTATATTTTTTAAACAATGAGGCCCTCCGTGCTTTTTTATTTTGCTCTTCGCATGCAGGTACGCCTATTATCCGTTAACAATCAGCTGAACACGTTGTAATTACTATGATTACTATGCTACCTGTGTATTTTCCTCCACAGGTATGCTATCAGTCGCTGTATGCACGAAAGTCTACTTTTGTTGAAAGCCATACAATTATCCTGATGGCTTTAAAAAAAGCCACTAAGCTTAAGCTTTCCCCTTCCTGTGAGTAGGCCTAATTTAACAGCAGCAAACTGAGCAAAGAACACACCATACAAAGGTGCACCGATCCACTAAGCAGCTGGGGCTGATTTTTTCTTAACCAAGTAACATGCACTTTTTTCTTTAACAGTGATTATGCAAATCACGGAATCCGCTCTTCCTGTATATAGCCTATAACATGTATACATCTATAGCAATTCATATGGCGTCTGTAAGAAACTTCTCAAAAGCATGTATATATAATATAATAGGCCTATAAAATAAACAGACATATATATATATATATATATATATATATATATATATATATATATATATATATATATATATATATATGTATATATATATGAGTGTGAGTGTGTGTGTGTGTGTGTGTGCGTGTGCGTGCGTGTGTGTGTGTGTGTGTGTGTGTGTGTGTGTGTGTGTGTGTGTGTGTGTGTGTGTGTGTGTGTGTGTGTGTGTGTGTGTGTGTGTGTGTGTGTGTGTGTGTGTGTGGGTGTAGTGTGTGTGTGTGTGCGTGTGTGTGTGACACATGCATTTATAGGCCCATAAATTATTGTAGAATAATATAAACTATGCGTTCACTTGAATGTCAAAGGACAAAAGGGTCATCTTGTGAAGGGTGAAATAAAAAAAAACACGGATTAACGTCCTCGAAATTATGTATAGTGTGTTGTCCATTGCATAATCGTACTTTGTACTTAAATTCACATAAATGAGCGATTCTACTGAATTAATTGGGGTAATTGATTCAGTCGTCTTTTACGTGCTCCATATGTATGGGCATTGATATGTAGACCTATACACCAAGGTTTTGATATAGGCCTACATGTGTATAATATATGTGTGTATGTATATACAGGTAATTCAAATAATAAGCCATGGCAATGTATAGGCTATATATCTGGTTTTAGGACATCATCCCCAGAACATAATCCTCCGGACAAAATCTCCCGAACATAATCAACCGATTTTGCGTAGGACATAATCCTCCCGGACATAATCCCTCTGTGCAATTAGCCTATTTTTACATTTAATTGATAAATCTTAATTGCCCAGTTTTTGTTCGTTGTGTCAGCTTGAAAGGTCGTTAAGGCATAGACTTAAGACTTAATTGTTATTGTCATTTAGATCTAAAGTTAAGACCTGTAATTGCCATATAGATCAAAAGCAAAGACTTGTTAGTGTCGTTTAGATCTCAACTGAAGTCTTGTTAATGTCGTGCACTTCTAAAATTAAATTTACAATTAATGCATGGTCGGCAAGATGGAACGATCGGCGAGATTCGAACAAAATCGTTTATGATCAATCAATTACACTGGCTTCCTCTCACAGCCC
Organism: Aporrectodea caliginosa; assembly: GCA_020284085.1. Lineage (NCBI taxonomy): Eukaryota > Metazoa > Annelida > Clitellata > Crassiclitellata > Lumbricidae > Aporrectodea > Aporrectodea caliginosa. The sequence continues at coordinate 348,477 of JACEVL010000127.1, read as the reverse complement.
GAATTCAGTTCAAGGTTCTTGTCCTGGTCCTTAAGTCCAAATTGGGCATTGCTCCTAAATATCTTAGGAATCACATTCGCTCCCCTCTCTCTTCAGTTTCTCATCGACCTCTCCGCTCCTTGGTCAGGCATGCTCTTTTTGTTCCACGAGTTAGGACCACTATGGCCCAGTCTAGATCTTTTCCCACTATTAGGAGTTTAGGACCTCCCTATGGAATGCCCCTCCTACCTCTCTACCCGTTACCATTCTTTCTGGGTCTCTTCCTACAGCCTTCTCCCTTCTCAAAACCTTCTTCTTTTCTAGGGGTTCTCGCGCTGGGAGCGCTACTGAATGGCCACTGCTGTGAGCGGCGCTATATATATTAAATAATACAATAAAATACAATACAAAATCCATCGAAGATACGCTGCGCGAACTATAGGACACATTTAAAATGTTGTGCTAAAATGGACACAACATTTGAGACACTCTTAACGTACTCTTAGGCCAATTGTTTGTCGTTGCTTGTAACAATTTTGGACAAATTTGGGCCGACTAATAAACTAATAAACTTTTTCAGTGGAATCAAAAAATATTCCTATAGATTTATTGGATATAGATATAGAGTCTAATCATGTATAAGCTTTTCCACCTTACTTGGCTGAGGTTGGGGTGTTATATCATAGCCTGGGGATTATATGTCATAGCCTGGGTGGATTATGTCCGGAGGATTATGTCCGGGGATTATATCTGGGGATTATATCAGTATGTCCAGGGGATTATGTCCGTCTACCATATATCTATATATGTTGAACATTCCACAGGGGCTTCCCATACGTGCGAAAAGGCTAAATACCCCATATAGACCCAAATAAGCAGTGAAACTTTCAGCCGCTCTAGTCAAAATTCAACCGGGCAAAAGGCACTGCAGATTGGACACTATACGAGGTCCGTTATGGATCCAAATTTGATGCAAAACAGTACAATAACTAACACTGCAGACTCTGCATTTACATTCATAGGGTATACAGGCCAACGTAGTCCTATCATGTGTATCCCATGTTACTAATAGGTCTTTAGTGACTTTAATATTAGTTAGGTCGACGTAGGTATCGCTTTTGTGAGGTACCTATATAAGAGGCGTAATAGTTAGTATCTTTGTATACATACATGCATGCATGCATACATACATGCATACATACATACATACATGCATACATACTAGTGCGGCCCTTAGCATACAGCCAAAAAATAAAAATAACAAAATTTAGTCTGGCATACGTTCAATCCATGCCAATTATAGAAATAACATTATGTGTCAAAAAACTTTGGAATTGTATAACATTTAGGGGTGGCCCTCGAGCTCTGAAATTTGTTATGTAATACGATTTTGCCATTTGAATCACAAAATTTAAAAAAAATTATTCAGCACATGCACTGTCACTCAGTCTTTCACTAAGTTGGCTAAGAAATGTACTAGTAATACAACAATGTCAATGAAATGAGTGTTCACTGTTCAATGATCGTTCAGTTATTGTTCACTGTTGAACTAGTCACTTCAGTAGAGTAAATTATCAGTTCACGTCAAGAAAATGTAAGAAAGTCATCATTTTCCATGAAAAAGCCCAATAGTGTTTGTCCATCACTTAGAAGGCACTGTTGTCGATGTTCACTGACAACCCGCAGAGAAAACTGTAGCTGATCTTCATCTTTTGTTAGCTTTTTATTTAAATCCTGGATGTGTGCCACTCCGCGTTCAGCCCTGTCGTTGACGACAGCCAACCCTTTGAGTACTGCCTGTGCTTCTCGAAATGCTTCGTCCTCTTCCCAAGGAGCAGGATCTCTTGATAGCATAATTTCCGACAGTCCTTGCATACCAAGCACCTGAGACAGTTTCTTAGAGTTAGTTGTGCAGAACTTTTCGAGACCTCTGGTGCCAAAAACTGCATCTGACTTCACACTGGGTCTTATAGGCGGACGATCTGGAGCTACTTCTTCCATGGCAGCAATCATCAGTTTTTTTAGAGTCATTGGATACTCTTGGGTCAAAAAGGGCAAGCCCAATAGGCTCTTCAGACAGATACTATAGAGTATAGATGAAGCCCTATAGTTTCTTGCTTGTAGCAGCAGAAATTGTTGTATGTGGGTATATTAGAAGTTCTCCCATGAGAGTGAAGTTGGCGAAGTTATCCAGGCTCTCAAGTAGACAAACAACCTTTATCGTGTAATAACTTTTGCCATCTATCGTGCCCGATGCAAGCGCCAGGTATTCGAAACCGAATTCCACGAGCTGAACATCTCCAAGAAAGACAGCTGAGAGCTCCAGAAATTCTCTGTAATTGTCTCGTGGCTGTTCAGTTGCCAGATGTTTATGAGCAAATTCCAGGACGTCAGAAAAGCTCGAGGGTACGTACCATACGATTCTATTTTTGAAAGGTACGTACGTATTTTAACGTACCCTATTTTAGGGTACGTAAACAATACAAAAATACGTTAACCAGGTCATTGCTCATTATAAGAATGTTCAATTTAATTTAGGAAAACAATCACAACCCAGTATGCAGCGTAGTAAATTGCTGCAATGCTATATATACATAGGTCTATATTATAAACCTATGTTTATCCAGCATGCATTACATCTAATGCACTAATGTCAGATTATACGTAGGCTATGGGTCACCGAGTAAACCATCTGTAATTGTTTCGTGTATGATACGTACCATACGCGTATGAGCTATTTTTTGAAAGGTACGTACGTATTGTAACGTATTCTAAGGGTACGCGTACCGATGAGCTCTGGTCAGAACAGTCTACCAAAGATTCCACCGATGGATCTGATGATTTGTATGAAATTTATCATTTTCAATGAATTGCCATTGGTCTTGAAACCTCTTGTAACGAAGGTTATCGGGTCCAGTAGAAGTTCCAATGGAGGTTTTTTTGAATGCAGCCCGAACAATTATTTCCATAACATGGTGGCGACATGCCAGAAAAAGGTGATCTTTATTCAGTTCCTGCTCTATCAAGCAACATGCACCTGAGCGATGACCTGTGTTACAGACTGTCGTATCGAAGCACAAGCTGTTGCTTGCCCATGGCGAAAACTCGAGCCTTTGCCTTCATTGGCCCTGCACTATGGAACCAACTTCCTCCTTTGACACGTTCCTGTTTATTAACTGTTGGGCCAAGTGCCTCTTTTCGTAGTCTCAAGACCTCTTTATTCTCTCTGGGTCTCTCGCACTGGGAGCGCCTCTGATTGGTGTGCACTGCGAGAGGCTCTATATAAATTGATAGGTACAATACAAAGCGAAAACCTGATACTGAATATTCCACTCTCTCAAACACTGGATGACTGCAGATTCTTTGGCTGAGCCTGTTCCTGAGGATAGTTTTGGAATGCCCAGTAACTGTTCAACTCCTACAGTTCCAATGATCGGTCAAAGGAACTCTTGCAGAAAATTTGGACCCTCGACTGTTCGATTTGGTGGTACTGTTGTTTGCCCTGGCTCATTGAATGGAATTTCGGTTGATGTTCAAAGTGTTCACATCATGACCAAGGCTGGAAACCACTTCGCTAAGAACGAACGTAGCATTCCTTGACGAAATCTTGGTTCAACCCAAGGCCGACGTCAGACCAGGAGACAGAATATTGATTCTGGCTCGCTTAGCTGCAGATACGTCATTGACACTAGTGTTAGTATCACAGGTTTTTTCCTTTACATTCAGCATCAGTTCCATCACTTTCATCACTTAATTCTGCATCACTTGATGAGGAATCAGTATCCAGAACTACCTCGCTTGTACAGGCTGCGAGCTCCTCCTGTGATCGTTTCTTGCGCTTTTGGAAGTTTACTCATGTATTATTCAAATTTGAGAGCTCCAGGGCCACCCCTAAATATTGACCAATTGCAAAGATATTTTGCACATAGTGTTTTCTTCATAATTGGAATAGATTGGAAGGCTGCCACAAGATTATTTTGAACTTTCATTTCTAAGGGCCACCCTAATACATACATAGGCTTACATGCATACATACATACATGCATGCATACATACATACATACATACATACATGCATACATACATACATACATACATACTTACATACATACTTACTTACTTACTTACCTACTTACTTACATGCAGACATACATAGCCTACATACATATAGGCCTACGTTTATATTAGTTTAAGAGGCACGTTAACCGACTGTAGTCAAACGCAGAATTGACACTAAGGGACAGAGAGCCATGCATGAACTTAAGGAACAAGTATATACAACTACGTAACTATATATATATATATTTATTTATTTAAAAGATGCAGACTGTATAGGCTATAACAAGCATAGGTTGAATTACTGAATTACTCAGTAGCTGAATATAATATATATGTACACTATATGTATAGACCTACATGTACTTCTATAGGCTTCTTAATCATGTTCCATGTTCGTGTGAATCTTTCATCGTCGTCATTCTAATAGTTTCTGAAGTCAGCCATTTGGTGGCTATATATGGATGCAAAAGAGGAATTATATAGCTCCAGTTCTTTCAGTCGTTTGTCAGGTCCAATGCTTTCACCGCGTACTTCCGTCTAAGCTGGGCTATCACCCGCCATATGTCTTTTTTGTTTACCTTTCTGTCTGTCTGTTGTCAGTCTTAAACTAAACATATACACAGCATGGCTGTCTAGACTTACACCCGGTCATCTGGAACCATGCAAACATAAGCAAATACGATCGCATCTACGGAAGACATCTCATATGATATGCAGCCAGACCATAGGGGTCTGTGTTACACTCAAAACGAACAACAATGAGGTGACAAGCTATGCGCTCGGTGGTTTCTAATTTCCTCGATCCAGATGATTCGGATATGACACGGACTACCGACTGAGAGGCACGAGGCAGATCTACCACCACCGCGGTGTCACCATACACCATTCCAGGCATTCCTCCTATATGGCAAATCGCATTCCAATCGGTGCGAACAGACAGTGATCAGGTTATAGTATATACAGGAGGCAAAAACAAGGAATTTTACGCTGCATTGGATGCGATACACTATAGCCTCATAACATCACGCATGTTTACCTACATACCAGACAGATGCCGGAATAATCTCGTCAAGTTAAACGAAACATTTCCCCACACGAAGCGTCCTGAATATCACACTAAAAGCGACACTACTGGCAAGCACAGACGTAATAATTATACAACGTTCAAATGCAGGTATTGACATTGTTATTGGAAAAACTGACAGTTAAGCCAAAGACGATAGCTGTACGATTAGATTACAACCTGTAAGGCTTGTAACCGATATCCATGTTAGGCACGATTACACTCAAATTGAACGTATGCGCTATCAAATGATTGTATATAAATACATTTAAAATAGATGAAGCTTTGATTCACAGTATAATTCGCTGTTTAAAAGCACCAAATTGCAGAAATAATGCATTTGAGAAATTAAAAATGCTATAACATTTTGCAATGCTACTGACAACACAAGGAATTAAAGCTTTTGTTCGTTTTGTTCACGTTTGCAAAATCACGTTTGTGTGTTCTAATTTTTGGCGATGCTGTTGAGGTAACAAATAATAATACTACTACTACTACTACTACTACTACTACTACTACTACTACTACTACTACTACTGTACTATACTATACTATAATACTACTAATAATAATAATAATAATAATAATAATAATAATAATAACAATAACAATAACAATAACAATAGTGGTGGTGGTGGTTGTAGTAGTAGTAAGTGTGATATCAGTAACAAGTGCCTGATATTATACATGCACATTTCTAGTATGAAATCCAAAACGTTGCAAGATAGGCCTACTGATAATATCAACCATTAGATAAATTACATTAACCACTTTAACGACGTCAACAATTAATGCATAATTATATGCAACGGTGCATGCAAGGTGTGTTCGATTAAGTATCATCGATAAGTCTTTATGCGATAGATATCTACAAATCATCTTGACCTCATCGTCACCATGATCATAATCATGATCACGATCACCTGTCTCTGTTTGATCATCAAAGTCTATATGCAGTTGTTCCTTGGAGATTAAAGTGGTTGCTGGTTCATCATCCTCTTTCTCTGGATGACGAGAGGGAAGGTTCCGTTTGGAAGGGCTTTGATGGACTTCCAGGCCTCGAAGTGAGAGAGACCGACAAGAGACTGGGCCCCGATTGACAGCAGCTCATCGCCCGGTCGCAGATTCGCTGATCCATCCAATGAACCACCTGCCGTTCAAGGTGAAAAATACTCATTGTTACAACAGACAACAAGAAACAAGCAACAATAGAACAGTAATTTTACAATGACCAGAAGTCAGTCGATCGATTTAGAATAGGACTTTTAAAACAGTGTTCATTCAAGCATATCCACGTAACTGGGCTAATACGCGACAGTCCGGACTGCAAATGTCGTGAAACCAAAATGCTTATATAATTTAACAATGACAATATTAACAATAATGGATTAAAGCAACAAAATATAGAGGCCCTTAGTGGAATACGGGGAAGCTATAATTTCCCCCCTAAGCTGCCATGTCCCTTGCTACTATCATCTCAAGAACGTCGGAGATCTGTTCAATCTCTACACCTAAGCTCCAAAAACTGGCAGTGGACGAATACATCCTTCAACATCGGACCTGTGCGTCGTCTTGGTTAGATATTAAACTCTCAAATGAAAGGAACAGCTGTGTGTCATCAGCATATAAATTGTAGTCAACAGGGATATCCGTAAGTAATCAGCGAAAGTGACATTTTCATCTGACACCGTATCTCATTGGAAACATTACCCCAGTTGTTAGGCTCCTGCCAAGAGATCCCCTTCCACCCAATGCTTCCAAACACCACTCACGCCCTTGTAACAGTTCGTCCGGGTTAAGAATTGCGAATGTCGGAGGATAATTTTTCAATACCTGCATATATAATTGCCCGTCCAGAATTTCATTGTTGCTCATTGTTTAACAGATTACATTCCTATCACGCATCTTGCATTTAATTAATTCCAGTGCGGGCCCTTCAGCTGCACTCAGTGACTCCACTATAGGTCGTTTAATGCCATTCTCATCAGTTCGATAAGAACGTCTGACAGCAAGGTCTTGTATGGGCAGACATGAAAATGGCCAGAACACCCATATGCATGTATATTGTCCACACGATCTCGGTCTGTCTCTCGCTGTCTCTCTCTCTCCTATCTATATCGACAATGATTGCCCCGTGTGTGCTAAGTAGATAAACCCGGACCTTTTAGTAGCTACCTTTCTACCTGCATGTTTCGAATAAACTGAAATAAAACTGTTGCTCTGATAAATCTAAAGAGCCACCCAACCTGGCTATCGATCACAACTGTATTTATAATTGTAACAGCGCAGTTTTCCAGCGCTTCTCAACTGTCCCTAAGAAGCTCCTCTTAGGAATCAAACAGTCGAATCCTCTATTGCCCGACAGTATATATAGGCTACCATGCTCGCCGACATTATTTCAAAGAGTGTAAGTCTGATGTTAATAGGCCTAAACTTCAGCACCCAAACTCAATAGGACAGCTTTCAGGATCTCATGCCCACCTCAAGCGCCCTGCTTGCTCTAGGGACTTACCCAATGTCGTAATTCTAGTTCTCAATTAATTTAACATCATAGTCTAGACTCTGGCATCCGAATGTTTTACTCCTTGAATGGCGCTATGTAAATGTTCAATTATAATTAGAATGACAATGGCGATCATCGCTGGGAAGAGAACATCGATTGACACCGTGAAATCTTTTAAGCGATCCTGCAGTGGAATTCGGGTCTGTTTAATTGCAAGAACGTACCTTTAAAGACCCTTTTGACTGCGACGGGTCTGTCTCCGGAAAGCGATCCTTTACCTCCTTCGATGCAGAATCCCACTCCAACAGGTCCCTTCACGATCTCAAACACCATTCGCTCCCCTTCCTCCTCCCTCTCTTCTGCTCCGCCGTTTCTTCCGGTTTCAGAATTTAGTCTCTCGCTGCCATTCCTCGTTGCTTCCAAAGTAATTCTTTGCGATGAAACCTGTGTTTCTCTGAAACCAGGCAACCGTATTGAAGCCTTGATAAGATCTAGACTCGCATCACCGACGACAGTGTATCTTTCCCTCAACGCACCCTCGTCTTTAGTAGCATCTTCCACAGCTGAAATACGAAGCGTGTCCATTCCGTGCCCCCACTGCGTGTCCTCCGTCAAGCGCGACCGATCGCCTGGGTCTGCGGTGCTTCCACATACCGTCACCGTTGACTGAACGGCGGTTGAGTACGAATGGCAGCTTTCGGAGTCGATTCCAACTGCTGATCCGTTAGCGTCCGAATCGAAATCAGATGGTGGTGGAAGACTGGGAGGCAGAGGAGGAGGTTCCGAGCTTTCCATGCTTTCGGAATGATCCAGATGCGACCCCAGTGACCTTGACTCTCTGTCGGAACCGTATCCAAGGGTCGCCTCGTCGAAGTTCCGAGTCGTTTGACGCGCATTTTCTGCTAACAGTTGACGTAAGATACTGTTGGAAGGAACCATGTTATCGTCTACGAGACTGCCCGAATTCGCTATCGCTACAATTCAAAATAAACACAGAAGGGTGAATATTATAATATTAATAACAACAACAATATCAATAATAATTGCAACGTTTTAACGCGGTTCGCTCTCCGAGGCACTGTCTCCAACCAGGACTACGACGAGTAGGGTCATCTCCAGACAAATAACATCGACAGCTAGGAGTATCCAAGTCCCTGAGGGATCCTGTTTACCTCGGGGCAAAAAAACAATAATAACAGGAACAATAATAACAACAATGACAATGACAATGACAATGCCAATAATAATAACAACAATAACAATAACAAAAAATAATAACAACAATAACAAACAACAACAATAACAATAATAACAATAATAACAATAATAATAATAATAATAATAAAATAATAATAATAATAATAATAATAATAATAAGTTAATACTAGTATCAGTGGCCAATTGAATCCAGGAAAATTGACTAGAACTGATGAAGACATATAACCTAAACTTCTATAGCACCACTGTTGTTATAAATGTATGCATTCATTCATTCATTCATTCAAGTATTTATATAGCACCTCTTCAAGAAAACTACTCAGAGGTGCTCCCCGACTCCAGCACGGTCAAAAAGAACAGTTTTCAAGCTCTTATAGAATGTGTCAGAGAGTGACCTAGGGAACAGACGCAGCTCAAGAGGGAGGCCATTCCATACCGCCAGGCCTACCACAGAAAAAGCACGACTTTCTTAAATGGCTACTGCAAACATTCGGGTGATACAAGGCGTCGCTATTAAGTCCTCGCCATCTTAGACAATAGTGCCTTCTTTTAAATTCTAGGAGTGGCTTCATCGGGGCCCATGCCCTGCCTGTTGCAGCTCCAAGCCCGAGCTTGGATCGCCATCGATTGACACCTGTGCTAAACAGAATATTCGTGGTATACGTGACTGATTGGATTCGACCGGTAGATGGCCGGTCGTTCTTGCATCTCAGGCGTTCCTTACTTAAGTCTGGATCATCTGTCGGAGACGCCCCATGCTCGTCGGAGTTGTTTGGGCGAGGGCTACTGGATAGAGACCCCCTACCCTCGGAGGTGTCCTCGTGCCAGCTGCCGCTGCGGTTCTTGAGCGCTGAGCTTCGATATCCGGTTGAGGAGGCAGCTGAGGTCGTGTGTCCCGCCGTAGACGTGTCCTGTTCATCCGCCGAATGGTCGTTTCCATCTTTCTCCCACCGTTCCAGTCCGCTGTCCTCCGTGTTCATGCTGTCCGTCGCCTGGTGGCTGATAGGTAGAGGAGGCATGTTGGCGGTGGTGGGGACGGCGTTGGTGGTGGCCAGGGAAAGCACCGAGGCATCGTCTCTGAATCCGATCGGTGGGGAAGGCATTGCGATGTGTTCGACGTTAAATGTTCGTTGCTGAACTGGAGTGACGGTCTTTGCAGGGGAGTCTCTGTGGAAGCCAAGTTCGTTAACCTTTCCGGAAGGTTCCGATGATGCAGGGTCCTTCCAACCGAAGGCCACGGTGAGATTGACGGTTTCCTTGCTTCCAGCGTTCCTGGAGTGTCTTTTGGTCACGATGGGATCTGCCTCACCGCTGTTCGCAACGTCCGTTTCCACCTTGGCCAGGAGTGGGTAACTGGCCGAGGAAAACGACTCCCCGAAGAACACCAGCGACCTGGAAGATCGTTTCGTGTCTTCCAGATTCCGAGGCGAGTCCAGGACGACGCTCGGCGTCATGATGACCTTCCTCGGTTGAACTGGAATGGGATCGTACCAGTGACTATCCATGTCTATGGACGGTCGTCCAGTTGACGGATAATTCATTGGGTGAGAAGGAATCGGAGGAGCTGAGAGAGGTGGAGGTGGAATTGGTTCCCATGACGGTGTGCGAGCTGGAGAAGGTCTCGTTCCGTTGGAATGCACGAAGCTGGAAGTGGAACGTGGAGAATTCCAGGATGAAGAAGCCTCAGCTGGGGCGAGTCGCAATCCGTATGAAGATACTTGGCGTGAAGAAGAACGAGGATGTTGGGGTCCTCCCCATGAAGTCGAAGGAAGATACTGTGAGATGGTTGAAGCCGGGGAACGAAACTCCTTCTCTTGGACACCTGGAGAGCCTGGAGTCTTTGTTCCTTCCCATGAAGTCGAAGGAAGATCCTGTGAGATGTCCGAAGCCCGGGCTTCGCCGTAAGAACGAAACTCCTTCTGGGCAATCTCTTGGACACCTGGAGAGCCTGGAGGATTTGTTCCGTAGATGTCAGACGTGCTGACGGCAGACGACATGCTGTTTCTCACGGCCTTTCTCTGAAGGTCCTCGAATCCGCGTGGAGGAATCACCTCAGAATGCGACTTCAGGTGAACGCGATCGATCTTCGTGTCTCCATAGGGTGACAGCTGTAGGTAGGAGTTAGATTTTCCAAAGACGTCATCCGTCGATCCGTACATGGACACCGTGCGGAGGGTTCCGGACCCTGCTGCCCTGGCCGTTCGTCCAAACACCTGACGGTTGACGGACTCCTCTTCCTTCTGCATCCTCATGTCCTGCGGGTCGTTGTCCTTACCAAGCGCGGCCTTCAGAATGGGGACGATGCTGTCCTGCACGACTGGTTCCCTGCGCCGAACAGGCGTGGCATTCACCGGAGTCCAGGAGGCCAGAGGATGTGACCGACCGAGCGTCCGGCTGTCTCTTCCTCCAACATCAACCGGTCGCTGTGCCGAGTTTCCCGGATGGTATACTCCAGCCGTTTGAGGCCTGGGTAGGCTGTTCCAACGGTTACTTTCCGTCACATGGTGATCATTTGGTTGCACATCTGGCGACGACAATGCAGAACCAACGGGGCTCGACTCCATTCGCTGTACTCCGAAGCGCAGTTCAGCAGTGAAGGCTGGAGACTTGGCCACAGTCGGAGTCAACGAACCGGAGAAAATGTCACGGCTCACTACGCCGGGCGAATTCAGTCCCAGCGACGAACCGTACATGGCGGACGGAGTGGCAGGGGCGCGGGCGGACTTGGGGAGCAGCGCCTTTGGCAGTGGACGCCTGCTCGTGCCAGCGGGCATTCCGGCGTTGGTGGCCATCTTGGATCCGGTGAGGGCGCTCGTTAGGGTGTTCTGCGTCACCGGAGCCTCCTTCGACCTTGGCAAGGTCAGCGAGAGTCCCGCAGAGGGTCCATTCGGTGCTCTGTTCCGGTGTTCCGGTGGATCGTAGGCGGTCCAGGAAGGACCGTCTGAGTTGTGAAGTGCATCGAAGTATACGGACGATGTTGACCGACTACGATACATTGTCTCAGGTTAAGAACATAAGAACCAACGATGAGAAAAATCCACTCTGTGTTCTTTGTTCTTCTGTTTCTTTTGTCGCTTGATCTTTTTAATTGTCCTCCGTTCGTCGCTGCTGTTTAATCTAGAAAATCAACCAACAAATGATATGAATATCAGACCTTTATCGACAGGGATTTAATCTTATACTCCAACCAACGCATTTTTTCACAGATACATACTGTACATACAATTAATCTCAAATATTTGCATGGGTCTCATTGTAATTGTAATTGTAATCGAACAGCAGTGAAGGCAGGCGACTTGGCCACAGTCGGTGTCAACGGACACCATATCTTACCATATGTTACCATATCTTGACTGTCGTGTGCATTTCTGAACTTGGAAGGAAGGTAATATTAAAATACAGTTGTAACAAATACAGTCGTAATGTATATCCACACGAGCAACAGAGCTTAAATTAGTGATCGGTGACCAGGCTGATTTAGAGCTAAAACACAAAGCTCTTTAATAATTATAATTATGGCGGTGCAATGCCAAGTTTTGCCAACCATCGCATATCATCCAAATAGGAGGATCTTGACTCGAATCCGTTCTTCCTTATTATAGAAATCAAGTGTAGCAGTTTTCACAGATATTAAGCTACATTCCTGAAAATCCGCACTGGCTGTGTTTAAGCTGATTGGCCAGCAATTGGGCGATACAGTTAATATAACAACAATTCGGAACAGTCAGATCTATTTAACGCAGCTTAATTGAACTCGATTTACCCCGAGGAGTGGGCTGCCGAGTTCTGCCCAGTGCACAAGTAATTACCAATTCAAATCGGGACAAAAGCTTCCACTGGCTTTAACCGTCGGAGGTAAAAGTGTTCATTTGAATTCAGGTGAAAGTTTTATCAACCGTAAACCTGAAACACTTATACTAACGAGGCCAAGTCTATACGTGTAGTCGTGTACCCTTAAGCGAGACTGCTCATTACTGTACCTACTTCAGAAAGTCCTAGTTATAAGCTGGATAATTATGTGCTTTACCGAGACTTCTAGAATGTCACAGGACAAGAGTCTATTTCAAACGCTCACGTTAAGTAACGCAGTGCGTTTGAAGGCTTACTACTGACTTACTTACTTACTTACTTACTTACTTACTTACTTATTTATTTACTTACTTACTTACTTACTTACTTACTTACTTATATACTTACTTATTTACTTACTTATTTACTTACTTGTTTACTTACATATTTACTTACTTGTTTACTTACTTACTTACTTTGAACATCAGAGATGAACCAGAAACCGTTCAAGAACTGGACAACGCTTCACAACGGGTTGCATCATTCGACAACAATTGCCAACCTGCATAATTATACCAGAATTTCGAACCCTTCGTTCAGCGCTTAAAGGCCGTCATGCAACCACACAAACCTCTGCGCAAACCTCTGTCTGCTGTCTCTTCCCGCTCATTTCGGTCTGCGGATCGACTTGATCTCCTAGTTTCCCGGGCAAGGACTACCACAGGCCCAAGCCCAACACCGTGACTTTCTCATCGTGGGCCCTTCTATGTGGAATGACCTCTTCTCAATCCGTAGTAATCTTATAGTCGAGGGGTCCCACCCCATCCCTTCGTTGTTTGAACACTTTCCTATTTCTTAGGGACTGTCACGCTGACACTCTGAATATCTAGTACTTAAAGAGGCGCCATATAAATTCTCAGATAGGATACGATACAGTGGCCAGACAACTACCACAGACAAAACCCGCCTTAGTAGCTCTTTTAGGCCTACCTTCTCTCTCTGGTCTCTCTGACACTCGGTCTCGGAACGTCCCTTGACATATCTTGCCAACCCCTCTGCCACGACGCAGCGCTCGTGAATAAGCTTGTGCCCTACGTCTAGTTTCAAAGTAGCACTTTAGAAATTTGGGCAAACTTATAGTTGTTGTATTTCGGCTTAACGACACTTTTTCATATCGAAGATGATCAGTGTCGGAGGCAGAAAGCAACCTACTCCACGTTTATATTGCGACCGAGCCACCCGCAGTAAAGATCCGAGAAATTAATCTCTGATAAACCGACCCGACCGGGAAGCGAACCCGGGGCGCCGGCGTGGCGAGCGGGCTACCAACCCACTCGGCCACTCAGGATCTCTCAAACTTATAGTATCGGGGCTGAAGATTTTATACAGTATCTTTGGGCATGCTGCGCGGACGCCGGACGGTACCAGGTTTTCTAATGACTCTAATCGACTCTCACGACGACTAACCTGACCCTAACAGACCCTCACGACGCCAGTAAATTTGCGCACTATATCCTTCAGTCCCCGATACTATAAGCTTGCCGAAGTTTCTACACCTGTAGTTTACGATTATAATTACAGAGAAGAACAGTTCATAATAATTACCCAACTCCCGATTTATAAGGTCAACGTCAAATCTCTATTTTACCTTTCATCGTTGTAGCCGAGATAATCCTTTTCAGGTAAAGGTGCACGCGCATATTATATTAGCTGGTGAGTGTTAGAAATCTGTCGTAGGCTACCAGTCAGTCAGCCCACACAACGACCACCAGCCAATCAAGGCACCTGCTGCATTCGTCAAATACGTGCAGTGTATTAGCCGTGTCCTTATCATCCGAAAAACCTCTTGATAGTCTGCTAGAACCGTCAATGTCTGCCCCGTAATAATATGCGCGCGCAAGCCAGATCAACTGACGCATATTATAGACGTTGATCCTAAGCCTGTAATACGGCTGCTAGTTGCCATGCACGCGTTGGCTTGAACTTTCGCATATATATAAGCGTGCGTATATCTACTTGAGTATATATAACTATAAGCCTACGTACAGTTGTGCGTACGTATATCTGCTATGTATATATATATATATTGCTAAGCCTACGTACAGTTTATACAGTTAATATACACATGGCTATAGGCCTATATATATTATGGGCAAAGGCACACAACGCACTTCCCCTTGTCATTAGCACAGCGTTGGACAGACGGACGTACAGACAAGCACCTGTCAATCGAGGGCCAATCGGGGCACAGTGGCCCTGGTTCCCACTGTGCCTTTGTTGGTGTCTCCAATGTCCTGCTACAAGCGAGTGCTGCAGCATTCCTAGGTTATGCGATTTACAGGCATACGATTAGTCTGGAATGCGGTTCTCTTTGTCTGCGGCTTATAGTTTGACAAATGGTTTAATATGGACCGATCAATCTAATTTAATCGACATTCCCCTTATATAATCACACACTTATATAATCACGCGTATGTGATTAAACTCAGATATATATACACGCCTAATTATGTGTGAAAGGAATGCATGTGCAGGGCTCATGGGAGCAGGTCGACATACCTTAGGAGGTATAGGTATTTTTATTGATATGTAGGTCCACTCGAAGGTCGAGAAAAAATCCGCAGATGGTTCGTTATCTCAGAGGGTGGCTGTGCGTCGAAGGAAGAGCGCCGCTAGTCTCAACAGCCGACTTGAGGCGTCGTTCGAGTGGTCTATAAACGTTGCCATCTAGCGGTGATAATGGGCTACATAAAAAGCGCCGCCAAAGCTGAAGACTTCTTCGGAAAGACCGATGGACGAATGGGGAGGGGCCGAGGGGGTGTTATGGCAGGTAGGCAGACGGGGAGCCAGAGAGGGTCAGAGGACATGAAGGTCGAGCATTCTAACCAGGTAGAAGCTTATCGATGTGCCCATTGGAGGATCAGAGGGGAGGCATATCGTCATGAACTGGGGCGCGGTGGTGTAGGGGTATGTTCGGTGCCTTGTAGCTGGAGGGTTGCGGGTTAATCCACATTTGCCGCCGCGTAGGGACCCTGGGCCTTCCTCGCAGCTCATGCGCTTCGGCGTGAAACTCCTGTCAGCATCACGCAGTAGTTCTGCCAATGATTGATCTGCAAGCGCTATAACAACAAATACAATACAATAAATACAATACAATACAATGAACACATCATGACCAATTTGCCTTACACGTCCTTCCTAGTTGCCTCCTGGGCATCACCAATCTGCCAATGATTGATTGCAAGCTATCAACTACTTATTGAATCCAGCCTGAATCATTACCACTTCGGCTTCAATCACCACTGTCTTTGTCGTTAACCACCACTCCGTCCTCTATCACCACTCTGTCCTCAACAACCACTCCGTCCTCTATCACCACTCTGCCCTCAACAACCACTTCGTCCTCAGCTACCTCTTTGTCCTCAACAACCACTTCGTCCTCTCTCACCACTTTGTCCTCAACAGTCACTCCGTCCTCAATAATTCACCAAACTATCCAACCACGAATGCGTGGTGAATTTGTCGTGCTGCATAAGACGTTTTTTGGGTTAATGTGTATAAGAAGCTAAGAACGCCGACAATCCTTAGGCTAAGCGCAATAGAAAGCTATGGCTATGAAGAACGATCCTTGGGTTAATACCGATGGAGAGCCATGACGTAGCTATGAAGAACAATCCTTATGTATGTATGAGCACTTGTTATAGCGCCCCTTCAAGATTTCAACTCAGAGGCGCTCCCGACTACAGCGCAGACACTGAATCGGAGTTTCACGCCGAAGTGCATGAGCAATTGCGAGTGAAGGACTTGCCCAGGGTCCCTACGCGGCGGCTTGATGTGAATTCGAACCCGCAAACCTCCGGCTGCAAGGCACCAAACATACCCCTACATCAACGCGCCCCACAGCTGTGGATATGAGGAACAATTCTTAAGGTAAGTCAGACAGAAATACATGGCATGCTTATGAGGAAGCAGCCTTATAGCTTAAAGACGTTATGTAAAAGTCAAAGCCGTGAAAAATAATCCTTAAGGTAAGGCCGACAGAACTACCTGGCTACGAAGAACAATCATTAGGCTAATCTCAAAAGATGAGGAAGCAGTGCATATTTTAACGGATTTGGACTACTGGGACAAAGTCTGCTACTCTAACTTACAATGTTATTGGAAACTAACATGAAAGTAGAGTAGGGCTTATTACCTGGAACAAATCACCAAACCTACTGGGACAAATCCTAAGGGAAATTCCTAAAACTACTGGGGAAATCCTAAAACTACTGGGGCAAATCCAAAAACTATTGGGACATTTGTCCCAGTAGCTACACTGCTGTGAAGAACACTCACTACTCTAATCTCGAAAGAATGTCCTGCATGGCTATAAAGGCTCAGCGACTTCATCTTCTTAGCCTCGGCATATCGTCGTCTTTTCCATGGACAGCAATGTACAATCGATTTTCGCATTTTATAGCACAATACGCGGACAATGCGCATCGAATAAGCATCTTGCAATTAGGAATGTTATGTTCACACCTTGTTTGAAGAGGGTATTCCACTAACTTCATTTACTTCACGGTCCTGCGTGTACGGTGCACAGAATTCTTCTTGTAGTTATTAAACAGGCAGAACGCCGTAACTGACAACAGATAAAAGTAGACCAAAATTCGACGTTCGAAGGTGACAGTATTGTCTTTATCCGGCGTTTGAAAGTCGACTCATGCACGACTGAGAAGTAGTCGCCAAGTAGCCCCACTTGGACGTCGACGCCCTTTCTGACTCGCTGGAGCCGTGGAGGAGGAGCTAAGCCACGTCTCTTTCTCAATTAATAACTCTTGGCTTTTACGATCTTCGTTAAATATGGCTCCGAAGTCTCTCGGATGCATGCATTTCTGCATAAATTTACACAGGATTTCATTTTACGATTCGCACAAGCCCTCTTTACAAATATTTCCGAAATGTGTAGGCGTGAGCTGTCGAAACGGAGGAACATACAGACGAATATATGGAAACAAAGAGAGACATACACAGGCAGGGAGATCGAAAGATACGCATAGGCACACGGATCAAAAGTGACACATATGGACAGAGAGATTTAAAGAGACGAAGATTCAGTAGGAACATTCCAGATCAAGAGATCAGCCACTGCAAAGAATATATTATAAGAAGGCGTGAGAAAGAGCACTCTATCGAGGTGATAAAACCGCTATATAAATCCATAAGTACACAAACAGGTTTATCTGGTACATACTTAAACGTTAAAAATTCATAAGAAATTTATACAGTCAAGTAACTACGCAAGTTCCTATTAATTACATATTTATTTAGCGCCATTTCAAGAGAAACTCTGCAGAGCCGCTACCGAATTGACAACGCGAATCCAAGACCGAAGAATGGAGACAATCACAGTAGAACTAAAAATGTAACTGTTTAGTAATTGACTTAGTTCATCAATTACAGTTTGACATAAATTATTATTAACGCCATAGTTTTTAAATTTAACAGTCAAGTAGTCAGGAACCTATTATGACAACGATTGAATCGGCCTATAGTTATTTTTCATCATCATCATCATCATCATCATCATCATCATCATCATCATCATCATCATCATCATCATCATCATCATCATCATCATCACCATCACCACCACCACCACCACAACCACCACCACCACCATCATCATCATCATCATCAGTTCCTGACGCCAGCCTTTTGGCGGCGATGGGTACGAATAAATTACCTCCATTGTCCTCGGTCATTTGTCAAGTCCATTGCTGCCCTTAGTGTCAGTTCAAGTTATATTATGTCCTCATTTATATTGTCTATCCAGCGTAGTCTTGGTCTGCCTTTGTTTCTTTCTCCTTCGAATCTTGCGTTTAGTGCATTGTGAGGAATTCGGTCATTCAGTTATTTTTATTACTAGCTAGTAACTTCCAATGCACAAGACGTCAACTGAAGCTTTAATCAGGTCAACATGCAGAAGATCAGTCCGTGAAGAGAAGATATACAGCCTATGCATGGTGGATAAGCAAGCCAAAACAGATAAGTGTTAAGTTTAACACGAAATGACACAAGCGACTGAGCAGATACAATGAGAGAATTCCAAGAATTAGGAAGGTTAGAGACAGACCTAGACAGCCTATGGGAATTTCGCGATATGCTGATAAACATTTACAATTATAAGGCTTCTTAGAAACATGTCATGCACGACTGCATTAAAACTGAACTCAACTGTATTACATACTTAACCCGAACACAACTGCCGCGTAAATTCCTCGTGCCAGGTATATCCAAGATTCGATATCTACAACATATTATATTGGATGGTGAATTGGACATACATGTATACACCCTCGTGAGGCTGTTGTAAGGGGCTATATAAATGGTCATATACATACATACATATACATACATACATACATACATACATACATACATACATACATACATACATACATACATACATACATACATACATACATATATATACATACATACATACATACACATACATACATACATACACATACATACACACACACACATACATACATACATACATACATGCGTGCATACATACATACATACATACATACATACATACATACACCAGTTTTAGGATAAACATATTTGACTGCCAAGGTATTTACAAGGTGCACAACAAGACTCACAGGAGCAAACAAGAAGACATCCGCGTCGACATAACGAAAACTCACGAAGATAAACACACGTCCACCTACGACAGGTGAAGGTCCACTCATAACAGGCGATGAAAGGCGGAACATAAAACACATTAAACGACACTCAGAGAGATAAAATGACAAGAGACAGGAACAAAACGGTCGCGCAGGACTGACAGCCAACATACATTTGATTGTTTGGTTAGTTGCTATGTCATAACTATGATGATTAGCGTCGCCCTCCTCCTTTCTCCAGGCTTTGGACTGGCACTACCAGAGACGGAGTTCCAACATCCATGCAGTCTTCACACAGACACCTTACGCACATTGACCTTCCCCGGCAAATGTACAGACGGCGAACAACACTTCAACATACTCGGTCCCGTTTTATGATGCTGTTTGTAACATCGATATGCACATGAAGTTATGTACATAAGAATACATTTGTAAACATGCATGAATATGGGTGCATCCATATTAAAATATGCATACACATATAGGCCTACATTAGGCCTACATACACACGAATAATATCTAGAGACTAGAGACTCTGCACATACCTTTTACAAGAATCTGAAAACTGTTCTTTATCGCTGGAGTTGAGTTAGGAGCGCCTCTGAGTAGGTTATCGTGGAGGGACGCTATAAATCCTCTGAATGAATGAGTGAAAGTAAATAATATTTTAGGGGTCTTTTAGCCTTGTAGTCCTATACGCCTATGACATAACAGATGGTCATATGCCACTCATATGCCACTCATGCAGCGTTGTAGAATTTTTAAAAAATATACGAGGCCACAGTTTAACAGATTTTTAAAAACTCCAATGTACGCACGCACAATCACATAAACAGGTAGTAAATGTACACAAAGCATGCGTACACTTTAGGCAAGACATGTGATCTCCACTCGAGATCTTCGCTCTTTGAGTATAGGACAAGTACTTCTTATACATACAACTCACAGGCTTAAGCTTTCTTAGGCTCATTTTTATGTGTGCATGTATAGGCCTATGCCTCTTGCGTATACGAAGTTATTTAGGTCTATTATATACACAGAGATTTAGGTCTATTATATACACAGAGCGAGGAGACACTTGAAACCTCAATTGTATCTGAAAAGTCACATTCCAACCTTATCCGATCGTATACACGCTGTTAGGGACACGTGCGAGAGAAATCTTAAACATACCAGTGTACGCACGCACAATCACATAAACAGGTAGTAAATGTACACGATGCATGCGTACACTTTAGGCAAGACATGTGATCTCCACTCGAGATCTTCGCTCTTGGAGTATAGGACAAGTACTTCTTATACATACAACTCACAGGCTGAAGCTTTACATACGCATGTATAGGCCTATGCCCCTTGTGTACGAAGCTTATATACACAGAGATTTAGGTCTATTATATACACAGAGCGAGGAGACACTTGAAACCTCAATTGTATCTGAAAAGTCACATTCCAACCTTATCCGATCGTATACACGCGTTAGGGACACGTGCGAGAGAAATCTTTATTATGTACGCACATACACAAATACTACAGCTTTACATACGTTAAACGCTGACAACTCATCTATTCATTTGAATGTAATGGTGTACGAGACACGCGCATCAAATAATAATTGTTATTGTTTCTTGACAGAAATTCCTGCTGGCGTACTTAATCTTGTGCACAACAATTTACTGACCTCGACTGAAACTGGATCTTGTGGACTTTTTACATCGACATTTGCTATAATATGAAAGTCACGAAGAAAGACTTAGACACTAGGGGTCTGCGGGTATACCCGTACCCGCGGGTTTACCCGTACCCGACCCGTACCCGCGGGTCGGGTACGGGTCGGGTCGAACTTTCACGGGTCGGGTCGGGTACGGGTAGGGTCATCACGGGTACGGGTATACCCGGTTTTACCCGTCCGACGTGAAGTTTTAGGGTTACAATGTCACCGTTACATATAATATAGAATATTTTGACCGGGTATGCAACGTACTATTAACAGTTACTTAGTGTTCTAGCTGACAGTATAGAGATAAAAATTAATGTAGCCTACTACGCAATTGAGACAGCACAACATTGAGTTGCATGTGACAATTAAGTTTTATAAGTTGACTGCCTTTTATTATTACTACTGCTATGACTACTGCTGCTGCTGCTGCCACTTCAACTACTACTACCACTACTATCATCATCACCGTCGTCATCATCATCATCATCATCATTAACATATTAAGACTTAAGACTTTCCTGTTCTCTGACACAGGCACTGACGCAGGTAGAGAGCTCTGCTAATTTTGAGCGGCGCTATATAAATGTTCGATTACAATTACATTTATTTATTATTATTATTACTGCTACATGCTGAGTTGTAAGCCTGGTAGGAACAGGGTCTATGAGAAGGCGTGCTAATGACGTGACGGGTACTTTACGGGTACGGGTATACCCGCGGGTACGGGTAGGGTCGGGTAGTAATTTTGAGTACGGGTCGGGTACGGGTACGGGTAACAGTTCAGTGTTACGGGTACGGGTCGGGTAGCAAAAATGCTCTACCCGCAGACCTCTATTAGACACCCATTCCCTCTTCCTCCTCACCTACTGTCTTTGCTCCTTTTCCTCCCTGTTCTGTTCTTCCTCTTCTTCTCTAATTTACCTCTTCCTCTACTCTCCATGCTCCCTTTCCTCCTTGTTCTCTTCCTTCATTTCTCCCCACTCCTCTTCCTTCTTCTTGTTCTCTTCCTTCTTTTCCTCCTCTTACTTTCAATAGGCCTGAATTACCAGCATCATGGGTGCTAATAATCATCGCTGCTATTATTGTGTCATTCCGCACAGCACGTTCCATACTCCCGACGCAACAGTATCTATGCAACCCGAATTGGCTTAGCAATATTGCATGTACGTATCTCGAACCCTCATCTCATAATATACATAACTATAATGAGATATTATGTAACGAAATGTAAAATGAGGTAATCGCAGTGCAATTACAGCTCGTCACTTATATAAACATAATAAATATAGGTCCCTATATACTTTAATACACATAATGTATATATTAACGAGGCAGTATATATATCTATATAATTATTAGTATACGTGACATAATATTGCATTCCTTACAATTACGTCTGAGAATATACATAGATCTATATTTACAATCCTTCTCCTCCTCACTGTTCTTCTTTCTCTTCTCCTCCTCATTCTCCTCTCTCTCCTCTTTCTCCCTTCCTCCTCCTCCTCCTCTCTCTCGTCTCTCTCCTCCTCTTCTCCTTCTCCTCTTTCTCCTCCTCCTCCTCCTCCTTCCTAATCCTCCTCCTCTTTCTCCTCTTTCTCCTCCTCGCTCCTCCTTCTCCTCCTCCTTTATAATCTTGTAGAGGACATAATTACTGTTTACTAAGACTTCTAATGAGCTGTATATTATTATTATTACATCTGTAGCGCAATTGATTCGATGGTACGTGAGATCCAATTTATTGCAAAAATCTGTCATCATAATTACTTCTTAATTAGACCCCATGGGATCATTACAAATGGACTGCGTGCCAGCCAATCAGCTCTTGTGTTTTCACCGCCTATAATGCCTACGATTAGGCCCTAGATGTCGAAAGCATTTCTATAATTTAGCCTTTGATCAAACACGCCTGTAATAGTTGCCCGTTGAAATTAGTTTTCCATCCAAATTATATACAATTTCATGTGGGATGTTTGCACTCTCTAAGTGTGACGCAACCAAGTATACATAGTATACATATACCAAATATACATATAAACCAAGTATACACACACCTTGTAGGCTACACCGGTGATGTGTTTATATACATAATATCGTTTAGTTAGCGTTGGCAGCGTTTTTCTGAGGTACTAAAATGCACAATAGCAAGTGTCAAGATACATGTATAGCATAATTGTATACAATATGAATAATCCGGTGCGTACATGCACGCATGCATGCATTCATACATGCGATAGGCTACGTATCAAGTATCATAGCTGCATACATGCATATAGAATACATACCACACATACATACATGCATACACATGCATACATACATACATACATGCACACATACATAATACATACATACACATACATGCGCGATTGCTGCACTGGGATTCATTCCTCCGCGTCTGGGTTCCGGCTCCGATCGCTTGCGAGGACCGACCTCCGTGTGCGAAGTAGTATGGGAATTGTAAAAACATAACTGGGGGTTGGGGGGTTGGACGTTGATTTATGTACAGTTTTGGTGTGAATTTTAGACTTTACTATGGGATCCTAAAAAAGACTAGGGGGTTGAACCCCACAACCCCCGGCAATTCTCACCCTGGTGCGAAGGATGAGGACGCGCTTCGGCGATCGTGCTTTCTCGGCCGCCGGTCCTCGATGCTGGAACGGACTTCCTCCTGTTATTCGATTGACCGACTCAGTGGACTCTTTTAAATCCATGCTAAAATCACATTTGTTTGCTAGGGCTTATCCCGACTGTTGTTAGCTGTTTTGTAAGGCGCCCTTGTAACGGCATGACCGTGTTACGGCGCCATATAAATTGTCGTAATTATTAATATTAATATTATTATTATTATTATTATTATTATTATTATTTTTTTGTTGTTGTTGTTGTACCCGAGGTATCAAGGATCCCTCAGGTGGCCTAAAAAGTCCGGAGACTGCTGGAGAAGATTATTATTCTGGAATGGTGTTATTATTATTATTATTATTATTATTATTATTATTATTATTATTATTATTATTATTATTATTATTATTATTATTATTATTATTATTATTATTATTATTATTATTATTATTATTATTATTATGCATACATACATACATACATACATACATACATACATACATGCATACATACATACATACACACATACCACACATACATACATACCACTCATGCCACACATACATACATGCCACACATGCACACAGACATACGATACACTCATGAAACTGGGACTTTAAGTTGGCCTCTGCTCCTCTCTGTGGGTCTGTGAAGTAGCACTATATGTTTATCGAATTATGTAATAGAGAAGCTATAATCATCACAGTGTATGTGTGCGTATGTGTGCATGTATGTGTGCACAAAAACACAAACGCATTGTTACCATAGACACCACAATGTTGTATGCTGATTAATATTCTGTCCACGCCGATATTTTTTGAAGCATTTCTAGAGAGGGTACTTTGTATGCAATTCATTCAGCGGAATATTTATGTAGACCGTGCACGGTCAGAAACTAAAACCACTTCACCCTTTAACTTCATTACCTGCATCCGCACCTGTGAAGACTATTTGTTGAATAAAGAGCTTTATAAATGAATAATTTGTCTGATATTACATAGTTTTCTGGACAGAGCGATATTGAACCGTGCAAAGCTATTATGCAACATATACTGGTACAATGGCAATAAATGATCATTGCATATAAACACAGATGGTTCTCCAAATAGCAGAGGGTTGTCTGATGGTGAGACATATCCAATCTAATCTAATCTAATCTAGTCTAGTCTAGTCTAGTCCAGTCCAGTCCAGTCCAGTCCAGTCCAGTCCAGTCCAGTCCAGTCCAGTCCAGTCCAGTCCAGTCCAGTCCAGTCCAGTCCAGTCCAGTCCAGTCCAGTCCAGTCCAGTCCAGTCCAGTCCAGTCCAGTCCAGTCCAGTCCAATCCAATCCAATCCAATCCAATCCAATCCAATCCAATCCAATCCAATCCAATCCAATCCAATCCAATCCAATCCAATCCAATCCAATCTGATCCAATCCAATTCCATCCAATATATTTCCGTATACACAGCAACACTGAACATTCAACGCTTCAGATCATTCCAGCATCTAACATAGCTACCACTGACTCAGAACTTGACCATATAGCTCAATGGGCTAAAAACTGCAACCTACGCCTTAATCCTGGCAAGTCCTGCGAAATTATTATCAGGCGACCCCGCACCAAAATACATGAAACCATCCCGCCAATTGTGGGGATCGAACGTGTAAATGAAATTAAGATTCTGCGAGTAACCCTTTCAGAACGAATTGGCTTCTCATCACATGTCAATAAAATTTGTATCAAAGCTAAGCAATCCTTTTTTGCTCTGAGAGTTCTTGTGGCCCATGGTCTCACTGGTAACCGCCTTCACGACGTTGTGCGCTCTACCACACTTGCTCAACTTCTGTACGCCTCCCCTTCTTGGTGGGGATTTACAACTGTTGGGGAGAGAGAACGCATGACTGCCCTGATCAGGAAGCTTATACGCCAGGGATATCTACCAACTTGTACCCCTACAATTGAAGAGCTGTGTGCCAAAGCAGACGCAGCTCTCTTCTCCGCGGTTTTGTCGGATCCTGGACATGTCCTACACGGATTACTCCCTCCTATCCGCGAAACCGGATACTCCCTAAGACCTCGATCGCACAATCGTAACATTCCGCAATCTGACCCCTTACTAGGAAGGGATTTATCACCAGGATGCTTTACAATTATTAATTATCTTCCACCTGCATTTAGCTTGTTACGCATTATTATTATCAATATTATTACTTCGATGTTTTACAATTATCATTGCATAACTGTTGTCCCATTGTGCGTTTGCAAATGGCGTAATAAAGACCATACTTACTTACTTACTTACTTAGATCAGACGCGGTGGCACAAACTGTTTTGAATGGGGGCGATACAGCATGCAGAAGTCAACGTTTAATAAAGTGCAATAGTTGTTCAATTCAATTCCAAAACTTGTATTGTGAGACACTGTTCTAACTCCAGAGAGTTAGAACTCAGTGTCTCACAATATACAAGTTTTGGAATTGAATTGAACAACTCTGCTGCACTTCGTAAACGTTGACTTCTGTATGCCCCATCCAAAACAGTTAGTGCCACCGTGTGCTATCTTGGTCACAGTAGCCCATTGGTTAGAGCGCTCGGCACGCAATGCGGAGTGTGCGGGTTCGGGTCTCCCTTGAAACGGTTACTGTGCATAGGGACTTTGGGCATCGTAATCACAATAGTAAACTGCAAACTTCTAAAGCGCCACTCGAAAGCCAAGCGCAGGGCACCAGCTTATTCATGAGCGCTAACATGTCCTTTACTCCTTCACACATGCTTTGCGTCATCGATACTCAGTCGTTTTGACCGAGTCAGTGACCAATCTAGGTTGTACATGTAAGGCCGTGAAGATAAACTGTGCCTACAAAGTAAATGAGTGATATCAGAGACGTTAATCATCCCTCAAAACCACTGACGCATTCTCCCATGAAGGCTATTGACGCACTCCTCGTCGCATCCATAAGCTTGTGGAGAGTAGTTGTCAAACTCGATGACTAGTGAAACCCGTAAAACTGTTTCATACTCGCCACGCCCCAGAACCCACAATACAATCATACCTATGGAAAATTCTCTATCTCGTAAAACATTTGATACACGGATGCTTTATACTTAATTTTTTTTATCTAGTATACCAAAATGCGTTTAGCAGTTGGTTTTACAATAGAGGATATACTTACTTACTTACTTACTTATTTAATCACTACACAAGTGAACATTCATTTCCTATAGTCAAATTTTCTTACAACCTCTCTTAGTATTCAAACACCTTATTTTCACTCATCTTTATTAATTTTAGGGTCGGAGCGCCTTATTCATGACTATAGTTGCAACTAACTCCGCCACTTCCCGCACTATGGTAGGGTAAGTCCTAAGCCTGGAGAAAGGAGGAGGGCGACGCTAATCACCTTGTCTAGACTATGGAGGATAAGCTAATCATCTATGACATAGCTTCGTTAAACAACAACTAACCAACTACTTGTACCTTAGGCCTTTTATCATACTCATGTGTCACTGATTAAGGTTGCTCATCTTCAATAAAAAACGTCGCCTTTAAATTTGTATCCCCTCTTAAAATCTCCCAATTCTCTCCCCTGAAATTCCTATGACGCTTCGAGCATCGTAGGTACTTCGCCCGGGTTAGACTTCATGGAGTCTTAAGTTAGCCCAGTGTTGTCGGTTGACCTTTCACTGTGAAATGCCATAACTCGTTGGGAGTCTGTTGACCTTCTACTGTGAAATGCCCTTAGCTCGTTGGGAGTTCCACTGTGAAATGCCTTTAACTCGTTTGAAGTCTGTTGGCCTTCCACTGTGAAATGCCCTTAACTCGTTGGGAGTCTGTTGACCTTCTACTGTGAAATGCCCTTAACTCGTTGGGAGTCTGTTGACCTTCTACTGTGAAATGCCCTTAACTCGTTGGGAGTCTGTTGACCTTCTACTGTGAAATGCCCTTAACTCGTTGGGAGTCTGTTGACCTTCTACTGTGAAATGCCCTTAACTCGTTGGGAGTCTGTTGACCTTCTACTGTGAAATGCCCTTAACTCGTTGGGAGTCTGTTGGCCTTCTACTGTGAAATGCCCTTAACTCGTTTGAAGTCTGTTGACCTTCTACTGTGAAATGCCCTTAACTCGTTGGGAGTCTGTTGGCCTTCTACCTCGTCTATGTTGGCCTTCCACTGTGAAATGCCCTTAACCGTTTGAAGTCTGCCTTCTGTGAAATGCCCTTAACGTTGGGAGTCTGTTGACCTTCTACTGTGAAATGCCCTTAACTCGTTGGGAGTCTGTTGACCTTCTACTGCGAAATGCCCTTAGCTCGTTGGGAGTCTGTTGACCTTCTACTGTGAAATGCCCTTAACTCGTTGGGAGTCTGTTGACCTTCTACTGCGAAATGCCCTTAGCTCGTTGGGAGTCTGTTGACCTTCTACTGTGAAATGCCCTTAACTCGTTGGGAGTCTGTTGACCTTCTACTGCGAAATGCCCTTAGCTCGTTGGGAGTCTGTTGACCTTCTACTGTGAAATGCCCTTAACTCGTTGGGAGTCTGTTGACCTTCTACTGCGAAATGCCCTTAGCTCGTCGAAGATTTCCGAAGCCACATTACATTAGAAATTAGATAGTAAGTTCCACTGGGCCACCATGGTGAGTATCCCTAGCAAACGTAGCTATGCAATCAGTACAGTAGGCCTACTCTCCCACCGTAAGAACAGATGACAAGCCATCACCTCATAAGCTGAGGTTAAGAAACTTAAAGTCGATAACGTTTCATACCCATGACTGCCTCTCGGGTTTCGTTTAAGGTACTACTTTTCTCTTCTTCACGACCATCATCACCATCGTAAAATAGTAACTTCTATTGCGCCAGTGTCTAATGCACAAGGCATCAACCGATCATGGCACACCAAAACCAAGCCGTAATTAGGTCAATATCCAGAAGATCAATCCGTAAGACAGAGAGGCACAGTGGGCACACAGTCGCACACTATAGAGAAGATAAGCCAATTAAAAAAAGAGCAATTAGCAATTTGAAAAGGCAATCCGCCTATCTTCGGCTCAAATGATAACAGGATACGCTCTGATAGACCGCAATAGCTTCCTCAGAACTCCAGTGATAAGAGGCAACTGATAAGCTGGCCAAAACACGTCCTGCTGTTAAGTTCTTTCCAGGATCAATGTGACTCAATGTCTTCGTGATTGTGGTCTCATAAACCCTATAGCAAGAAAAAAGACGTTATCGAAATGCGCCCTATATATATATGTTTTATACATATATATATATATGTATATATGTATATATAAGTATATATGTATATATATATGCATGTGACGAGACATGCATGCAGTCACTTACTATTTGGTTGAGACTATAAACACAGGTCTGCTGATTGCTTTCAAGTGAGTTGGGTGGGTGGGTATCTATATTCATTCACCAGTTAATGACTCAGCCTATATTATATGATAACGACGACTTCACTTATTCAAGTGTTTACTTTGGCAGCGTTGTTGCGAGTGATTATCAGTACTGACCTCGCAGTCGACGTCGTTGTAATCATCGTCAACAGCATCGTCATCATCATTATAATCATCATGATCATCATCATCATTTCAGCGCTTTATAAATTTATAAATACAAATCAAATCAAATGCAATACAATACAAAACAATCATCATCATCATCAGGGTCCTCCACATCCCTTATGGGTCCTCCACTTGGTAACCGGAACGTCGTTGAATGATCACTGCCATAATTGTAAATATGTTGTCGGTTACAGGAAAAATAAATTGAATTGAATCATCATCATCATCATCATCATCATCATCATCATCATCATCATCATCATCATCATCATCATCATCATCATCATCATCATCGTCATCATCATCATCATCATCATCATCATCGTCATCGTCATCGTCATCGTCAGCATCGTCATCGTCATCGTCATCGTCATCGTCATCGTCAGCGTCATCGTCATCGTCCACCACCACCACCACCTGCACCACCACCACCACCACCACCATCATCATCATCATCATCATCATCATCATCATCATCATCATCATGATCATCATCATCATCATCTACGTCATCAGGAAGCGACTTCGAATGACACATAGTAGTCGCAATACATACAAACCATTTACATTGTATTACAAAATATGACATCATCTGATGTCTATAAATAGACATAAAGGTCACCTAAAGGGTTAATGATAAACGGCAGTTCACATTCTAGCAGGCCACACAATCTTTCCGAACTCTCCTGCAGCGTAATTTACTCTAATATAAGCTTCGTGTCATTAAGTCACAGAGTTTACATGTATATTAGAGTCGTCAGACTAAACTACTTGTGTTAGAGCGTATTGTGACTGCGGATGAGCTTGTAGACTGACTATCTTGAGTGCTTATCGACTATATATGGGTCTACGTGTTCGTATATATGCGTGCCTTATGCATGCATGTCTGTATGTATGCTTGCGTGTATGTGTGAGCTTGCCAATGCAAATTAAGACCGCCTAATGCGATAGGCTTCACGCTGGATTCGTTTAGGCCGTAATTATGCAAATGGCGGCAGATCGATCTGGTTAGTCTGGTCCACGGGAGTTTTAGTCAACTCGTCTTCTGCAAACATCAAACTTCCATAGATTCTTGGCATATTTTAACAATCGAGTGACTTCTTCACACACAGATTGAACGACCAGGGCAGTAAAACAGATAGAACGCCTTCACGCATTCCTTCCTACCGTTTGTGCAAACAACGATACAAATGCGGCGATCAACACACGGGTATTATATCGATATTGAACAGTTGCACACATGCGCATGTGATCTGTATTGATATACTGTAAACTATTACAAGTACTCTATCAAGAGCCTGTCCATCCGTTTCAATCACCCATCGGATTTCGAAAGGGCTTAGCACACAGGTTTATCCAACGGGCTTGTCCACCTGGCTTGTCCACCTGGCTTATCCAACGGGCTTATCCAACGGGTTTTATCCAACGGGCTTATCCAACGGGCTTATCCAACGGGTTGGAATGCACGCTTGTCTACTGTTTAGCGTGCTGGACTGTCAACCGGGAGGTCGGGGTTCGAATCCCCGCCAAGATAAATAAGTAAGTAAGTAAGTAAGTATATGCTTTAATGAGAAGCACTAGCAAAAGCACAGCTCTGTACATGACAAGCTGAATATATTCAAACGAACCAGAAATTTATATATACAAACCAAGAAATGAATGAGAAGTTATTGCATATCAACAAGAACATAGGGGGAAGAGTTTGGGTTAGTCGTAGGGGGGAAATAAGGAGCTCAAAACCAGACCTAGGAAAACCTTGTTTATTTGTATAGCACTTTAACAAATCCTGGCAAGGAAGCATATTTGCTTATAGATGTCGGCTCCACCTGCGACTCCTAACCAACTCAGCTATGGCGAGTACACCGACCGTACACTGTAGGTGGGAAGATGAAACGGCGAAGGAGAGGACTGGCCACCCGCGCCGATATGCTGAGGCTTAGAACATAGAGTCGCTTCTACTTCAAACCCATGGCTGTCTCAGGGCTACCTTAAGGGACTGTTCCTCTACATGTCTCCAATGTCTTTAGGATACTTCATTGTGGACTTGAACTTCGCTTGAAACATCATTGACTGATATGATGACCGAAGTATATTGCGTATTGTATATTGCGATAACAGCGCCAGAAGAGCGAATAGATTATATTAGAAGATTCAGTGAGTGTACGATGTGAAACGAGTACATTTTACATAAACACAGGCCTAACACATAGGCCAACAGACCTGCGTAGGTCTATTTGCCGTGCACTTGCACCCGTATCACGAATACACCGACAAGTGGTTTAGTTCTTATTTCATGTTATGAGTCACATGGTCTGACCAGCATTGTCACTGCTTTGCGTGGTGCTGAATGTCTACAAACTAAATTTTTCCTGAGATGACTACACGTACGAGTCCATTTAGTTGCATGTGTGTATGTGGGTGTATGTGTGTATGTATGTGTGTGCATGTGTGTATGTGGTTTAGTCCTCTGTGCCTCTGATTGGGTATTACTGTGAGAGGCGCTTCATAAATTTCTAAATACAATACAATACAATGTGTGTATGTGTGTGTATGTGTGTGTATAAGTGTGTATGCGTGTATGCATTTGTGAATGTGTATGAATGTGTGTGCATGTGTGTATGTATGTGTGAATGTGTGTGTATGTGTGTATGAGTGCATGTGTGTGTCTGTGTCTGTTCGAGTTTAAATTGCAGAGAGTCCTTCTGTGTGAATATGTATGTCGACCGATAGGTCACGGGGTCAGAGATAATATGTGGACTGAGTGAGGTATAGCCTTACTCTGGATTCGCCAGACTTAGACCACAGACGACGAATGCTCTCGATCCAAGCATAACAATGAACGATTGAAATTCAATAGTTAGTCTGAAAGAAAGGCGAGAACAGTACAGACTACAGATAGATATACATACAGACAGACACACAGACATTTAGACAGACAGACAGACAAACAGACAGACATACAGACATTTAGACAGACAGACAGACATACACACAGACATGCACACAGACAGACACACAGACAGACGATGTTTGCTATAGCTACCTTGCCAACATGCATCACTGCATGTTTGTCTGCCTGCTTACTTCCTCTCCTTATGCCTTTCTGCCCCTCTGTCTCTGGGCTCTGGCTCCCTTCCTCAATCCCTCCATCTCTCCCTCCATTCATTCATCTATCGATCTATACATCCACCCGTCCATCCATCGCACCATCCATCCACTCACCCACCCGCCCGTCTGCCAGTCCGTCTGTCCGTCCGTCCGTCCGTCCGTCCATCCATCCATTCATCCATTCATTCATTCATCTATCTTTCCCTAATTTTCATTATCCAACGTATGTATTGAATCTTATCAATTTCTCCGCGCTACTTTCCCAGACGTCCACTACTCTGTCTCAGTTCGGGATCTGGGCGTTAGCCTGGATCCAGTTCTCTCATTTTCAGACCATGTCAATCGCATCTCTCGAACATGCCTTTATCATCTACGCCAAATTCGCACCATCCGTCACTCACTCTCTCCTCACGCGGTCAACACTCTCGTCCATGCACTGATCTGTACAAGGGTTGACTTCGGCAACTCCATCTTTGCCGGTCTCTCTTCACTAAACCTCTCCAAGCTTCAGTCCATTCTTAACGCCTCCGCCCGTCTTATCTGTGGTCTCCCAAAGTACTCTCACATATCTACCTTCATTCGGGAAACTCTTCACTGGCTTCCTGTGCCGCAGCGCATTCAATTCAAAATTCTTACACTTATGTGCAACTCTCTGCTCGGGGTAGCTCCTTCATACCTTCAGGCCTTATGCACATCGGTTTCTACACTTCCTGGCCGCTCTGCTCTGCGCTCCGCCACCAGAGGCCTTCTGGTTGTCCCCCGCATGCGTGGGGCAACTGCTCAATCCAGAAGCTTTGCCTATGTCGGCCCCTCTACTTGGAACCATCTTCCGCATGAATTGCGTCTTGAGCTCCTCAGCCTTTCTCTTCCTCTGTTTCGGAAACGCCTGAAGACTATCTTATTTGTTAGAGCCCTGGGTCGGGAGCGCCTCTGAATCTCTGAGTGGCGCTATACAAATGTTCAATTACAATTACAATGTATTGAATCTTATTTATTTGATTCTGGGCCCCTTTCCTTTTTTATCCATCTAGTTTAACTTGCGGAAATCTTGCAATCTTGCTTGCTTGCTTGCTTGCTTGAGCCACAGGCTAAAAAGTCAAATCTTGCGACGACTAATTCGATCACTTACAATCATTCAATCGTCATGAAACTTGGCAGATAGACTCGCCCTCGCAGACACTTCATTCTATAAAAATTTCAGCTCCCCAAAAAGGCTAGCTTATAGAATCGGGGACTCAACTTTTCGAATCGGGGAATCCCCTTTTCCGATACGCAGCGTTGCCATTGGCCAGCGTTGTCATTGGCCGCAACAAAAACGGATGCGCTGCCTCATTAAACGCATGCTATGTCGTAAAATGAACGCGGACTATATATTTGTAGAGGTAACTGCTTCGTAAGACGCATTATAGGATACTAGATGGATATAGTAAAAACTTTGTTTTTACGGGCTGTATTTTATATCCATCTAGTTTAACTTACGGAAATCTTGCTTGAATGTTTGAGCCACAGGCTAAAAAGTCAAATCTTGCGACGACTAATTCGATCACTTACAATCATTCAATCGTCATGAAACTTTGCAGATAGACTCGCCCTCGCAGACACTTTATTCTATAAAAATTTCAGCTCCCCAAAAAGGCAAGCTTATAGAATCGGGGACTAAACTTTTCGAATCGGGGACTCAACTTTTCCGATACGCAGCGTTGCCATTGGCCGCAACAAAAACGGGCGCGCTGCCTGATTAAACGCACGCTATGACGTAAAATGACCGCGGACTATTTTCAGAGTACACGTTATAGGATACTAGATGGATATAGTAAAAAACTTTGTTTTTACGGGCTGTATTTTATTAATCGACAGACTGATTGAGACTTCCGCTCTTCAGCAAATCGCGATCCACTCATCAGCTGTTGAAAGCCCTTATAGAACGCCTTCTATTAGTTTATCTTGAATAGGATGTCCTTAACGAATTCATGATTACAAGTACAATTCTGTAGCTAGTATGCTACGATATTTTGACACTGAACCAGAGAAACCGGAGTCGAACCTATTCTTAATGTCAACCACTCTGCCTTGACTAAGCGCATGCGAATAAGTTGGGTCTGCTGAATTTAGCTTTGACCCTGTTGAAAAGCAGCATTTACGTCCACATGGAGCTGCTTATAAAGGGTGCAATGACTTACTTATTACTACTAATATTGATACATGACCTGAATTCTAGCATCCATGGTCCATTTTATCGATTTCCGCCGTGCATCACCACACGCGGACACATTGCCTCAATTCTAGCATCCTTGCCCAGACAGTTTAATTTACCTTCAACAGGTGGCGCTTGTGTTGAAGCTGATTTGCCAACGCGCGAAATGTAATTTGCTTCAACGTATAATAGCTTATTGATTGAAATTAATTAAACTGCAGTAAAAAATTGGCGACAAAGGCTCGGCTTCTTTTCTTAGGACACTGAAATGATCAAGGCACAGCTGTAGAACATTGACGCGTGAGAGTAGCACGTGCTTTCATATTATAGCCTACTGTGCATATGTAGACGTATACGCTGCTAAATTTCATTATAGTCTAATTTTTGGAAAGTTAGACTGCTAACTCTGTCTTTACTTCATTTAACTCGCTAAGGTATGGATTTCATTTTCTGATTCGCTGTGAAGGTATTTAGCTTTGGTGCTAATTTAATTTCTGTAGAGTTGTAAAACAAACAAGTATCCTTTTAAATTCCGATACAATGGAGAAACAAAAGTCAAGCTATACAGAGTGAGAAACTACTACATGTACTACTATTCCTTTATTTCACAAACCAATCAATCAAATCAATCAATCAAAACTCTTTTATTGAAGCCATGTCAAATAAAATCACATAACATTTCAACATAAAATATCAGGATTGGCTGCAAGAGGAGTCCCAAAAGGGATCAAGATCCCGCTAACTAGGGACACATAAAACAACATTTCAGAAATCTGAATTAGTAATAGCTAAATCCTTGATAAACAGTGTAACATCAAGTTTCATACAGCAATGCAAACAGTATAGTACATAGTACACAGTACATGATTAACACAATTCAAAACACTATGAAAATAAAGAAAAAACGAAAACCTTAACTAACAGTGAAAAAGACACAAACGCAACAAGGTTACAAAATCAGCAGTTTAGATAATGATTAGACAAAAATAATAGTCAAATAGCTAAGAGAGATAGGCTATACGTAATTTTTGTAGTTATTTCATTAATTTTGCTTACAATGCATAAGATGTTTAAATTTTAAACAAAATTTGAAACAAATATTGCAAGATAAATATAATTCTGCGCCGATTAGCATAAACGACCGGTATACGTTTTGACTTGTGTGCTTCCTTGCAGTCAGCATGAAATAAACTTCCAAATACATAAAGCTAAAAAATTAAATTTAGAAAAACCTAACCTTTAAATGTAGCCTTCAAAGTTTCCGGTTCCTCCATCTGGAACTCCCTACATTGTCGTGTTCGCAACTATCTTAGCGAGACAGTCTTTTGGTCTAAACTTAAAACTATTCCAGTCTAAGTTACTTGTGGCTCTTAATATTTTCCAGGCTTCAATGTGCACTTCTGAACTTTATAAGGAGGGCATTATAAATTTAAAGCTGTATTGTATTGTATGCTGACTTGGCTTGGTTTTAGGTTGACGTGTGATGACATTCTGGTCGTGTGATCTTTCGGAATAAAGCTTCTTATACCGCTTTTGACTGCATCACACGGAATCGACAAAAGATGGCTGTAGATGTCGCACGTGTTACGGTGGTTGTGCTAACCTACTGGAAGATTTCCATATCGATGGTATTTGCGAATAAGTATTTAGTTGGAGAGAAATCTTCAGTTGACATCTCGATCTTTGTTTCCTGGGTTCAGTGTATTGTAACTGTTTTCCTTTTGCTGTCCTTCACTGTTGGTCGTGCGTTTTACACCAAGAACTGGGATTCAGCTCGTATTTCGTATTCTTCCTTAACGGCAAAACCGGTTCTCCAGATGGCAATATGTTTTGTCTTGATGTTGTCATTCAATAACATGTGCCTCAAACTGGTTGGAGTTTCGTTCTACCAAGTTGCACGGTCTACCACTATTATCTTCGTTGTAATTTTCTCGGTTACGATACTCAAAAAGTCGGTGTCAAGGTGGATTTTGGGTTGCTGTTTTCTTGTGGCTACAGGTTTCTTCTTGGGCGTTGATCAGGAGAAAGTGATGGGTAGTCTGTCAGTGCAGGGGGTAGCGTTTGGGGTGGCATCAAGTGTTTTCATTGCACTTACGGGCATATATACAAAAACTGCTCTTGATGTATTTGAACGGAATGAGATCAAACTGACTCTGTGCACAAATGCCATAGCCATTGTAATCTTTATTCCAACTGTTTTAATCACTGGTCAGTTTTCCGCTGCTTTGTCTTCCGGCCAGTTATCTGACCGGTACTTCTGGATGTTCCTGATGGTCTCGGGTTTCTTGGGTACCATGATGGCCTGGATCAGTGCAGTGCAGATCAACGTCACTTCACCGGTCACTCACCATATCAGTGCAAATACGAAGGCTATTCTGCAGACCCTCATTGCCGTTGTTTACTACCACGAGACAAAAAGCGGCCTCTGGTGGATTAGTGTGGTCCTTGTCGTCACAGGCGCCTGCACTTATGCAATTCGCAGATACTACGAGGAAAAGAATGTTCCGTCCAAACTGGAAGTTGTAGAACAGTTCAAGTTGTAAGTAATCGTTATTGCAATCATGAAATTTCTACGGCGTCCAAAAAGCTAAGTCGCGGGGACCAGTTTATTCACAGGCGCTTAATCAAAACAAAATCGATAGCCAGGGGGTCAAGATCCAAAGGGTCAGGCAGGCAGACAGTCAGACAGTTAAGGTGGGTTAAGTATGCACCCAAGAATATATACTTATTTAAAGTCGTATGCCTAGTTTCTGGACGATATTCGTATAGGCCAGGAACACTGCACTATCAGCTCGGTATTGGAATCCATTCAGGAAAACATCGTGTGTTTGTTTTAATAGCAAATGCATCAGTTAATTAAATTTATGAAGGAAAATCGATAGTTGTGTTTGCGAGACAAAAAATTGCCTGTGGAGATTTAAAACATCTTATTTAATATCAGACGTGAAAATGGAAGTGGGGCGTCGTTCAAAATGAAAATCAATTATCTTCATATATTAGTTATGATATGAATTATTCTGTTTAGGAGAACTTCAGAAAGAATTTGATAAAGATCTCGACTACTGTTCGGATTTGAAGCGTTGGAGAAGCCAAAGATCGTCTCAAAGAACTGAATCTGAGAATGAACTGTTATTGTAGGCCTATACACGCGTCGGATAATTTTCACGTCTTCTATTTAATGTTTTCTGTGCTAGCATATACTTAGTACTTAGCAACAAACTTTTGTTAGTAAAGCCAGAGGCGCCTTTACAGAAAACGGGGCCCTAGGCGCAAACATTTTTGGGGCCCGTCTGAACTTCGAAGTCTGAAACTCTGATGGTGTTTAGCCTATCATGTGCAAAAACCTACTAAGTTGAACTTGAAGCCGTTTTTGTCACACACGACGTTTAAGGTGCCAACAATGAATTTTTCTCGGCCTCTCAATACGAAGTCATCCTTAGCAGTTTTGTCAAAAAACAAAGTACTTTTTTGACGCTTTCTGCGGCTGTTCGTCTTCATAATTATGCAATGTCATAATCGCTTTCAATGCCAAGTTTCAGTTTTGCCTCCGTCTCTATTTTGGGGAAATTTTCTCTGACGTTTTGAGCAAAATTGTTAAATAGGCTAATTAAAGAATTAAATAATTCAAATTCGACAAACATGGCCTTTGATCGTGCAGAAATTTGCTGGTGGCATTTATTCTTTGCAGCATATTATTTGTATAAGTTGCGTTGTTGTCAACTTATTTTGATAAACGAAAATTGATTGATTGATTGATTGATTGATTGATTGATTGATTGCAACCACAGAATAGATAAAGCGTAGCCAAAATATTGTCATTAGAGCTATATCTTATTTCGTTTTGCAGCTCCAGAAAATTAGCAACGTTTCATTCCGTCAGATTTTAATAAATATTTAAAATTACTAAAATTTTGATTACTGTTAGCCTACTTACTGGTTATCAATTATACTAATAAAAGTTGTAAACACTATAAAATGACGGAATCATCAGACTAAAGGTTTCCACACGTAGGCCTAAACTGCAGCAGACGCTAGTTTCTGCTTGTTGCTAATAAGTATGATGTTATTTTACACAAAAATAAACTATTAGCCCAATTGCTGCCCCTATGAACAAAACAATTATAAATTATACAAAATATAATTTTACAATTACAATAATAATTAATTTTATGAAATTAGGTGAATGCCAAGCTGTACAAAATATAAAATATAGGCTATTTAAAATAATCTAAATTTTAAAATGTTATTTTTTATTATTGAAAATTTGTTTTCATTCGTTTGGGGGCCCCTTCAAGATTTGGGGGCCCTAGGCGCGCGCCTAATGCGCCTACTGGTAAACGCGCCTCTGAGTAAAGCCACAATGATACTCCACACAATGTTTGTTGATCTCGAGAAAAGTGGATCCAACATGCAATTTCTGTAGTGCCGAATTGACTTTGGAATGTTTCCTGACCTTGGACAAATTAGCTTAACAGTTCCTATATATATTATAACTGAACTGATGGCTCCGAAGTTTAACGACATCTTATTTCAACAAAGACCGTTGAAATTATTTTTAACAGTTCGTGGCTGCTTATACGAATAGGTTCATGGGCGTCCGCAGAAATTTTTGTAGGGGGCAAAGTTTTAAATTGTTGGCCGGGGACTAACGAGGGTTCCGAAGGCAACCGATCGCGTCACCCTCAGCGCTTGCTCCCGCGATTAGGGGGTCTGACGCGGATCCCAGTAGTCACTACCGCTTTTTGAAGCATTTGACACGATATGGGGCCTGTTGTTAGCGTTCTGGGATCCATTTTCAGCTACACCTGAATGTTTTTTCAAACACAAAACTGCTAAAAGTTTAAATGGTTTATACATTTTAAATTTTTCAGGTTATCTTGACTAATTGGACAAAAAATAAAAATGTTGAAAAAAATCCTAGCCATTCATTGTTAAAAACTAGGATGATAAGCAAAATCCAGGGGGTGGGGGCAAATGTCCTCCATACCCCCTCCCAACCCTTCCTCCTTTAAGGCTCCTTACCCCCCGCCCCAACCCATGAATAGGTTCACAACATATCGTAGTTCTGGTGATTATTGAGACGAATAAGGCAACGATTAACCGTTTAAATGAATTTATGAGTGTTGATCCGATTCAGATTGAAGTACTTTTAACGGTGGTTAAGGGAGCTAGCAATAGTTTAACCTAATTGACGACCAAAGTTCATTGAATAGCCTACTTAATTCGTTGATCGATTGTCCGATTGATTTAGTGATTTATTAATTGGTTGATTGAGTGATTCGTTCATTCATTCACTCGTTCAGAACATTCATTCATAGCATTTATATAGAGCCATTTCCCTCAATATATGTTTATAACGGACTACAGTTTTACTATTGAAAAAATCAATCTACAGTTTTCTTGATCTCAAGTGCTTTGATAGAATGACGGCTGTGGCCATTTGTGCACACATTCAGCCCAGGCTGCGCTCAATTTTTAGAAATGCATGAATTCAACGAGATTAGGTTACAATAAAACATTTTGAAACTTGCCCCTCTGAAGGGCATCGTGCCGAAAACATTGTTCTTTTTCTTATGTTATTGCCGCAATTATAGACTATAGTATTAAGCATTATAACATTATCGGCACAAAATGTGTTGAACTAAGCCTATGCTTGTTGCATTCCGTGCGTAGAGTCCTACTACAGCATATTTCTATAATACATGACACGTCTTGTAAGCCATGTAGTCATCACCACCTGTGAACAAATAAAGGACCATGTGTCTGGTATAATAAACCTTCCTTTCGAGGAGATGACCAATAAAGTCAGTAACAGCTGGCATAAGTAAGTAAGTCGTTTTTTGCCAGAGCATGGACACCATAAGATCACAAATAACAACAGTCATTGCAAACTCAAAAACTTCAAGTAAATGATGCAAAAGTCATATGGACCCGTTGAGGCTGGACTGACTTTTTCTGGATAATATGTGACAGTAGTAACAGCGCAAACATCGACCTGTAGCCTACTGTATGAGAGTATAATACATAAATGAAACGAACTAAACATGACTGATAGTTTAAGGTCCTAGCCTAATACACAGCAATCAAACAGTCAATTAAATACGCCCATGTTCCACATCGAAGGGTCCAAACATTTTATCGAGAATAAGTTCATCCTAGCTCCATCTGTCGAATGTTTCGTCAACATGGTTCATTGATTGTAATTGTAATCGTAATCATAAGCTCCTACTTTCCAAAGCGCCACCAATTAAAGCTAAGCGCAAAGGGGGGGTTTCGTCGAGGACGAGAAAGATAGGAAGGTGGAGGATCAGGGTATACGGTTTCTAGAAGAGGAGGGACTTTAACTTGGAGTGGAAAGCCTGTGTGGTGATAAATAGAGGAACCTGCGGCAGGTGATAGCAGGGTTAGCGGGGGCATTGGCGGCGAGCCTAGAATTTGCAGGATTCAGTGGAGAGATTTCTCAAGAGTCGCTGTGCACGAAGTGCGGTATATATGGAACCACTTGCAACGCCAATTCATGATTCAATACGCTGACTGATGGCACTCAGATTCAAAGGACTGAAGGTAATGGACGACCTAAGCATGTCGAAGTGACTGCAGGCTTAACATGGGCTCTGATTTGAAAGCTGTCATTGGCATTTGCGAGAATTCTTGTAGCTAATGGACGAGCTAATGGACCAGCAGTTCGTTCCTTTCGACGTGTTAAAAAATGTAAAAAATGTAACTGTAATTATAAGTACACTGTAGAAATGTATGAAGCGTTGCATTTGATAGACACTTAGATGCGCCATTGTGTAGTGGTTAACGTGAGTGAATGGCTGACTGAAAGATCGGGGTTAGAAACGTCGGCAGAAAATTGCTCATTTATATTATGCTGTAAGAGGTTTCTATCGGGTAGGTTGTATACTTTAATTACCATACCAGAACTGATTCCAATAAACGAATAAAATGAAATGGAATGAAAATGTATGTATGTATGTATGTATGTATGTATGTATGTATGTATGTATGTATGTATGTATGTATGTGCAAACAAACGTTTTGAATATTTAATGAGAACAGGTGTTTATAAGGTCTGGATATAATGTGAGTTATTTTAGGTTGCCAATGCAACCATATATATATATACATATACGTTTTAGTTTATCGGGCGGCTAGCGAGCGCCTGGCTTAAGTAAACATTATTCACTGAAGATTGCAGGTGCTAATTGCGCGCGAATAACTGAAATTGCTGATGACAGTTACTTCGTTTTGTAAAATCATAAACTTAGAGAGAGAGAGATCTGCTAATGATAGAGAGAGAATACACTCCAGACATTGGAAACCTGGATACGTTAGAGCACACTTGCGGCGAGGCCCGCAAGGTTCCGATCGACAAGCATTGACGAATTTTTCACAAAAGAAAGATTTAAAGTAAAATATGCATTACAGAATAATGCATTTAAACTATATCAGATTTATATAATAATATTCTACAGAAATAAAGCTGGTGGTGGTGGTGAGAATATTGGTGACAGATGAACTACTTAAATAAGCACTTAATTTAGTTTAGATAGTCAGATATCAACACCGTTTAGAGGTGCATAAGTCCGCGATATTAAAAAGACTGGCATCCATACATAAACAGGTGGTGATGTTGTAGTTAGTGCATCGTAAAACAATGACGATGGCTTCATCTCGCCATCTCAATTTTCCACCCAAAGTGTACGACCAATGTACTCATGCACGCTGAGTTGGCTAGGGGACGCAGGTGTAGCAGAAATTTCGTAACAAATTTCTGCACTCCTATCGATGTGTTTCGAATCCCCAGACACTTCGCTTGAAAGATCAGCAAGCCAATCACTAGACTTACAATCTGCTACTTATAACAACTGGTTAAATTACCTTCGTAAAGTTCTCGGTCGCAGGCGCAGGAAACGAGCTGGAATATGTCGGTATCATTGTAACCAGGTTGGAGGACGCTCCATTGACATGTGCCGTTGTTCACACAGCCGCACAACCTGACGGTGAGCGTTACTGGGGCAGCGGTTGACCCGGTCGAGTCGTTACCAGTGAACCTATACAAAAGCAATCTTAGCCTCTGTATTTGCAAAAATACGTTAGATTAAACACGAGCAAACAAACTAATCAATCCGTACGTTATCGACATGAGCCCGGTTTTAGAGTATAATAGGTCTTTGCCGGTGCATTAACCAACGCAATATAGACAGTTACTAGACACAGTTACAGAAGTTGAGCATTCTTAAGAGCTTACCGTGTTGGAAGAAACATATTCAGGATAAGTGTGAAGGATTTTTTCAGACTACACTACAGATCATAAAAAATACAAAATACATTGAAGTGAGCTTACGTTAGGTCTACGTCGAATAATATGCAACCATAGTGAGAGACAGTGACAGAGAGCATAACAGAGACAGAATAGAATAATACATAGTTATTACAATTATTATTATTATATTATTTAT
This sequence comes from Aporrectodea caliginosa, assembly GCA_020284085.1. Lineage (NCBI taxonomy): Eukaryota > Metazoa > Annelida > Clitellata > Crassiclitellata > Lumbricidae > Aporrectodea > Aporrectodea caliginosa. The sequence goes on along the minus strand of JACEVL010000127.1, from coordinate 305,523 downwards.
TATTATTACATTTCTATTATTATGGATTATTGCTATATTAGATATTACAGGGTATTTAAACAGAGTTATTGAACAATAACAGATTGTTTCCCTTTGGCAGGGTCGCCCGAATAAAACAGATAAACTCCCATATACTGAAAATACTCCATACTCATCCAGACTAGTAATAATATTAATGGTTGTGGCATACGTGAAGTTTGACAGCATCCGTGTTTAGTGGAGACCATGTGAAATTCCAGGTATTTCCAGTAACAGATGAAAGACATTGCTTTGACTTGTGAACGCTCTATACAAAGACAGAAGATGGCGGATTGGTCAGGAGCCATTCACAGAGATTATGATCGAATCAGTCACATTCACTGTCCAGTTGGTGACTGGATTGGCACACTCGATGTACACTACGGTTCTAGAGACAGAGCATAAACAAATCAGCCATTAGATTAATTGTGTTTTAGGCCGAGAGCAGATTCATTGGCGCTCGAGGTAAAATTGAGGAACATGAAACTTTAATCATAAAGTGTTTGGCTAATTGCAACAGTAATTATGCTCCATTTCATCTCAGGAAGCAGTAAATTTATTAATGGAATCAGCACAACTGCCAAATATAAAATAGACAATACATTTAAGTGGAAGTTAGTTTGTTAACCTTTGAAATAAAAATAACTAACGTGATTAATTTATTTGTCGTGCACTTTTGTTGGTTCATTGTCACATTATAGGAATTTCTTTCTGAGAAAAAGGAGGTAACCGCCCAAGGAATACTAGGCCACCCGGTAAAACCACGCGTCTCACTCCCAATGATCGACAAATTTGAGGCGTTCTAAAGAGACGTGAAGACAAGTGTGCTCCCTTTAAATTTAATGTTTCGTCAAAAACAAAACATCAATGACTCAATTTCACCGTAAGTTTCGTTTTGTTGCATTAGTACTACTACGTCAATGGTTAGCTAACAAGCCTGAAAAGAATATCCGACTATCTAATTTTATTATCCTATCACAATAAAGAAAATATACCGATATCTCGTGCCGCTTATAGGTGACTGTGTTTGTATCGTGTCTAATTAGGCATACCTAGGTCCTGAGCCGTTGTCTGACTTATTGCGATTTGCCTCAAAAGAATTTCTCGCCAGGTCTCTGTTTCCTCCTGTAGCGATGTAGTCGTAATAGCACGGATTGTCTACAGTGTTGTTACGGGTGCAATACTGAGAGGCTCGTTAGCCAATCTGAGGATCTGCTCCAGATGTTCCGAAGGTAGGCGGCAAAACCCGGCTGCTGGTACAACTGAACTGTTCACCATTCGACTGATTGTAATAGAGCAACGAGTCCTGTGGAGTCTCTATCAACCCTGAAAATAGGATACCAAAAGTTATGCAACGGAAATAAAAATGTAAGTATAGGAAATGTTTAATAAAAAGCCGCTCAAGGGAGACCAGCCTAAGCATGGCGCTATATAAAATCAGATGCCAAGAGCCATGTCGTTTATTAGGTTTGGTGTTGGCTATGCGACAACAACTAAGCTGCCGGTGAAACATTAGGCGCACATAAAGAGAACGCGAGGTCTAAATGATTCTAATGAAAAAGTCATTCCTAACTGATTGAAAGTGTATTGGAATAGCAAACATTTGTAGAGAAACAATTACATGAGGAATTCTCATTTCAGCATCTGAGGACCGGCGGCCGAGAAATGCACGATCACCGAAGCGCGTCCTCATCCTCCGCACACGGAGATCAATCTTGCCAAGCGATCGGAGCCGGAGCCCGGACGCAGGAGGAATGAGTTACCAGTGCAGCAATCGCGCAGGTACTTTACCGGCGCAGCTCCGTGTAGTGATTTAAAGACAAGCAGACAGAGCTTGAACTCGATGCAAACGGAACAGGCAGCCAATGGAGGACATCGCGGAGGAGCGGCGTGATGTGGTCGTACTTCCTCCTATTGCAGATGAAGCCTCGCCTCTTGTTTGGAATAACCTTCCTTTGGTCATTCGTGAGGCTAAGAGCCTCGTTCATCTTTAAACACTTGTTCCGTGCACACGCAATGAGTATTATTATGTAGCTCTTTGTGCTATATCTCATTCTATTGATTGCCCGTTATCCAATTTAAAGTGTACTGCCTGATACAATTATAAGGTTGTAATGCTTGTTATACTGAATGTTCTCTGTCTTGGCAGTGCCTTGTTGTTTTTATGTTCTCATGCCGGTGCGTAGTTTTTTTAGCATTTGATTTTTGGTTCTTTCTGTTTTGTTTCATTTTCTTGATTTAGTTGAATAGGGATGGAATGCCCCTGCCGTCCATTTAGTTCTCGAAAACAACTTGCAAGTTTTGCTACACAGCTAATGCAATTAGGCCCCTATTCAGCGGGACTTGTCCCTTCGGGTGTGCCATTTGCTCCCTCATACCATCTCTTCATAGATAAACTTTTGTAATAATCTGCACTACTGTATGTGAAATTTTATTTGCTGTAGTTTCATGCTGCTCATTTTGTTTTGTTTCTGGGAACAATAAATTGATTTGATTTGATTTGATTTAGCGTAATTTACGAATCTCTCAACATATGTAACTATTCAAATGCAATAGAAATCGAACGACTTCTATAGCGTCTTTATATATGTCACGTTTGTCCCATCGATCGATACTGTGCATAGAGTCAATCTGTGGATCTGGTTCAATTTTCGTCAGTTCATTCGGACGAAGACAGGAAGTCGATGGGGGGGAACAGAGGGCAACAATGGATGAGGCAAGACGTCCCCAAGGGCAGAGACGAAACTACGGGTGGACTGGTCAGGAGACGACGATTATTTCTAATTACACAATTCCGTGCAGCATTCTTATCGGCCTTCATTGCTGTCTGTCTTCCTGTCTGTCTCACTGACTTCCTCTCTGTTTCACTGTCTTCCTCTCTGTTTCACTGTCTTCCTCTCTGTTTCACTGTCTTCCTTTCTGTTTAACTGTATTCCTGTTTGTTTCACTGTCTTCCTCTCTGTTTCACTGTCTCCCTATCTGTTTCACTGTCTTCCTCTCTGTTTCACTGTCTTCCTCTCTCTTTCACTGTCTTCCTCTCTGTTTCACTGTCTTCCTCTCTGTTTCACTGTATTCCTGTTTGTTTCACTGTCTTCTTCTCTGTTTCACTGTCTTCCTATCTGTTTCACTGTCTTCCTCTCTGTTTCACTGTCTTCCTTTCTGTTTAACTGTATTCCTGTTTGTTTCACTGTCTTCCTCTCTGTTTCACTGTCTCCCTATCTGTTTCACTGTCTTCCTCTCTGTTTCACTGTCTTCCTCTCTGTTTCACTGTCTTCCTGTCTGTCTCACTGTCTTCCTGTCTGTCTCACTGACTTCCTCTCTGTTGTTTCTCTGCCTTCCTATGTGTCCTCTTTACCTTTCTCTCGGCTTCTCTGTCTTTCCCTCTGTCTCCCTACCTTCCTATTAATTTTGTCTCTTTGCCCTTCTCTCAGTTCTTCGTCTTTTTATTTGTCTCTCTCTTCCTCTCTGCTTCTGTCTACTTATTTGTCTTCCTGTCTTCCTCTCTATCTCCCCGCCTCTCAGCGTGCCTACAAGCCTTCTTACTTTCTGGCAGTGAATAGTATGTACATTATGTACGAACTCATACATGTACGTACGTAGGCCTATACAGGCTTATATATGTGCATGTGTGTAGGTATGTGTGTGTGTGTAAATGTGTGTATGTGTGTATGTATGGGTGTATGATTTTGTGTATATGTGTATGTATGTGTGTATGTATGTGTGTATGTATGTGTGTGTGCGTATGTATGTGTATGGACACATACATGTACGTGCGTATATTATGTATGTATGTACATATGTATGCTTATCTCTCTCTGTACGCTTGGTTGCCTTCATCTTCTCCGATCGAATTCAACGGATTCTACATCTGCTTTTGTAATAACAACACAATATTTTTTATTATCAGTATACATACGTAAAGTTGCAATTTTTTTATGCGTTCCGAATCCTTTAATGGTCGAGTCTACCTCGTTTCACAAACAGACAGGCGCACATATACATGCAGACGTAGCGAAGCGAACACGAAGACAGAGATTTACCCAAACTGAAGCGTACTCCAACAAACATCCTCGTTTACACGTTTTTAAGTATTTGTCATCGATTTTCGGATGACCGTATGTCGCTTATACGAGCCATAATCTGTCAGCCCTCAATAATAATATGGCGTTCTCTGGCGCGTTGTTTTCATTAACCAGCACGTGCACGAAAGGATATTGCAACGCTTGTGAGATGTATATTGTATTGTATTTGTTAATTTGTATAGCGCCGCTCACAGCAGTGGCCATTCAGTAGCGCTCCCAGTGCGAGAACCTCTAGAGAAGAAGAAGGTTTGAGGAGGGAGAAGGCTGTAGGAAGAGACCCAGAAAGAGTGGTAACACGTAGAGAGGAGGGAAGGGCATTCCACAGGGAGGGCCCAATAGTTGCAAAAGATCTAGTTTGGGCCATAGTGGTCCTAACTCGTGGAACAAAAAGAGTATGCCTGACCAAGGAGCGGAGAGGTCGATGAGAAACTGAAGAGAGACGGGAGAGAAAGTGATCCCTAAGATATTTAGAAGCAAAGCCCAATTTGGACGTAAGGACTAGGACAAGAACTTTGAACTGAATTCGGGCTGTGAGAGGAAGCCAGTGCAATTGATTGATCATCATAAACGAGGAGATATGGGAGAATTTAGGAAGGCGAGCAATCAATCTGGCTATAAAGGCTCTATATAATTTGTATGGACACAGACACCAATTGGTATGACATCCGCCTTTGCAATTTCGTCGACGGTTTGGGTTACGGTGAGATCAGCGGTTTGCTGTAGAACCATAGGCCTACAATTACTATTACAAATATGACTGTGACTCATGCGCTGTGGTTGAGGCGAAGACGTCCGCGTGTTTTTCTATTGTGTTAGTATTGATCAATCTTTTGTCATAATATGCGGATTTTTGCTCTATAATTTCGTTCGTTCTGACTTCTAATGCGAACTATTGTTATAGAATGTGTTCTTGTCTTTGTGTCTGTCTTTCGCCGGTGTTTACGAGTGTTTTAGACGAGGTTCTAGCTTTTGTTGTCAGAGTCTCGCCAGCATGGACTCTTCCACTGTAAGGGGTTTCAGGTTGCCAACTGGACAGCAGGGGCCCAGAGAATAATTGAATTAGTAATTATAATCGTAATCGTAATCTCCAAACTTATAAAGCGCCACTCGAAAACCAAGCGCAGGGCACCAGCTTATTCACAAGCGCTGCGTATGATTGTTCGATAGCTGTGACGCTTTACGATTGTTAATCTTTACCATCTGCGAGAGACGGCCTGGTGGTGACTTGGTCCGTATGTTGCGAGCCTCGTCGCTAAGTATAGGCCAGGAACACTGCACTATCAGCTGTGGATAGGAATCTAGCCGTTTGGTTCTACGTGTCTGTGGGAGCTCGCCAGTGGCGATTCTTCGAGTTATCCGAGCACTGTTGATCAACTGATTAACTTTTGTTCTTAATAACTTCAACGCTATAGGTTGGCGCAGAGGAGAGAGATTTTTGAGTTACTTTAAAAGGCGCTACAGTATATGTCGAGATACGTAACAGCTAAAGACAGTTTACAACAAGCAAATGTATGACAACGGTAGGTGTCTTTCTATCCGCTCCAATTCTAAGCACACCATTCACTCTATCCGTCTGCCTTCCTGATCTTACGATCGGAACTTGGAACCTCAGTTGACCATGCATATATGTCCGCCTCAACATTTCTGTGACTAAGTGGCTGCTCCCCACGACCCTATCTTTTAGGGTGTCACTGCTCGTACTCTGGCAGTGCCAGTCCCAAGCCTAGATGAAGGCGGAGGGTGACGCTAATGATCTTTGTTATCACACAGTGTCGTTACACTGAAATATTACTGTACTATATCGAGAGATAACGCCTTCCGATGAGGAAACGTCGGAAGGGCGTATATCTAGGCAGACATAGTCACAGGTACGAAACAGATGGTAATGATATATTCAACAGAATAGGTTACCTATTATGCATGTAGCCAGTAACAGCAATTATTGCAGGCTGTCTGTTCTGTTGGTAGTTAAGATTTGTGTCGTCTGTCATTTTGTGTTCTTGTGAATTGTTTCAATTGCAAAACTGAACACTGTAACCGGTTGCGGTTTGTCAACCGGATTGTTTCAATGGAGAAGAATATTATTATTAATCAATGGCAGATAATTAATAATCGTGATCGCAAACAATTCTGAAGCGCTACTCTAAAGCTAAGTGCTGCGGGGCATCAGCTTATTCACGAGCGCTGCATCGTTTCAGAGTGGTTGTCCAGAATTGTCAAGTGCAGTTCCGAGGTCTGTCCCATAATTAGTAGGCCTTTGTGGTGCACTATAATAATCCACTTTTACGCCACTGGAGCGCTGTTCGTGCCATCCGTCCCTAACTCCCTATCCACTCGTGCCCAGGCCGTATACTTAGTCCGAGTGGAGGAAGGACACCACATTCCATCTCACTATCCATCACCCCTCGGACTTTCCACTCAAAACTAAAGTCTCACCTCTTCAAGAACTCTCACCCAGACTCAAACATCACGCATCATATCACTCCCATCCTAAAAATCCCGAAGCGAATCAACTTTGAAAAGGTCCTATCACTAACCTACAACTCCCTACAATACTTACAGCCCAAAATCTTAGCGAACTCTTCACCATCCAGCCAACCCGCTCTACCCGATCATCCCCAATCTCACTCTTTCTCGACCTCCTGTCACTATTCATCTCAAGTTCTTGAACCGAGTCACATCCAACACTGCACCAAGTCTCTCGGACGACCTGCCTCTTGATCGAATTCCACAGTTTTTCGGTTCCTCCATCATCATTGCCAATCACCCTCGATCACCTTCCTCAGGCTCGTCTATGCATCATCCCTCGCCCTTTCCTCTTAAAACTAAAGTCTTATCTCTTCAAGAACTCTTACCTCGACTCACCTGATCTTCCACCTTCCAATTCTCGACCTAAACGACATGTGCACACACCTGAAATCTACTCTGCCCCTCTGATCCTCTGGAAACCGGACTCGGACCTCCCTGGGACTACCCTTTTGGACAACCCCTCTAACTCGACGCAACGCTCGTGAATAAGCTGGTGCCCTGCGCTTGACTTTGGAGTGGCGCTTTAGAAGTTTGGAGATTACGATTACGATGTACGCGTATGCATGGGCCACCAGGCTGGTGTCTTCTTGCAGCCCTTGGAGGCAGGCCATCTTAGCTTATCATGGCCCCGTTTATCGCCGCAGCGTCAAACTTACACATGATCGATTGAATCAGACAATAAAAGAAAGCGTAGACCTACTTATGCGACTGTATGCGAGTATATCTACGTATACACATCTGTATTCACGTATTGAGTCTGTTTTATGGGTCTGCGTCTGTAGTTAACTTGATTAGCTGTGGAGGAAAGAAAGTCTGACCGGATTTCAAATAGTAACCTCGCTCACCAGAAGTGCACGGGCGGTCGACAAGTATTTTTCGGATCTGGTATCTATGCAGCTGATGTAACAGTGGGAAGAGTTAGGCGACAGTAATTCGTATACGAGCCAAATGAAATGCGAGCAGAGATGACTCCTTCTTCGTCTGTGTTCGATTAATATTCAGCGTCAGTTGCCAAGGCAGGTGCGCTCGATCTCATCAACTGGATTAGTTTTTCGGAAGGAAATCGTCGGAAGACTTACGAGATCACTCACGAGTCGGTGTCTGCAGCTACACATTGATGCACGGTAGATAGCCACAGTGCTTACTAGGAGAGGCTAGAGCCTCCTAGAACCAGTTCCTGTTGACAGTATAAAGGGCACGTGCGTGGCTAAAATTCTCACACACTTATGTCACAAGATTAGACACTATAGTCTGGCTAGAATTCACACAGCCATAAATGTGATGTTCAAGGAATTTAAGAAGTATGTGCATATAAGAGTAAAGGTATGTTGCCGTTATTATTTATGGTATAAGCGTAAGTATGTAGGTATGTGAACGTATGCATAATAATAATAATATTGCATATGTTGTTGTTGCTGTTAACCAGGGGCGGAGACTTAGGGGGACAGAGGGGACGGCCCCCCAAACTTGAGGTGGGGGTACGGAGCTGCTTATATCCCCCCAATTTTTCTGAAATATTTCATGAATATAATAATAATAGCTACGAGTGACAGCTGGTTCTTATCAGCACTCAAATAATAGAGCAATTTTGTTCAAACGACAGCTTAAAATGCTACCATTACATTGTGGAAATTCAAAAAAATTTAAATAGGGAGGGGCACACATCCCCCCAAACCCCTCCCCTTGCTCGGCGCTGCGCGCCTCGCCGGTCGTCCTTCGGCCGCTCCTTCACCGGTCCCCCCCAAACCCAAGACCAAGTCTCCGCCTATGCTGTTAACTTATTATTTAACTTATTATTAATGATAATTTATAACTTCTATCGCACCGTTGTCTAATGCAAAAGCCGTCAATTGATCTCACAACAAGATCAAGCCGTAATTAGGTCGACATCCAGAAGATCGGTCCACTAAAACAGAGAAGCAGCCTACGGTGGAAAAGCAACTGGAAAGAGATAAGTGTTAGTTGCGAACGAAATTATTCAAGCGACTGAGCAGAGCGGAAAGATACAGGAAGAAAGTTGCAGAATGTAGTTCCATCAAGTGAAATATATACTTCGTTCAACGAGAATTCTTCTTCTAGTCCTAGTTCTATATCGCCGCTTCTATGGCCAGAGAAAGACAATCAGCCGAGTATGTAATGGATGTATAGCTGTATGTATGCTTGTAAGTGTACGTGTTCGAATGTATGTGTCGTATGTTTTTGCTTTTTCCATTGACTACTGCAAGTATGTTTGCAATGATAATCTTTCTTTTATGGCCACCTTTAATCATCTAATTTAATCAGTAATTTGGTGTCCTTAGTTAGCGGGATTTTTTCCCTTTAGGGCCTCCTTTCTGTAGCCAATTTGCAATATGTAGGCCTATACCTGATTATTCTGTTTCATTGGTTGCAAATAAACATTTTGATTGATTGATTGATTGATTGATATGTTAGCATATATGTAATCCAATCATCCATGCCATCTTCAGCTGTCGACGGGAATCCGTTGGTTGGTTCCACGTGTGTGCGTGGGCCGCAACTGGCGACTCTTTCAGCTTACTGCGTATTGTTTTGCTAACTGATGTAATATATTCGTTGATAATGACATTTAACACCATGAAGGCTAGCGCATCATAGAGAGCCTCTGAGTAGTTACCTTGAAGGGGTCCTATACATATGTTCAATTACATTACATTACATATAGAAGCATGCTTGCATACAGGTAAGTATATATGCAGAAATATGTGAGCATATATATATTTGAATGTAGGGTTGTATATAATGTTTCTGTACGTCTGTTTGTATGTGTCTATATCTAAACATTTCTGTACGTGTATGCTTTTTTATATGAGGATGTGCTTGTACGTTTCTTTATATGTCTGTGTGCGTGTCTTATTGCATGTATTTTTTCGTCGTGTACAAGGGGCCACTTGTTTTACGAGGCGACGTTGACTTTTCGATTTTCCCTTTCCTGTGTCGACCGCCGGCAAGAGGGAGGAAGGGAAGGAGTGAGTGAGGGAGGACGGGACTGCTTCCAGCGAAGTCCTAATCAAACACCGGTCGAGGTCTGCCAAAGAGCGACCACCTGCAACAGCTGCAGCAGCCGTTGGCAGCATCGGACATTTGGCACCGCCGCCATCACCACCAGATGGCGGCCTAATGGCGCTTTCTTTAGCGCAACTGCAGACGATTGGTCCACTGCTGAAGCGCGTTGACAAATCACATAATCAGTGTTCACGGTCTGTCTGCGTGTATATATATATATATATATATATTATATATATTATATTATATATATATATATATTTATATTATATATATATTATATATATTATATATATCATATTTTATATATATATATATATATATATTATATATAGAAGGACAATCAGGTGTGCATGTATGGATGTGTCTATATATATATGTATTTATGTCAGACATATGCATATACATGTATTATACATGTGTGAGTATATGCATGCACATATATGTATGAGTGCATGTTCTTGTAAATTACTTCGCTTATAGGGTCTATATATATGGTCCATATATCATATTATACATGTATTTTCCTATCTCGTGTATATACATGTATGCAGAAATATGTGAGCATATATATATATATAGAATTTAAGCACCCCACACACAAACACAAACACACATCTATATTGTACATATATATTGTACATATATATGTTGTATATACATTTATATTGTATATATGTTGTATATATGCACATATAAACGCGCATACAATAATATGTTCGTATACTTCGTGTGTAGGGCCTATAGATGACGAGTTTCTTGTGTCGCATCCGAGTCGACGACGGAGCCAGAGTTAAGAAAGAAGTGTAGCATCATCTGACTCCATCCTCCTTCTGTTCCTTCTTCGAGGAACCGCATCAGTCACTGCAGTATACAGAAGCAACAGCGTCAGATCCACGGCCAACACGCATCTCCATCCCCATCCTCCTCCTCCTCTTCCTCGTCCTCTTCAGCAGCCGAAGGATTGAAGCGACCTGTAAGAGCAGAGCATCGTTGACACTGAGCCACTGCGACGACGTCTTCTGTCTTCACACACACTGCGATGTCTTCGAGTCTTCTTCACACAACGGTAAGTGTATATACGCAACATAACATCCATGTCATCTATCAACTGTTGACCGGAATCCGTTGGTTGGTTGCTCGTGTTTGAGTGGGCCTGCCATTGGGGACTCTTTCTAGTTTACTGCGCATTATTAGTAGTTGTAGTAGTAGTAGCAGCAGTAGTAGTAGTATAGTAGTAGTAGTAGTAGTAGTAGTAGTAGTAGTAGCAGCAGCAGCAGCAGCAGCAGCAGCAGCAGCAGCAACAGTAGCAGTAGTAGTTGTATTGTATTGTATTGTATTGTATTTGAACACTTGTTATAGCGCCCCTACCAGATTTCCCATTCAGAGGCGCTCCCGACTACTGCGCGAACGTTGAATCGGAGTTTCACGCCGAAGCGCATGAGCAATTGCGAGTGAAGGACTTGCCCAGGGTCCCTACACGGCGACTTTTGAGGTGGATCCGAACCCGCAACCCTCCAGCTGCAAGGCACCGAACATACCCCTAAACCACCGCGCCCCAGTTGTATTGTGATGTGTTGTAATGTGTGTTGTATTGTACTCCACGTTTATAATGCGACCGAGCCACCCACAGTAAAGATCCGAGAAATTAATCTCTGATAAACCGACCCGACCGGGAAGCGAACCCGGGGCGCCGGCGTGACGAGCAGGCTACCAACCCACTCGGTCACTCAGGATCCTTAGTAGCAGCAGCAGCAGCAGCAGCAGAAGCAGCAGCAGCAGCAGCAGTAGCAGTAGCAGTAGCAGTAGCAGTAGCAGTAGTTACAGTTTAACGACACTGTGTGATAACAAAGATCATTAGCGTCGCCCTCCTCCTTCATCCAGGCTTGGGACTGGCCCTACAGAGTACGAGCAGTGGCGGAGTTAAGTGTACATACCAAAATAACATCCATGTCATCTGTCAACTGCTGACGGGAATCCGTTGGTTGGTTGTACGTGTTTGCATGGGCCCACCGTTGGCGACTTTTTCTAGTTTACTGCGCATTGTTTTGCTACCTGATGTAAAGTCTATAGTTGTAAATAACAATTAACATGCATAGGCTAGAGTGCAGAGAAAGCTCTTTTGTGAGGAACTTAAAAATGCCCTTTATTATTAAGTGTCCTAATAAGCAGTAGCAGTAGTAGTAGCAGCAGCATAGGACTAATACTCAGATAGCATATAAACATCGCACAACGTACGCACTGATTAATTTATGGATGCGTCTTTGTATGCATTGGTATACTTGTATAATGTATTGTTGTTGGGACGCGTGCGCGTGTTGACAGTAGAATAAAAGAGTGATCGGTTGGCTCAATTTGTCAGCACGTGCTGGACCACCTGCTCTTAACCAGGAATTTCTGGTACATATATATATTCGTTTATTGAAACAATCCGGTTGACAAACGGCAACCGGTTACAGTGTACAATTATGCTATTGAAATAATTCACAAGAACACAAACGACAGAATACATAAATCTTAACTACTAACAGAACAGACAGCATGCAATACACGGCGCTAATAGCAGCCTACAAAGCATGTCCGCCCTACGGGATTCGAACTCGGTACCTTTCGCTCTCTATGCCAGTGTGTTATCCAATGCGCTATCGGCCCCCCTGGTATTCACTCCCCTGGCAGAAGGGCATAGCAGAAAGGGTGTGCTGGACGATGTTAATAGGAGATAATTGAGGGAGGACGATTTGGAATGACTCCTGGAGTTGAGATACAATAATTAAGTAGAATAGAGAAGACGAAAAGCGTAGTAGGAAGAAAGAAGGAGTGTGTTGAATTTAGGAGAAGTCGTCGAATTGTTAATGTAAACTTTTAAGAAGTGTTTCGTGAATTAAACTGAATAGGTATTTGACGATTCGGTGTATTATATACTGCTTGTGTAAGAAACCGGACATGTTGAGTATTCCCTAAGCCAGTGCCGGTGTAGGAGGCTGAATGCACTCACCGTATAAAAAGACTCCGGGAGTGTTTTTATCCTAGTATATAATGACTCCAGAGTTAATCCATACTAGGACAAAATCACTCCACCCTGCGAATAAACACTCCGGGAGTGTTTTCATTTAAGATAGGACCTAATGACTTGTGGAGTTGATTCTTCCTAAGACAAATTGAATGTGGATTTAATTCTTCCTAGGACATATTGACTGGGGGAGTTAATTCTTCCAAGGACAAATTGACTGGGGAGTTAGTTCTTCCTAGGACAAATTGAATGGGGGAGTTAATTCTTCCTAGGACATATTGACTGGGGAGTTAATTCTTCCTAGGACAAATTGACTGGGGAGTTAATTCTTCCTAGGACATATTGACTGGGGAGTTAATTCTTCCTAGGACAAATTGAATGGGGGAGTTAATTCTTCCTAGGACATATTGACTGGGGAGTTAATTCTTCCTAGGACAAATTGAATGGGGAGTTAATTCTTCCTAGGACAAATTGACTGGGGAGTTAATTCTTCCTAGGACATATTGACTGGGGGAGTTAATTCTTCCTAGGATAAATTGACTGGGGAGTTAATTCTTCCTAGGACATATTAACTGGGGGAGTTAATTCTTCCTAAGACAAATTGAATGGGGAAGTTAATTCTTCCTAGGACATATTGACTGGGGGAGTTAATTCTTCCTTAGGACAAATTGACTGGGGAGTTAATTCTTCCTAGGACAAATTGACTGGGGGAGTTAATTCTTCCTAGGACAAATTGACTGTGGAGTTAATTCTTCCTAGGACAAATTGAATGGGGGAGTTAATTCTTCCTAGGACATATTGACTGGGGGAGTTAATTCTTCCTAGGACAAATTGAATGGGGGAGTTAATTCTTCCTAGGACAAATTAACTGGGGGAGTTAATTCTTCCTAGGACATATTGACTGGGGGAGTTAATTCTTCCTAGGACAAATTGACTGGGGGAGTTAATTCTTCCTAGGACATATTAACTGGGGGAGTTAATTCTTCCTAGGACAAATTGAATGGGGAAGTTAATTCTTCCTAGGACATATTGACTGGGGGAGTTAATTCTTCCTTAGGACAAATTGACTGGGGAGTTAATTCTTCCTAGGACAAATTGACTGGGGGAGTTAATTCTTCCTAGGACAAATTGACTGGGGGAGTTAATTCTTCCTAGGTCATATTGACTGGGGAGATAATTCTTCCTAGGAGAAATTGACTGGGGAGTTGATTCTTCTTGGGACCAAATGACTCGTGGAGTTGATTCTTCCTAAGACAAATTGAGGCGAACATTTAGTAGATTCGGGGTGCATAAGTTTACTGGCATTTCACAGTATCTTTTGGCACGTTGCGAGGAAGGTACCATGTTTTCGAATGACGACACGAACCCTAACCCTGACCCTAGCCGACTCTCGACGCCTAACCCTAACAGACACCCAAGAAATCTTGCGTTCTCCGATTCTAAATGTTTACCGAAATTGAATGGAAGACTCATTATTATTACTATCATTCTCACTTTGTTGCCGGTATTTGATTCTTTTCTTTTGGAGGAGTTTTCTTCGTTGTTAATTGGTCCTACACCGAAGATACTTCATATCTAAGACTACGTCATTCAATTTGTCCTAGAAAGAATTAACTCCACAAGTCATTTGGTCCCAGGAAGAATTAATTACCCCAGTCAATATGTCCTAGGAAGAATTAACTCCACAAGTCATTTGGTACCAGGAAAAAATTACCTCCCTCAGTCATATATGTTCTAGGAAGAATTAACTCCTCAGTCAATATGTCCTATGAAGAATCAGCTCCCCATTTAATTTGTCCTAGGAAGAATTAACTCCCCCATTCAATTTGTTCTAGGAAGAATTAACTCCCCCAGTCAATTTGTCCTAGGAAGAATTAACTCACCTAGTTAATATGTCCTAGGAAGAATTAACTCCCCAGTCAATATGTCCTAGGAAGAATCAACTCCCCCATTCAATTTGTCCTCGGAAGAATCAACTCCCCAGTGAGTATATCCTAGGAAGAATTAACTCCACAGTCAATTTTTCCTAGGAAGAATTAACTCCCCCAGTCAATTTGTCCCAGGAAGAATTAACTCCCCAGTCAATTTGTCCTAGGAAGAATTAACTCCCCATTCAATTTGTCCTAGGAAGAATTAACTCTCCCAGTCAATATGTCCTAGGAAGAATTAACTCCCCATTCAATTTGTCCTAGGAAGAATTAACTCCTCCAGTCAATTTGTCCTAGGAAGAATTAACTCCCCAGTCAATTTGTCCTAGGAAGAATCAACTCCCCAGTCAATATATCCTAGGAAGAATTAACTCCACAGTCAATTCTTCCTGGGAAGAATTAACTCCCCAGTCAATTTGTCCTAGGAAGAATTAACTCCCCTAGTCAATTTGTCCTAGGAAGAATTAACTCCCAGTCAATGTGTCCTAGGAAGAATTAACTCCCCATTCAATTTGTCCTAGGAAGAATTAACTCCCCAGTCAATATGTCCTAGGAAGAATTAACTCCCCAGTCAATTTGTCCTAGGAAGAATTAACTCCCCAGTCAATATGTCCTAGGAAGAATTAACTCCCCATTCAATTTGTCCTAGGAAGAATTAACTCCCCAGTCAATATGTCCTAGGAAGAATTAACTCCCCATTCAATTTGTCCCAGGAAGAATTAACTCCCCAGTCAATTTGTCCTAGGAAGAATTAACTCCCCAGTCAATTTGTCCTAGGAAGAATCAACTCCACTGGAGTGTCTATTCACCAACAGGAGTCTTTTAGTCCTAGTAACAATACACTCCACCGGTCAATTATTCCTAGTAAGAATTAACTCCACGAGTCAATAAATCCTGGGATAAATAGACTCCGGAGTGTTTAAAAGGGGAGTCTATTCAGCCTACTACACCGGCCCTATATTGCGGGCCCTGTGCAGAGTGAACTGTACGGGCCCCATGACACAAGTCAAATTGTTTTTCATTGCTAATCATTATATATATATATACATATGTGTGCCAAATAGTGCACCCTAAGAAATCCTCAAAAATCTAAAAGAAATAATATAAAATATAGGCCTAATATAATAATTATGACAAAGGTACCTAACACAGTCGCGTACAACAGTGGTTTTGAAACTGTTTGGACCAGAGACCCTTCCTTTTTCTAGGCATAGTACGCGGACACAACTATTCAAGATGCGAAATTTCTTACTTAAAATTTAAGCAAAGTGTAGCAAAGTATAATTATTTATGGGTGCAGAAATGATAATAATTTCTGCACCCAATGTTAAACTTTTGCGACAACATAATATTATGTCAAAAAATAAAAGTCAAATGGTTTCAACTTGGTACCATTTGACTTTTATTGTTTGACAAAAGAGAAGATTGAATTGAAACCATAACGTTATTATTAGGGTGTCTTGTTCATGTTAATTTTCTGTGACACTTTCGGGCCCCCACAATAGGGGCCTGAAAATTTCACAGGTTTTACTGTGAGATTTTTGGGCCTTCCCACTAATAGAGGGCCCGAAAATTTCATACAAAATTTTGCAGAAAATTAAGTTTATACAATTTTACTTTTATTTTTTACTTTTGATTTTGATAAAAGAGAAAATTTAAATGAAACCATAATAGGCCTATTATTATTTTGGTGTCTTGTTCATGTTAATTTTCTGACATTTTCGGGCCCCCCTAATTTGCGGGCCCTGTGCAATTGCACGGTACGCACAATGGTAAGGCCGGTACTGCCTAAGCGTAATGAACCAACACTCTGCATGTAACTAAACATGCAAACCCACACTTGTATAGATCTATGATTCGAAAGCAACCTCTACTGATTATCACTCTCCACAGATTAATTGCATGATTTCTTATTACTAGATTGTCCGTACTTTTTTAAATTTAACACGTGTTTCTAATTAATATTCCTATTCGTACGATCGAATGATTCTTCTCTTGCAGTACAATTCTCTACAGCTTGCATTCTCTCAACACTAATATCTTCAACCCCTCTATTTATATTAGGGCTGGGAATTTAACGCGTTATTAACGCGATTAATGCGCTAATTAATTAACGCGATTAAATTTTTTATGGAAGTTAACGCGATTGTCACTGCGCCCAATTATTTCTAGAAAAGCGCTAAAACAATTCTTGATAAAACCGCTCAGTTTAAACTTGAAACTTAAAAGTAAACACTAAAAAGTAAAATAAGTAGTAAAAGCATTGTGTGCTTTTTGTTTATTGACTGCAATCATTGATATAGGGCATATTCAACGTAATTACTCCGAGTCGGTACAGTAGTTGTACTTGTTATCTATTGTGACATGCACTAAAAATTAATCGCGGCGTTAAAAATTTTAATCGTGCGATTAATTTCGATTAAAATTTTTAATCGTTGCCCACCCCTAATTTATATCTTCCCTCTCTCAGACACACACGCAACACGCACACACGCACAAGCCCTCCATCTTTGACCATCATCTTCTGTTTTAGATACATCCCGCGACAGCAAGGATTGTCTGTATTACAAGTATATGAATAGAACTTCGTAGAAGTGTCCTAACTTAGGCGCTCCTATATAGCATACAAAATACGTCCCAAGCGCAAGGGTCTTAGCATGTGTTACGGGCGCATAACCCAGACCAAGTGACCACAGCATGTGCCTGTGACATGAATGTTCCATGTGACCTATTCTGGCATAGATGAGACACGCGTGTGACGTCATGTGTGATCACGTGGTCGGGGAATAAGATTACATAATAGCGGCATTTTCTGATAGTTAAGCAGAGATATTTATTGTCTACAGTCTGGGAGGCCATTTTGTAACCAGATTCCAGCGCTTATTTATAGGTTCCTTAGGCTGCAAATTTAACAGTATACATGTTCATTGCGCCGCTTGCGCGTGAATACATATATATATATATATATATATATATATATATATATATATATATATATGGCGTATTTAAATATCTTCCATGTTAGGGTTAATTAAGAAGCAGCTGCATGGGTCATATCCCATTTCAATATATCGTTGCTGCACAATTCATATTCCTTATCCAGTTTTCATTTCCTAGCGATTTGCAAGCATATTGCTAATCTAGTAGATTCAGCAGCGTATAAATTACGCAACAGAGCATTGAATATATTGGGCCATATAGTTTTTTGTCGGAGAATAATAATACACTGACCGTTGATTTCCGTCAAATATAGTTATGCTAATAGATGCAGCGATCATCCGAAAGGAGAAATAAGAACTCAATTGCATATCAAAGAATCGAGAAATTCCATTGGCGCCGAGTCGTGTTGAGGCTCAGATTTCCGTTGAAAATAAACTTCTATTTGTTTATCAGACATCTGAAATTATATCAGTGGCTCTCAGAATGTGGTCAGTGAGCGGGCGGTGGGTGGGTGGTGCCATGGTGGCCCATGGCGGCGAGTCACCCGATATTCCCGCAAGACCCGTCTTTGTATGTTCTGTAACTGTAGCCTGCATTTCTGCTGAATTATTATATCCTGAATATTCCACGGTTGGTTCTGACGAAGTCACTCTTCAAGTAATTGGTCGAAACAGTTTGACCTATATGCACCAGTCTCAGTCTTTTACCTTTACCTTCACTGCTGTCTTTGTCTTTGCCTTTATCTTCACATTCACCTTTATCTTTACCTTCATCCTAACCTTTGATTTTCACTTTACCTTGATCTTCCCCTTCCCCGTTACCGTTAGCTTACCTTATCTTCACCTTAACCTTTACCTTCATCCTTTACCTTAACATTTATCCTCACCTTCACTTTTATCTTTATCTTTACCTTTATATTTACCTTTGTTTTTACCCATTTCTTCATACTCACCGTCACCTTACATTTACATTTACCTTAACCTTCGCCTTAACCTTAACCTTCGCTTTAACCTTATCCTTAACCTTCACCCTCACCTTCACCTTTATCTTTGCCTTTGCCTTCACTTTTACCTTCACTTTTACACTCACTTTCACTTTTGTCTGCGCCTTTACATTTACCTTCGCCTTTGCCACTACCTTCCACCTTTGTCTTTACCTTAATCTTCACCGTTTGCCTTTACCTTTAACCTTTTCCCTGTTTTTTTTCTGATAAAAATCGTTGTGCCGTATGACGTGAGTGGTCCATCTTTCTGTTGACTCCGGTCCCTCGAGCGACCACCGCTAAGAACCACTCCGCTTGATAACCAATTGACCGGATTTGAAGACAGACCACTCAGACTACTGAGCTGCATAAACTGTGCCATTACAGATTCAACTGCGATATAGATTAGGCCATCCAATCTGACCTAACGACTTCTGTAGCGCCACAATCGTACTGCCTAAAGCATCGTTTAAGACCGCAATACAAAAGCTAATACTTTGGAGAAGCCATGTTTAAATTCGATTGATTAGGAAAACGAGAAGCAGGCTAAGGTCCACTCAGTCTTCCAATCGCCAGATGGAGTTGGTAAAATGAGTAGTAGGACATGATGGGCGCCTTGTATGGCTGTCGAACAGTTAAATTCAACTCCTGTAATAACTTGTGATTATCTGTTCATACTATGAATTGTCTAATCATATTGCGGTGATGATGATGATGATGTCCTTTTCAGCCGTGCTGGGGTCGGGAGCGCTCCTGAGTAGTAACCTTGAAGGGGCGCTATATAAATATTTGTAATGAATGAATGAATGAATGAATGAATGAATGATGATGATGATGATGATGATGATGATGATGATGATGATGATGATGATTATGATATTCGTTTTATTGACTCACCAGATGACAAACAGCATCGTAGCTTACAGTTTGATATGAAAAATAAAGTAAAAAAGAGATTTAAACTAAATAAGAGATTTAAAATAAAAAAGATATCTAAAATAAACAAGAGATTTGAAGAGGTGTGTCAGTTTGGAATAACAAACGAAGATTATTATTATACAATAGGTTTACGCAGATTGAAAAGATGAGTTTTAACTTCGGCCTCTTTATCGTCTACCATTGCTTTTAATGTGATCTGACCTAAGCTTAATATAATATAATGACGCTAATAGCGCAGCTATGTAATGTGAAACGCACTATCTGGTGGTCACTTTGATGCAAAAGAAGACACTCTTAGGGCGAGATAACCAACCTGGTGTCCATTACCACCTTTACTCTGTGTCTCCTGTTTTGTCCTTTGCTGTATATGTTCAGTTGAACTGAGGCTTTGCGTTTACATAAAGGAAGAGCCCCTGGGAGTTTCTTTCCCCTGTGAAGCGTTATATAAATGTGTCGTTTTCATTTCGTAACGCACAAGCGGGCTCTCTTGATGTCCTTGTTTGCTCAGATCAAAAGACTCGGTTCATGGAGAGAAGTCAATTGCAGATGCTTTGTATATGTTGTTCACAGCCGAAAATAATGTCGTAGCCTGTAAGAAAAATTGTTTTGAGTCCTTGTACTTGGTGTTGAAGGCCATGGTAAAAATGGTTTAGATAAAATATATGATGATATTGTAAATGAATGCAGTGTGTCTGTGTGTGTTTGTGTGTGTGTGTGTGTGTGTTTGTAAGTGCCTATGTGTGTTTGTGTTTGTCTGTGTGTTTTTGTGTATTTGTGTCTGTGTGTATTTATGCGTGTTTGTATGTGACTTATGTGCGTTTGTGTGTGTGTTTGTGTGTTGTGTGTATTTGTGTTTGTTTGTGTGTCTGTGTGTGTGTTTGTATATGTGTGTTTGTGTTTGTTTGCATGTGTCTGTGTATGTTCGTGTGCGACTTTTGACGTCCTGGAATCATCGATACATGAGACCAGCACTTTCGCGGGTGGATCTTTTATTACGAAAATCTCCGTGAAACATTCAAATATGAGATTAAATATCTTCTTCCTGCAAACGTTCATCGGTATAATAAAGAACTCTGTGCCTGTGCACAGTGAAAGCGAGAATATTGCTATGTATTATCTTCATAGTTTTGCCTTAGTCCTATGCTGACGACACCTAGTGTTAATTTTTGCAACTGCTTCGCAGAGACCAACGACTAAATGACTGTCCGCTTTGCACGCACTTCTATAATGCAACATCGGGCCTTCTCGGTTGTGGGACCGAGTATCTGGAATGGGCTTCATCTAGAGCTCCGTCTCCTACCTACGAACTCTTCACCTGCATTTTATACCTCTCTGAAAGGTATATTCTTTTCAGCCGTGGTTGGGTCCGGAGCGCCTCTGTGTAGATATCTTGAAGGGGCGCTATCAAGTTTCTTTGATTGATTGACTGATTGATTCGTGAGTTCGGCAAGAGTTTGTTTGTGGAGTCTCTCACTGGTGGACGGGAACGAACCAAACGATGATGATTACGACAACGACGATTTGGTGGTACCTCACCTGATCCTGTACCTTCCAATTCTCGACCTAAACGACACCCACCTTAACATCTTCTGTGCCCCCTTTGATCGTCTAGAAACCGGACTCGGACCTCCCTCGGACTACTCTTTTGGACAACCCCTCTGATTATACGCAGCGCTCGTGTATAAGCTGATGCCATGCGCTTGGCTATCGAGCGGCGCTTTAGAAGTTTGGAGATTACGATTACGATTGCCTCCCCGTGTTCATCTGCCAACTGAGGGCAAAGTTCAAAAGGCTTGTCGATTATTACTTCCTCAGAGCGAACAGCGCTCTTCGTGTGCCGTCAACCATGATAATTTCTTAATGAACTACTGTAGATGGACATGGCGATGGTGACTGGTAACATCCTACTGTCGTGAAAATGATGATAGACTCAATGAGCAGTGGCGGCACTACACCAGGGCAAATGCCCGGGTAAAAAAGCCTTTACCCTGGTCGTTGCCCTACCAGGATTTTCGCCCTGCCGAGAATTTAGTTGGGGTATAAACCGCCCCTGCACTGGTTACTTGTATGACTGCCATAACTATACCCTGGTTACAAAAACTGTCTGGCGCCGCTTCTGTCAATGAGCGGTTGCAGAAACCGACACTAGAGTCTAAGGGGACCCTTAGGAACACAGTTGACACATTTCCGTCACTTCCAGATAGTTCCCCCATGTTTTGCGACACCAAAAACATCGTCAGATTATATATTATGAAAGGCGTTGATAACTGCATTGCAGACAGTTGAGTATGCCCCAAGATGCATGGGGCATGGGGCAGGTCCCCAATCATCGAGATAAGCCTGCACAAAATTTCACCATCATCAGCATTAATTCCTGACGCCAGCCATCTGGCGGAGATGGGTACGAATAAACTCTCCATTGTCCTCGGTCATTTGTCAAGTCTATTGCTCCCTTTAGTGTTAGTCCAAGTGATGTTATGTCCTCATCTATATTATCTATTCTGCGTACTGCGTAGTCAAATTCGTCTGCCGTTGTTTCTCTTTTCTTCGAATCGCGCATGTAGTGCATTGTGTAGAATTATCATTCGGTCAACTGCCATTCTCTCTACAGAATTTAGGCCTACTTAAATCTGAATGTGACTATTTACGGAAATAACTTCAGCCAACTGTGACCTGACTTAATGCGTCGAAGTCTGGAAAAACTCGACAATAGCTTACACGTAGGCTTCGTACTTTTGGACCACGGTCTACCCGTGGATCCTAATTAAAATCACAATAACTGGCCTCACTGGAAGGTAACCAATTGTTGAGATAGTTAATTAAGTAAGCAGCGAATATTAAAAGGACGTGGTAAAAATTGTTATAGCAAAAACGCGCTAGTTGCCTCAGTCTAGTTATAATTCAATGAGAAATCCTATTCCAATGGTTGCGTGTGTACTGTGTATGCAAATCCTTTGTAAAGCAGAATAAGTCCTGGAGTTGTGATTCTATAGGCCTTTACAAATGCAATTTTTCTACCTCTATAAAAGATAGAGCTGCAAAGGCTCATCAGTCACTTAGGCTTTAGGCTTGACTAGCTTGCTTAGAGTAACACGGGAGGAAATCATCGACGTTTGATCGTAGATTCGGAACCGACCTGGGCTGATACAAACATGGTATAAGCATACATCAATTATACTTACGAAGATCAAGACAGTCGAATAATTCTAATATTGCACATTATTATCCGAGACCCCATGTATCATTCTAATTATGAATTTTTTTCTCAGCAAGCCATCTGCCGGAGGGATTGTGCGGTTATAGGTTGTAAGAAGACTGGAACGCTCTTCCGCCGTCTGTGCGTGCTGCACGCGGCTATATGGTTTTACTCTAAACTCTTAAAGACGCAATTTTTCTAAAATGTTTGATTATTATCCGTTGAGCGCTTCTGAGAGACTCTAAGTGGCGCTTTTTCTCATGTCTTGTTACATTACGGTTATGGGCAAGTGGGCGTAGGTTGATCGAAGGTGGGACCGTGGGAGCAGGTCATTTATCCCTAGCCTTCGAGTTGTAATGTACGCAACGGGCTCTT
>JACEVL010000127.1:257500-277500 GCA_020284085.1 Aporrectodea caliginosa | reverse complement strand
GCTTTATTAATTGTATTACCACGCACCATTTCTTACCTATGATTACCCGTCCTACTAGAATAAATGGCCCTACTTCAACCCTAATCGACAATATTCTTACTAATGTCCCATCCCGAGTAATTGAAACTGTTATTCTTGCAGCCGACATATCCGACCACCTGCCAGTACTGATGCATCTTGACCTTAGTCCACTGTCAAACACTGAACCAACCGTTTACCTCTCACGTAATATAAATGATAGTAATATGGAGCAATTCAAATTTCTTCTATCGGAAATTGACTGGTCATTGGTACTAGACTTGTGTAATCAAAACAGTCCTACTGCTGCCTACGACGTATTTGTTGGTCTATTCAAAGCAGCTTATGACAAAGCATTCCCTTTACTCCCACGCACTAGACATAAGCGTCACTCTCCTAAGCAGCCATGGATGACCAGCGGCCTACTAAAATCATGTAGAACTAAATCAAAACTCTACCTTAAAATGATTAAACACCCTACTGCCGCTAATAAAACGAAGTATATTAATTACAGAAATAAATTCAAATCGCTTAGAATTAAAATCGAAAAAAATTACTATGCCTCAGAATTTCAAAAATATAATAGTGACTTAAAACATACCTGGAAAATTATTAGGTCCATTCTTAACACATCCAATAACAGCACAAAAATTGATGAACTATGTATTAACGGTGTTAAAATAACTGACGCAGAAACTATGGCTGAAAGATTCAACTCTTACTTCTCGAGCATTGCTCAAACCTTATCCGACAAAATTCCGGTCTCTCAACAAAGCTTCCAATCTTATATGATGCCGTCTCTTCCTGATTCCTTTGCCCTAACTTCTACAACCCCTGAGGAGCTTATTTCCATTAATCAGTCTCTCAAACTTACTCATAGCTCTGGCCCTGATGACATAAACCCATACCCTACTAGTGCAATATTAAATCTTCTCGCCACTCCTCTATCGGAAATCATAAACTCCTCTTTTGCCACTGGAATTGTCCCGCCTGCCTTGAAAATAGCCAGAGTCACACCAATTTACAAACAGGGTGACAAATCTGAACTAGGCAATTATAGGCCCATATCTGTTTTACCTTATTTCTCTAAACTGATTGAAAGAGCTATGTATAATAGACTGTACGACTACGTTACTAAAATGAAAATCCTATATTTAAACCAACACGGATTTCAGGCTGGACATTCAACTGCCATGTCGCTCTTGAATATCCAAGATAAAATATCGCAAGCTATTGAAAATAACGAGTATTCTGTTGGAATATTTCTCGACCTTTCAAAAGCGTTCGATTCCGTAGATCATAAAATCCTTTTGAAAAAATTAGATAATTATGGAATTCGAGGGTTACCACTCCTTTGGTTCAAAAATTATCTGGATAATAGACAACAACAGGTCCAATGCAATAATAAAGTATCGAAATTTCGCCTTATTGAATTTGGTGTTCCTCAAGGTTCCATTCTGGGGCCACTGTTATTTTTACTTTATATAAATGATCTACCCCATGTTTCTTCCTTGTTGCACTTTGAGTTGTTTGCTGATGATTCAAACGTTTTTATCTCACATAAGTCCCACGAAAACCTATTCCAAATTATGAACCTTGAACTACCCCTTGTGGGTGACTGGTTCAAAGCAAACAGACTTTCTCTAAACTTAAGTAAAACATCCTTTATTCTATTTAATTCTCACAGGAAAATCCCCCTACGCAAACACCCCCACTACTAATTGACGGTGTACTCATTCCTCAAATTACTAAAGTCAATTTTCTTGGTGTCGTGATCGATCAAAACATGACCTGGAAAGAACATATTTCTCAAATATCGATTAAATTGGCCAAAAACATAGGTATTTTATCACGCATTTCATATAAATTACCCACTCACATTTTGACTAACCTATATTACTCATTAATCCACCCGTACTTAGCATATTGTAATATAGTCTGGGCCTCGAACTACACCTCACGACTTACACGCTTGATTATATTACAGAAAAGAGCCGTTCGAATAATTACTAAATCTGATTACAAGTGTCATACTGCTCAACTCTTCCTCCTCCACGGCATTTTAACATTAGATCAGATTAGAATATTGCAAACTGGTGAATTTATGTTTCGTTATAAACACGGTTTATTACCTAACACCTTTACTGACTACTATAAAACTGGATCCGCCACTCATTCTTACAGTACTAGAACAGCTTCCAATTATAGACCGATTTTTGCTCACACAAACACTCGCAAATTCTCTATTAAGATAACTGGTCCTACTGTTTGGAACAATCTTCCTGCCGACATCCTTAGCGCGTCTCATCTCCTCCTATTTAAAAAACTTCTGCGTGCCCACCTACTAACTTTAAATATATAACTGCTTTTAATCTTTTGTTTGTTTATTAAAGAACTCTTCAGCATTAGACAATGCTAATTATGTTATCATTTCAGTTGTAGCTTAATTCACTCCCAATCCTGAACATTATGTTATCAACCTCCACCTAAGAGCACTGGTACATAGGTGGCCCTGCTTAGCGGGACTCTGGTCCCTTTAGGTCCTCCTTTTGTATCCCAACTTAGTATTATTTGAAATATGATGATTTGTTACTGTACTTTTTTTGGGAGCAATAAAAACCTATGTTATGTTATGTTATGTTATAGGCCTTTGTCCATTGTTAATTAACCTGTATGGCTTCTGAATCGGTAACAGTATAAGAGTAGTTTGACTTAGGTATCGCATAAAATGTGTGGCATCTTCAATTCTACCGTGTCCTTACCAACTAAGGCAATGGCATTTGTAAATCGTCAACATGCATATTCGTGACATGCGCAGAATTAGGCGCAATGTCCATGGTTATTTCTGGCGCATGCACGATCTCCAGGTTTACTTCTTATTGGTATCACTAAGTCTAATTGTCAGAAGCCCCAGAGGTCTCAGAGCTCTTTGACCAGAGTAGAAACTAATACTTCACGGTATGAGAATAAACCCCTGCGCTTAAATCAAGAAAATAATCTTCTAAACTGGAGAGCGTGGTTTATAAAAACTGAACGGTATAGGCAGCCATATAGTATTTAAATAAAGTCCTTATTCCTAAGTCTTATAACTGTTCAACACGGTCATCGGATTGACTATCTCAGGAAACTCCAAAAACTAGACCTTTGCCTGTTTTTTTGGTTGCTGGACCTAATTTTGGAATTCCCTTTATCTGCTTGTTAGTTCTGCTCAGTCGCTGGTGTCATTTCGCTCTCAACTTAAAAACTTATCTGTTTCAAATTGCTAATTTACCAGAGATTGTTTAATTTTGGTGCGCTATCGGTTTATGCCTTGTGCACTAGAAACCAGCGCTATATGTAAGTTACTAACTAATACTAATAATCAAAATAATAAGTTTGATTTCTTTCTAAATATAGTTAAAATTTTATATCAGATTTAGCGGATAATAGATTGCATTGCTCGGAAAGAAATCTGATAGTATAGTTCATACGCCTTCGGCTAACGACTCGTTCTGGAATAGCAGAGCATTTTGGTCGGAATAGAGATAATGAAGAAGCATGGATTTCAGAATGATTGACGAATGTGACATCACTTTAAGTGTCGATGTTTTGCAGTTCAATATCCCGCACTTGACTTCATTCTTTGAAACCCGACTTTACTTTAGGATTGTCTAATTGACTACAGAGCATGTGACGATTTTCTAAGGCGTCTATGATGATGAGTTCTCTGCCCGAAAGCAGGTCCATTGGCTTTTATGCCACCTGGGGATGAGATGAGTGAGGTGGTTTCCCGTTGCCTTCCTCACAGACAACTTGGGTAAGCAGCTTGTCCAGGGTCGCTACGCAGTGGCTTGAGGTGGATTTGAACCTGCGACACTCCGAATACAAGGCACAGAACATACCGCTACACCACCGCGTTCCAATTATAGCCTACATATGCATGTATGGCTTTGTATGCATATATGTCCGTGTGCGTATATAGAGCAAGTTCTAGAACTTAGGGATCAATTCGCGTAGAACACGACATATCAAGGATTAGGTTCATATACATGTCGTCAAAAGCTGGTCCTCGAGACTTATCGTAGGAAGCAATGTGCGGAAGTTTGACCGGGGTTTCTTCTAATACGTGGCTTTGAAGCTGCAAGCAGAGTTTTTGGCCTATATCTATGCTAAGACCTGTCTTGTGATGAGGCTGTTTTATCGGTCTGTATACGGCTTCCGTTTCCTCGTCGTCTTTATCCGCTCCAAGTTTTACTTTGACATTTCTTCTCTTCTAGGTATGAGTGGATATAAGTGGAGATATAAGTAGACATATAAGTGGAAATTTATACCCGAAATTTATAGCCGTCTCCCTCGGAGCCTAATGGGGGTTCCGTGGAACCCGGTTGAAGACCAGTCTTTATTGTATTGTATTCATTGTATTGTATTCAAACATTTATAAAGCGCCTCTCATAGGGTGAACCATTCACAGGCGCTCACAGTGCGCAAGGCCACAAGAGAAGAAAAAGGTTTTGAGAAAAGCAAAGGTGGATTCATATGGCTGACTGAAGAACTTGTGAGAGATTATTGAACGGGCACTCTATCGATACTTAACAGGGCCTCAATAAGTCAATATCCTAACAAGAACTGTTTTTTTTGTCCAGACAGTGATTTTATTCCTCGCAGGTCACACAGATTCTTGACACTTTGTGACTTGAAGCCGTGTGTGTATGTGTTTGTGTATGGGTGTGTATGCGTGTGTGTGTGTGTGTATATGTGTGTGTATTTGTGTGTATGTGTGTATGTGTGTACGTGTATGCACGCGCGTGTGTGGGTAGGTATGTAGGTGTGCATGTTTGTGTGTGTGTGTGTGTACGTGTGTGGTATGTGCGTGTGCGCGCGTGTGTGTGGGTAGGTATGTAGGCGTGTATCTATGTGTGTATGTGTGTATGACACTGTATGTGTGAGATAGAACCACGAACAGAAAGAAACCATGTGAAAATACATCTCAGTGGGTATAATAATTATAGTATTATTATACTCTAATCCACTGGTAGGAGGACGTTCATCCACATTCCCTGCACATCGCATGCCAGACACTGAGCCATCGCCATTATTTATGCCCATCAGGTGTGTGTCCAATTGGCAACGGTCTGACGAGTCCGCGTCACCGGCGGCAAAGACCTTAATCCGCGGAAATCTATTGCCTCTGACTTAATTTTCTCGGCCTTAGTCGTGTAGGAAAATTCCTGACGGCAGATCATCGCTCTCACAGCCGCCGCCCGTTTCCTTCATCCCCAGTCTAAACAAGCTTTCGTCGACAAAAAGAGTCACATCTTAACGTCCAGAACACAGAATTACTCTCTTGACTCTGTCTTGACAATTCCTCTGGCTCGACGCAGAGCTCGTGAATAAGCTGGTGCCCGGCTATAGAGTAGTGCTATAAAAACGTGGAGATTACGATGTCGTGTTTTGAAGGAACCGTGCGGCAATAGTTTTTTTTCGGTGTTCTGCCCTACTTCCTGGAATGAAAGATCGCAAATTCTTCTCTGGTCATTTGCTCCTTTGCAGCCAAGTCCAGCGGCTTTGTTCAGCATCTGTGCAGCGGATATGGGTCGATGTGACTGGATATGTAAATGCGGAGTTCTTGGATTTCTGGTAAAAAAATTTTCGTATAGGTCATAGCCTATGTATTCGACTTAGGGTCTACTTATCTCATTTAGACACTTTGCAGAACTACTTCAGTGAATGACGACATCACAGTAGGATGTAAAAGAAGGTTTAAAGTCATATAATGTGATATGTAAATGTGATGTAATGCGATGCTATGCTATATCACCTCATCTCATGACTTCTACAATATTGCTAATATATATATATATATATATATATATATATATATATATATATATATATATTATATATAACTCTCTTCGTACTGCAATATCATTGTTATGTGTCTTTACTTCTCCCTGTTACAATTACGTTGTTACTGTTACTGATTGTCACAAATGTAAACCTAAGGGTTGTTACCGGCTGCAATAAAAAATATTGATTGATTGATTGATTGATTGATTGATTGATTGATTGATTGATTGATTGATTGATATATGTTGCACAAAGCATCGCTCGAAGGTCGCTTCAAGTGAAATATTTATACATGTCAGACAGACTGACTGATTGACTGACTTACTGACTGACACACAGAGACAAACAGACAGACAGACAAACAGGCAAACAGATAGACAAGCAGACAGAGACAGACAGACATTACTGACTAACAGACAGACAGAGACAGGTAGACAGAGAGAGACAGGCAGACAGACAGACAGACACACAGATGAAAATACACATTAGGGTTTGCGAGCACTGACATCATGACAAACCACGCATTTCCATTATGGCCAGGTCGTGCTAATTGTTATTCGCCGAAGTCCAGTCGTTTCCCAGCATCCTCAATAATTTCGGCTCATCTTCAGCATCCGTCTATCTTAACTAATTTCTCTGTTCTACGTGTAGACGTACCAGAACATCGTAAACACGTCTTAGGGGGGATAACTGAGATAGGAACTAACGACCTCGTTGTTGTTGCGCAGCGTTTATTCGAAGCCCTGGCATGCACGGAATGCAGAATGTCTTCTTTGCGGATAATCACTGACTAATCGGAATTTATCGGAGCTAAAAGTGTCGAGGAAGCGAAGCCTTTGTTCAAAGCGTCCTTGGTATAAATCCAGCGTTGACTCATTCGGGCGGAAAAAACTCCGAGATGCCAAGTAGAAAGTAAAACAAGAAGGAATTGTCGAACAAAATTCCGCTTTGAGAGGAACTTTAAGACGAAATAACGAGCAGCGAAAGCATATCGTCATGCTTAAGGTGTATGTGTAATAATGACAATTTATATGGCGCCGGAGCACAGCCATGCCGTTACAAGGGAGCCTAATGTATGCATGTATGTATGTATGCATACATGTATGTATGTATGTATGTATGTATGTATGTATGTTTGCATGCATGCATGTATGAAAGCAGTATGCATGATGTAGGTATGCCAATAAGTATGTACGTATGTATGTATATACGTACATACTTATTGCCCCCAGGTTCGCTTCCCGGTCGGGTCGGATTATCAGAGATTAATTTCTCGGATCTTTACTGCGGGTGGCTCGGTCGCATTATAAACGTGGAGTACAATACAACACACAATACAACACATCACAATACAACTGGGGCGCGGTGGTGTAGGGGTATGTTCGGTGCCTTGCAGCTGGAGGGTTGCGGGTTCGGATCCACCTCAAAGTCGCCGCGTAGGGACCCTGGGCAAGTCCTTCACTCGCAATTGCTCATGCGCTTCGGCGTGAAACTCCGACTCAGCGTTCGCGCAGTAGTCGGGAGCGCCTCTGAATGGGAAATCTGGTTGGGGCGCTATAACAAGTGTTCAAATACAATACAAATACAATATATATGTATGCATGCATATGCGTATATGCATGAATGCATGCATGCACGTATATGTATAACCATAACCATAACCATAACCATAAATTTTATTGAACCCAAACAACGAAAAGCAAGTACAACAGAGAAAGAAAAAAGACAGACAAAGGGGATCAAAAGGAATACGACCCTAAGGGACCTAGGTCCCGCTAATGGGCCACCTGTAACAAAGGCAAAGTTATGGCAGAACAACTGAAACACAAGTATGAGATATAACATAGTAATTCTTAACTAGTTAACTAAGACTAATAAATTTAATGAGCACTAGGTAATAAGATGAGACCGTAGTCTAATTTTGAACAGAGAGATATTAGTTAAATTACGTATGGTGAGAGGTATGTCATTCCATGTCCGGGCGCCAACTCATTTTATAGAAAACATTCGAGAATTAGTCCTAGCAAAAGCTACTCTAACATTTGCAGCAGAACGTACAGGGTAGGGGTTTAGGATAGACGTAGTAGTGAAATAGTTATTGAAGACCCTTGGTAATTGATTATGAAAATATTTAAACATAAATTCGCTAGTTTGAAAAATTCTAATCTGTTCAATACTAA
Source organism: Aporrectodea caliginosa (assembly GCA_020284085.1). Taxonomy (NCBI): domain Eukaryota; kingdom Metazoa; phylum Annelida; class Clitellata; order Crassiclitellata; family Lumbricidae; genus Aporrectodea; species Aporrectodea caliginosa. The sequence goes on along the minus strand of JACEVL010000127.1, from coordinate 269,476 downwards.
GGACACGGTACAATTTAAATATTTCATCGGTAGGCATAGAGTGCCGCGTGCCAGCAATTACTCGCATGGCTCTTCTTTGTAACTTATTTAATCTCGTTAGCCTTGTAGAATATGTCGAGGCCCAGACCATGTTAGAGTATGTAAGGTACGGATGGATAAGAGAGTAATATAGGTTAAGACGTGTTTGATTAGGCAACAGATAAGCTATCCTAGCCATAATGCCAATGTTTTTTGCTACTTTTTGAGAGACAAGTTTTATATGTTCATTCCAAGTTAGGTATTGATCGAGGTAGGTACCCAAAAACTTAACAGAAGTTACACGAGGGATAGAGGTTCCATTAATAACCAGTTGGTTTATTATTGATGGCACCTTTTTTCGATGAGAGCAAAATAAAATGTAACTAGTTTTATTTAGATTAAGGGACAATTTATTTGCATAGAACCAGTCAGTAACCTTAGCCAATTCCTGATTCATCAAACAAAACAGATCATTACATGACTTGCTAGAAATAAAGATATTTGGGTCGTCAGGGAACAATGCGAATTGTAGTAGGGTAGAGGCATTCGGGAGATCGTTTATATATATTAAGAAGAGTAGGGGCCCAAGAATGGATCCCTGCGGGACACCATATTTAATTAACCTTAGCTGTGAGAGGGCACCGTTGCAGATGACTTGTTGCTTGCGATCTTCAAAGTAGCTTTTAAACCATTTTAGTGCAGTACCACGTATTCCTATATTTTCAAGTTTTTTAAATAATATGCCATAATCTATTGTGTCGAAAGCTTTAGCCACGTCGATGAAAACTCCTAAAGAAAATTCATTACGGTCTATAACTGCAGATATGTTGTCCTGGATATGCAGTAGCGACATAGTGGTCGAGTGGCCTGGCTGAAAACCGTGTTGGGATATATAAAGAATATTTTTCTTCAATATGTAGTCATATAAACGAGTATACATTATTTTTTCAAACAGTTTGGAGAAGTACGGAAGAATAGATATTGGTCTAAAATTAACTATACTGTCTTTCTGCCCCTGTTTAAAGATGGGTGTAACTTTTGCTATCTTTAGGGAGAGAGGGACACTACCAGAGGCCATGGATGTATGTATGTATGCATGTATGTATGTATGTGTATGTATGTATGTATGTATGTATGTATGTATAATAATAATAATAATAAGACGATTTCTATAGCGCCGTAGCACAGCCGCCGGCCAAAGGAAAGGGCGCGGTACATGAGTTCAACAAATCAATCACAGTCATATGATTGTTTAAACAGATAGGTCTTGAGCTTTGATTTAAATGTCTCCAGGGATGGCGCATTCTTTACATGGTCTGGAAGACTGTTCCATGCAGTAGGTCCTGCGACGGAGAAGGAACATGTATAATACACGTAGGCTACATGTATGTATGTATGTATGTATGTATGACTATGTATGTATGTGTATGTATGCAGGCATGAATGCATGTCTGTATGTACGTATACAAGCAAGCATGCATATATGTATCAGGACACTTACTATATTGCCTTTTAAGTACCTTACAAAAGCTGCACACATGGCTATCTGATTGATCTAAAAAAAGTGCGCTTTTAGACAGTTTAAAACTGTTTGCTACACAGAGCTAAATGCAACAGAGCGCAAACGCAATGGACGATAGCTATTCCAGGAGGATGTTCCAATACACGTACGCATGGGTATATCTATGTCTGTGGCTATTTTCATGTCGCCCTATCCTCTGTCTACATACCAGTGCTATGTATAAGTTCTATACGTTGTACGTGTTGCACAGTTTGTATTTAGGTCACGCCATGTTTGGTGTCTTTATACAGACGGCATTATAGGGCAAGATGTAACCCTTTATAATGCAGTCACGATTGTTACGGGAACAGGCTTAGAACTACAGAGAGACGCCTCAACGCAACACTATACAGAGACTAAAAAAGCTAAGGGAAAAATACAGAGAGGCACGCAAGCAAACAAGAAGTAAAACTGACAACTAGGCAATGAAACAGAGGCGGAATGATCATAGACAGGAGCATTATGGTACAGCGCGGGTCTGACAGACTTTCTCACCGTCCCAAATAAACAAGGCATAAACGAGGAAATCGTAATGGTTCTGACCCATTAATCCCAAATTAGAACATTTATGACCGTTCACACACAAAGTGAATAATTACATTGTGTGCGAACGGCAAGATGCAGGTCTATCGTAACACGTGGGAACACACACACAGGGATAGTCAGAAACTTAGGCTAAATATACGCATGTACATACAAACACATACACATACACAAGTATGCATGTATGTATGCATGCATGTGTCTGTATGTGTCTCTATGTGTCTGTGCATGTCCTTTTGTGAGTCCGTGTGTTTGTGTGTGTGTTTGTGTATGTCTGTATATGTATGTGTCTGTGAGTATTTGTGTGTCTGTGTGTCCGTGCTTGTGTGTCTGTGCGTGTATGCGTGTAAGTGTATGTCCGTGTGCGTGTCAGTGTGTTTCTGTGTCTTTGTGTATGTATGTATGTATGTATGTATGTATGCATGCATACATGAATCTGGACCTTTATAAAGGGCATTATAGGAACCCTCAGAGGCGCTATGTATACATACACATGCATAAAAAATTAGGCAGCGGCGCCGCCAGGATTTTAATTGTGTATGCACAATAAGCAATTTTCAATCTAGCCTCCCTCTTCTGGTGGGGGGAGGGAGTCAAGGTATGTGGCGGGGAAGAGGAACGAGCCTCCGAAGGATGATCGCCGCGGCCGAGCAAAGGGAGGGGTGTGGGGATGTGCCCCTCCCCACCTTAAAATGTTTTGAATTCCCAATTTCCCACACTGTAGTGGTAGAATTTTAAACTGTCAACTGAATAGAACTGTTCTATTATTTCCTAGCGGCGCCTCTGCAATTACGCATGAGCATTCAAGGACGTACAAAAACTGTACATGTCTTATATGTAACGCCTTATGACATAAAAGATACTCATCACGACTTACAATCTGTGCCTACGACATTGCATTGTTTTGAAGAAAAAGCGCTATATAAATGCCATTTGTAGGTTAACGACTACATCGTAATGTAAATCTTCGAAAATTTATCAGCGACATAAAAGCGACTTCAGGGTGACCAGCTTAGCATTGGCGCTGTATAAAATCAGGTCCACAATGGCCAGATTGTGTTGATGCAGTGCAGTATACAGTATGCCCTCTTACAATTTAGAAAGCATTTCCTGATGGTCAAAATCTAGAAATCTCTAATATAGAATCGTGACATTAACTTTGTCAATAGTCAGCCTAACTGGTATGGCTATCTTTTGAATAATGTATAACTGAAAATAACGCTCTTCAATTTAAAAGCTCATTCATAATCTAATCTAATCTAAAGGGGCGCGGTGGTGTAGGGGTATGTTCGGTGCCTTGCAGCCGGAGGGTTGCGAGTTCGAATCCACCTCCAGCCGCCGCGTAGATCAATAAAATGAGCAAGTCCTTCGCGCACAATTGCTCTGCAATATAATTGCTTCTGCGCCGCCGAGGCGTGTGCACTTCTGAGCTAGGGCAACCTTAGTAAGCAGGGCGATATCAAAGATCAGTTGTATTGTATTATTGTAACCCAAAGCAATTCGACTAAAGCCAACCAGTCCATTCCAATCGAATGACTTATACGGCTCCGTTGTTAAACTGTTCAGGGAGTCAGTCAATGATGACCTTGAATGTAATCGCAATGAGAAATCAATGGGGCGGTGTGATGGTTGAATGGTAACACACTGGCACGAAGATCAGAAGGACGTGGGTTCGATACCCGCTAACCCCATAGGTTGACTCAGCCTTCAACTCCCTAGGGGGTTACTGTAAAATGAACAGTAATGTATGTATGTTGTATGTATGAGCACTTGTTATAGCGCCCCTTCAAGATTTCTACTCAGAGGCGCTCCCGACTAGACAGCCACACTGAATCGGAGTTTCACGCCGAAGCGCATGAGCAATTATGCGAGTGAAGGACTTGCCCAGGGTCCCTCCATTCCAATCGCGGCGGCTTGAGGTGGATTCGAGTGACCCGCAACCCTCCGGTGCAAGGCGCCGAACATAGCCCCCACACCACTCAGCCCCACAATATTCTGTAAAATGAACAGTAGGACAGATGTCAGTTTGAATCAATAAAGGACCGGAAGGAAGGCCTCAGGCAGCCTTGTTAACCTATAAATTTTTACCGGTATGGCGTTCCGGTTATCAAGAAACAACAGGAACGCCGTTCCGGTGTGTTCCGGTCCAAACCCAACCCTCTCAATAGTGCCGGAAGGACCTTAAATATTTATAGCTGTACCGATATACCTTGACGGATATCAAACAACTTAATGAGCAGGGTCTATGCCTTACGGTCCTTATAGAAAAATGAAACGTTGAACATCTATATATACATTCACTGCTGTGTGCATTAAGGCTCGACTTTCCAATTTGTCATTGACATTCCCAAGTCTAAGTAACTTGACTTTCTAAAAACAACTATTTCACACTGGCCTTCGCACAACTCCGTCTCAGTTCACAGAAATGAATTTACAGACTCTCTTCGTTTCAGATGAACTGAGCTTTCGCAAGTGAGTAAGTAAGTAAGTAAGTAAGTAAGTAAGTAAGTAAGTAAGAATGTTCTTTATTGAACGCAAGCAAACGCTAAGCGCTTTACATACACAGTCAGATATAATATGTACAAGTGCACGACGAGTCAAACAAAGGAGCGAAAAGCACCCTTGAATTTTTAAGATATCATTCGCGTTGCTAATGGATGGCATATAGGGATCGCTTTTAACCCAATGTAATTGACTATTGTGCGTTTGGCCCGTAGCGTGACGGTGGTGGTTCTCAAGGTGGTGGTGGTGGTGGTAGTGGTGTAGTGGTAGTCGGGAGGTGGTAGAGGTGGTAAAAGGCCGTTAAGTAACCGCATGAGCGCCGCTCATATGAACTATAGGCTACCATGACGCGAGTAAGAGTCAACGTATGATTTTAATGAACATAGGGTACGTATACTTATATAATATATTTAGGCCTATACATTTAAGCGTATATATTTAATAGGGGCACAGATGTATGTAGTGTTTCTGTTTACATGCAATGTATAAGGTTGAATGAGGACAATGATGTTCACACATCTAGCCTACACTGTGAGCTTAAGTTTGCATCAGTTTCATTAGACCTGTAGGCAAAATACGTAACTGCTCATGAATGTAGGCCTATCTATAAATATAGGCCTACGTATGAAAATACGCTTTAATACACATGCTCACGTCTATTCATGTGAACAGGTTGATATTATCAACAAGGATGTAGACCTCTACTGTAACGCGTCTATTATAAGAGGTAGTTGCCAGCACAGTGCACACAGGCTACGCATCTAAACGTTTCACACACACACGCACACGCACACACACGCACGCACACGCACACACTCACACACACACGCACACACTCACACAGGCGTGTCGTTATGTATTCGTGTGAGTGTTCACACACCGATGTGCTTTCCTCTGCATGCGACGTTATTATTGGAATTGAACCACGGCGGGGTTTAATGTCCTAGTCTAACGTGTTTTCAATAAGTCGGTCGATAACTATACCGTAGTCAGAGTAGTAGATGTGCGTGGATGAAGAAGGAGAAGGCTACCGTGTCGAGCGGCGTGTGTCTACTCAACTGAATGGAAACTAGCAATAACATGCATTCAAATGGATTGACACAGGTGAGGTTATTCTGAAGCAATTTCTAGCGGAACCAATTTCCCACCATCATAACACCGGCAGAGCTTCGTAAACGCGACATATGCCACTTGTTTTAAAGAAATTAATCTGTAACGTTATGACGTCAATCGTAAATGAAGCACGATCTAGTCGTAAGCCTTAAAATGGGAACGATATTTGGGGTGTTTTATGCGCCCGTGTAGACTGTAAACCAAAGCAGGGGAGGTTGTGGTGGTCTAGGTGGTGGTAGTGATGGTCGTAGTAGAAGTCGTGGTGGAGGTCGTGGTGTTGGTGGTGGTTGTAAGGTTGTCGGCAGAGGGAACTATACCCCCCCCCGTATGAGACATGTTATGGGTTTTTCCCAATCTGTCTCAGTCGAAAGAATAAATTGTTGGATTGTTGGTGTGCTAATTATGCTGGTAAAGATGACGGCAATGATAACTATAACGATAGCGGTGCCGATAATGATGATGACGACGACGACGACGATCACCAATGGCAGTGGTAATGATGACAACGACACTTATAATCGTTATGAACCTCGAGATGCAGAGTGAACTGTGCGATGCAATGAGGTTTCAAAACAGTGTCAATATTTGATATAGCCTACTGATATAAGATATGCTGTTGGTATATTGATATTGCTACAAGGTAATCTGTGCTCTTTGCAATAGGATATGCTCTTGGTTTTGATCCGTCCGCTTATTTTCAACAGTTTTGCATCAAATTCTAAATAAAACACGATGCGCTGGTATAAACCGCCGTGGTTTGGCCTCTTAGTAAGTAAATAAAATAAAACTTTCTAGTGCATTTATAGGCCTTTACAAACATTCGTTTCGTTGCTTACAAGCAATATTTGCTGGTACAGGGTGCATTTGGATTTGAAAGGTAACTGTGAGAAATGTCGGAAAATGATAATTGTTGCTGCTCGGCTTTGATGTTGACTGTATATGAAACCTCAGAAAATGTGCATGGCCATAACTTAGTTTATATCTCAATGAAACTTTTATATAAAAAACAAATATGGGGTCGTCCATTAATTAAGTCAACAAAATAGGGGTTCGGTTCAAAAGTTTGACAGTTGTTGACAAGGGGAGGGGGGGGGTTCGGTACAATTTGACGTCAACAAATTTTTTTCCAATAAATCAACACAGACCCTTCAAAATGGTAGCGAAAACATTAAGTAATGCTAAAATGTATAAAGTACTTAATGTTTAATACTACTAAAATATGCTGGTAATAAACTAAACTCATATATTCTGAAATTCGAGATTGCACTTTTTAGTGTAAAAATTTGAAAAATGATTCTACATGTATTGAGCCATTGTGTTTCTTTTTGTGTAGGGGAGGGTTCTGGGATTGTTGACATAATTTTTAGGGGTCCGTCAATGTTTGACAGTTGTTGAAAAGGGGGAGGGGTCTGCCTAAAATTTGTTGACATAATTAATGGACGATCCCTATGTCTGCAAGTCATAAAGTTGACCACGTTACCACTCCTAAAAATGTCAACATTATGTAACTTTGGTTGGCATGTAGATGTACTTTAACATAGGTATATATCAGTGAAGAAGTTTCATGAGAAATTGTAAAGAGAAACAGGAATTTGCTGCTGCTGCTGCTGCTGCTGCTGCTGCTGCTGCTACTGCTACTGCTGCTACTGCTACTGCTACTGCTACTGCTACTGCTACTGCTACTGCTACTGCTGCTGCTGCTACTACTACTACTATTCCTTTATTTCACAAACTCGTTGACACAAACGCAACAAGGATACACAATCCGCAGATAGACATTGATTAGACAAAAAAATAGTCAAATAGCTAAGAGAGTAAGAAATGTATTAATGACTGAGTCCTATTGCTAAGAAAATGCTTGTTTAGCCTAAAACGCCATAAAGTAGTCTATAGGTATGACATTTCGATCATCCCTAGCCGGCAAAGTGAAATCATGAAATCGGGGTCGCAGGTTATAATGACGAGTAATTATTGGTGGAAACAATGAACGTAACACATGGAAATCGTTCCTTATCACTGCCTTTAGTAGACTGGCATCGGCATCACACACCAGCTGATCAATATCCGGTGAGTTAGGAGGAAGATATCCTGGCATGCTTGATTCGGTGTAGAAGTCTCTCGAGTCTTTTTCGGTCTTCCGCCATTGTAAGACCCCACTAGGCTGTTGGGGCAAACATTAGATAAGAAGATTTTAAAAGCACTGTTTAAATGTTCACTCCGTTTCTTGCAATAAAATATATTTTCTTATGTAGACGAAAAACCAGGAAGTTGTCATTGATTTTGTAAACCGTGATATTTAACGCATATATAATGTATATACATATAGGCCTATAGCGCAGCCGAGCAATTCGACTTTCTAAAGGAATGCTTTCACCACCTGAGTCCATCTCGAGGAAAGAAACGCAGGTGTTATTCGCAGTTCTACGTACGCATACGTGGGGCGCGGTGGTGTAGGGTTAAGTTCGGTGCCTTGCAGCCGGAGGGTTGCAGGTTCGAAACCACCTCAAGCCGTGCGTAGGGACCTTGAGCAAGTCCTTTGCGCACAATTGCTCTGCAATAATTGCTTCTGCGCCGCCGAGGCGTGTGCACTTCTGAGCTTGGGGCAACCTTAGTAAGAAGGGCGATATAAAAGATCAGTTGTATTGTATTGTATGCGTATGTATGTGTTGCATCCATGAATGATATTGTATCGTATCTAACAATTTAGAAAGCGCCTTTCGCAGAATAACTATTCAGAGGCGCTGTCAGCACGGAAACCCGGGGAAAAGAAACGACTTTAAAGAGCTAGAGACCGATGAGGAAAAACTAGTCATTAGTTTAGCTTTTGTTGAGGGAGAAGGCCATTCCAAATGGAAAGACCCAACACAGCAAACGCCCGATGTTGGGCCAGAGCAGCCCTAGTCCTATATATAGGAACAAAGAGATCAAGCCGATCAGCAGTGCGCAGAGAGCGAGATGAGTAGGCCTATAAGTTAATATGCAGATAACGGCTTTCACATATAAGGTAACTGTGCGGAATAAGGCCTAAAATAGTCTGAGAGGTATTTCGGATTATGTATGTATGATGTATGTATTATGAATGCATGTATAATGTATATACATATAAGCCCATGCATATATTCATGGACAGTGTATGTATACGTGTGAATGTATGTATGAATATAGCAAATATTACTAATATCATTAATATCAAAATATATGTCAGCATAAATTAACATACATGCATACCGATGCATACATAAAAATGGTGGCCCAATTTAAGCGGGACTGTGGTTCCTTTTCGGTCTACCGATTGTTTCCCAATACCTTGGTAATAGTTTATGTCACACCGTATTTTCTTTTATCGACTTCTTTAGGATTCAATAAACGAAGAATATGTAAATATCATAAATATTAACAAACATACACACGTACGTACGTACGTACACATACATACATGCATCCATACACATATACATACACAAGTAGGCCTATGTATTATGTGAACGTAATAAAATAAATCCAGAATTTTTCCAACAAGGCTCCGACATACATCCATATTATACTAGAAACTCTAGATCGTATCGTAGCGTACAGGCACATTCTAACTCTCGTAGATTCTCCATCAGATTTATGGGTCCCGCAATCTGGAACTCGCTTCCTCTAAATATTAAACAGGCACCAAATTTACACATATTTAAAAAATGCTGCGATCATATTTAATCAATGAGAACTAAATTAAACACTCTATTGGGTTAAATAGTTGTCAGTAGTTAAGTAGTAGTTAAGTTTAGTAGTTAAGAGTCATATGTTTTGAACTAATATTGTTCCTTTGCAAGTTTCAGTTTTGTAGTCTGTTTTAAGACACGTACTTTAAGTTATCTGTTCCGTCCCTATTTACTACCTGGTAATTGGGGTCCCTCCTCTAAGCGGGATTCTTATCCCTTCTGGGGCCCAGTCCGTTGTTGCCTGCGTTCCAATGATTTGTTTTCTTTGCTGAGTTTATGTTTGTCTATTGTTTGCATTATATTGATTTGCTGTGTTTATGTTTGTATATTGGTTCACAAAGGTTTCAATAAATAAAATGAAAAATGAAATAATTGGCGTCGTGTGTATGATGCGTGTGTCAGCTATAAGTATTAGGCTATGTATGCAGACGGTAGACCCTATACGGTCTATACCGTACGTAGGCGGTAGTCGGAAGGCCTTACCAGTAGCCATCATTTTGTGTAAAGGGAAATCTGGCATATTTCTTCTTCTTCTCTTCCTTCCGGAAAACAAACGCCAGAATTGGGTGGGGAGGGACAAATGCCCCTCTGACCTCCCGCCTCCTACGCCTATGCATACTTATATACATGCGCACACGTTAATATGTGTACTGTGTAGGCTATATATTATGTATGTATTATATACATACTGCGCAAATACGTAGTACATGTACATACATTTGACGGTTAGCAGTTATCTTCGAACACCGAACTTTATCTCCTGTTCGAACATTTCTCATTAATTCGCATTAACAGACTGTAGAATTATATAGAAGTCTGTTTATAATCAGCTGTGTGAGGAGAACTTGCTTTCCTTTCAGTCGGGCTATAAATGAGTAATTCAATGTTCAAAAAGCAATTACAACTACAACCAAAATAGCCAGAAGGACAATCGGTTAATTAACTAGGCTTAATTAAGCCTACACAATTAAAGGGAAACCAGGAAACAATATCGAGGGATTTCCATTGAACATGGTCGCAGAGTAAGGGGTCAGTTTTGTAAAGTTAAGTGTTTTCCGGCAATTATTCAATGGGGGTTGAATCCGTAAACGCCTAATAGTTAATACACCCATGCAATACAAATACACTGAATTATTACCAGCATCAGAACTTTAAGTTATACTTTATTTCGTCGTCATACAGCACACAGACTTTCAGACTATCCGTTCTTTTCAGTATGCGGTTGTCCTTTGAAGGTTGAGATTTTTTAGTTTGACATTCAGTTAAAACTTCAAACGGAAGTTGTCTCTAATGAATGAATAAATCAATGAATCAATCGAACAATCAATCAATCAATCAAATTCGTTTATTCGAAATCAAGCTGACAATATCGCAGCTTGTTACAACTGTACAGTAATACAGACTTAAGAGATAATGATATTCAGTAGGTATTTTTAAATAGGACTCGTGAAATAAAATTGCGATCGAACATACTGAATCTCCAGCTATCGTCTCATCGACTATTCTTATCCCCAGCTTGAGATTTGCTAAAAAAACGACTCAGGTGACGTAATCGTAATCTCCAAACTTCTAAAGCGCCACTCGAAAGCCAAGCGCAGGGCACCAGCTTATTCACGAGCGCGGCGTCGAGGAGAGTCGTCCAAAGAGTAGTCCGAAGGACATCCGAGTCTGGTTGCGTGGGGGTCGGAAGGATAGGGGTATGTTCGGATGCCTTGCCGCCGGAGGTAAGCAGGTTCGAATCCACCTCAAGCCGTCCGCGTAGGGACCTTGAGCAAGTCCTTCGCGCACAATTGCTCTGCAATATAATTGCTTCTGCGCCGTCGAGGCGTGTGGCACTTCTGAACTTCGTAACAAGTTAAGGGCGATATCAAAGATCAGTTGTATTGTATTGTATTGGTTCCAGAGAGACAAAGTAGATGTTAGGATGGGTGTCGTTTAGTTCGAGAATTGGAAGGTGGAGGATCAGATGAGTCGGGATAAGAGTTCTTAAAGAAGTGAGTCTCTAGTTTCGAGTGGAAAAGCCCGCAGGATGATGGATAGAGGAGCCTGGGGAAGGTGATGGTGGGTGATTGGTAATGATGGTGGAGGAACTGAAAAAGCGCGGACGATGGAAGCCTTTAACATACTCTTCCATTGAAGGCTGGCACCCTCAAAAGAGACTCCAATCCTTTTAGAATCCACGAACGTTATTGTTTGCTGGCAAATGTCGCATCGCCGTCTTTTATAGCGTTGTATAATAGATTCATCCATCAGATCGTACGATTGTACGGTATACAATCTCCACGACCAGTCGTTTGACTAACAGATCGAAGTGTATCTATAGTACTATTATTTCGCTGTTCTCTGCTATAATTATGGGTTGGCGTTCGTGAGCTTTCTGCTATTCCCCTCCGACAAAATACTGTACAACTGAAGAGATTTTATTTGTGCTTTGCCGCGCTTTGTGAAATCGTCTAGGGCCACCATTTTTTTATGTAAGCTCCTATGCATTTTCTAGTATAAGGTAGTCTAACTGTGGGGAATAAGGCCCAC
>JACEVL010000127.1:225000-252500 GCA_020284085.1 Aporrectodea caliginosa | reverse complement strand
GCTGGCTGCCAACATCGGCGTCCATCCCTCTCAGGGTCTGTCCCTCCGTCCGTCCGTCCGTCCTTCCATCTGTCTGTGTGTCCTTCCGTCTGTCTGTGTCCGTCTGTTCACTTTGTCTGTCCCTTCATATGTCTCTCCGTCCGTCTATCTGTCCGTCTGTCTGTCTGTTTCTCTCTTCGCCAATCGGTTCGTGACTTTTTGTCTTTTTTGGTGTCTTCGCTTCGCGCAATAACCGCCAGAAATCGATAATCGATTGAACATTGGACGCAGCAATTCATTTACGATGTTTTCAGACAAGTATATATAGAATCATCTACTCATACATATGCTACACACACAGCTCTAAGTATACATCCTCTAAGTCTACAAACGTGCCCTATATTTAGACGTGTATAGAAAATCATAGGCCGAATCCTTTTATGGTTGTTTTAGTCATAAGCGTAAATCGGAAATAGATAGTACGACGAACGCTCGCATGCTGCGAATGTGCGCGTCGGTGCTCAACGGCGCTGAGCGACTTTCAAAGAATCAAAGGCAGTAGAAAAGTCGTTCGGACGACCAGCTGAGCCACTGTTTTAATTAGACCCAGCCAACGAAAGCGGATCGATAAACCGGTTAATCAATTAATTTTTTTATTCTATTTGCGACGGTTAAGTGAAGACACTGCTTTCTGCTAGAAACGAGCGCCGTGCTTTCGTCCATGAAAACATGTTTTTAATGATTTACCGTATTGCAAAACTGGTCAAACATTTTGCCACCATTGAGCCTGACTGAATGGTAGGCGTAACCTGTAAATCTTTAACCTGCATGCTTTCGGAGTTCGAATCTCGACACGCCAAGTGAAAAAGACTATCTTATTTTGCTATCGGGCTATCCACACCATTTTCATTCATTCATTCATTCATTCATTCATTCATTCATTCATTCATTCATTCATTCATTCATTCATTCATTCATTCATTCATTCATTCATTCATTCATCATTCATTCATTCATTCATTCAGAGCATTTATATAGCGCCCCTTCAAGAAACTACTCAGGAGCGCATTTAAATGCATTTGTAAATATGAATTTCTCATTTTGCAATGTAGTGTAAAGGAAAGAAATTTGATGCAATGTAAAAAAATGACAATATCACGTAAGCGCTGTGTACCGCCTGCTGGTTGAATCCAATAATCGATTAGCCGAATTATAGGCTTCAGACACTTGTACCAGTACAATTGAAGCTTTTATACTACTGTTGAGGTGTCAAAAGGCCATGCCGGAAGGGTGGTCAGATCCTTATGCATTAGATACGGGCGTATGAGTACAACATCTGTCTGAATGCAGCTGTTGATGCGTCGTTCCAATGTTGAAGCTGACGTTGAAGCGTAGAAGGCGTTCCTCATTTTCTAGACTCTTAAATTGTACTAATACAGGATGCTGATACACAAAATGCGGGTGTTGTAACACTCGTGTGCCGATATCACGAAATAGAGTATCCGTCTATAAGACTATCCGGGGGATGAATGAATTTATCCCCCCGGATGGAATAAAATCCGGTTTAGAAGTATCCGGGGGATAAACCATTCTATCCCCATCGGTATACGCCATCACGATAGCTTCATCGGCGAAAATCCAGTCAAAATCACCAAAAACGAAGTAAATTGATTTCAGGTCGACTTACAAACTAAAGATACACCTGCTGTGTAAAATTTAATATCTTCTTTACATTTAAAACATCAACATCTGTCCCATAAGATCACTAGTGCAATTATTAGATCTAAACGTCTTTTACGTTTTATCTAATATGTCAATAGAAGTATATTTTGTAAACTCTAAAATTGAAATGCTTAAGTATTCTTTGCCGCCGTTACGTCAGAAATTTGCGGAAATAAATATAATAGTGTATCGTCGATTAGGCTACTTCGCGAAACTAACCTATTTAAGTCTTTCACGAGTTGCATGAGGTTTGGCATTTTGTGACGTAGTCGAAAAAATATTATGTAAAATATTTCATTCATTCCGGACTCAGAGTCGAGTCGATGTTATATGCATTAGCAAAGAAAGAAAGAAATGAGCTAAAACATTAATTTCTTCGACCTGTTAAATAACTCCCATGACCCTGACGCGACCCGCTGAAAGTGTATACCTGGTGCCGCCACTGGTATGATACATGTACGTCCCTAGATCATACTGAAAAAGACTTTCTTAATTGCTGACATTGAGTGCAGTCAGACGCGACCAGACAGATGAAGTGCTTTCTATGATGTCATACAGAAGTGATCAATCTGTCGGTTCGCTTTTGTCAACACCTTCCGTTCCATTTATCGTCCGAATCCGCCAACTTCCGTCTACTCCAACCTCGATTTCAGATGCCGGAAGTAGACCCAGTTTGTCGCCGGAAGCGGAAACAATTACCACTTCTGTCGTCCGATAGTCTGCTGCGCATGCGTGGTTAGTTATTGCCGGTGTCACGAAATAGAGTATCCCCATACACGAGTATCCCCCATAGCGAAATGGAGCATTCGGTTTAGTTTGCATTTTTGGCGGTTTCTAAGTGTATTCAGTCGTACTGTTTGGATTTATTGTACACATAAAATATTTTAAGTTGCGTATCTTTAGTTTGTACGTCGATCTGATATTAATTTATTTCGTTTTCGATTTTGACTGGATTTTCGTCTTGGCTATCGTGATGCGTATGACTATGGTGGATAATAATAATAATAATGATAATAATATCTTTTCTTTAATAAGCGCCTGACAAACGCACTGCGCTGTACATTTACATGTTATGCAATTGAAATCTTAACTACTAACAGAACAGACAGCTTGCAATACAAGATAGAATGGTTTATCCCTCCGGATACTCTAAACCGGTTTATTCCATCCGGGGGGATATGCTTTATGGGTGATAGAATATCTCTGGACACCGGCTGGCCTGGTTGCTTCAAGGCCAGACTCGGCAACAGTCGTCGGCTGTCGTCGGCAAATTTACTGCACATTCTTCCGTCTTTCTATTCGGCTACAGTTAATCATCCGGGTTCTTCCTTCGTTTCGACGAGGCCCATGATGCACCGCGTTTTGTGACGTTTCCCGTGAAACGGAAATTGGAAATCATCCGCTGCTTTCATTTTTTGCGGCAATTGATAAAGAACCCGAAAAAATGAACGCACTATAGCTGACTGCTTAACTTAACAGACAGAAAACTGGACGGACCGATGAATGGACGGATGGGCCGACCGAAGAGTGGACGGACCGAGGAAAGGACGGACCGAGGAAAGGACAGACCAGAGAGAGGACAGACCGAAGACTGGACGAGTCGAGGAATGTACGGACCGAAGAAAAGACGGACCGACGAATGTACGGACCGAAAAGGAACAGACCAAAGAATGAACGGACCGACGAAAGAACAGACCGATAAACGTACGGACCGAAAAAAGGACGGACCGGAGAGAGGAAGGACCGAAGAAAGAACAGACCGACAAATGGACGGACCGAAGACCGAAGATCGTTCCGACTAATGGATGGACGGACGGACGGTTAAGACTTGACCAGATGTTCGCGCGAGATATTAGTGCCAGCTGTTCAAGCGATGGCAATTGACCCGGGTTACAGTGATTTGTCCCGAACAAGAATTACCAGCCACCGACCAAGACGATCGCTGTTTTGACCGGGCGATCTGAGAATCGCCTTAGTCGAGATTAGCAGCAAGGCGATACCAATAGGCCAATAGCTATGAACGCACTCGTCCTATGCAGAATCAGTCTAGCATGCAGGCTAAGAAATCAGGCGAGGTTGAACCTGATATAAAGCGATATGCATGGGTGATGAAAGCAGTCTAACATCGCCGAAACGAATGGGGCGTAATTTGTTTCGTCAAGTGCTGGATGTAATTCATGTTCACGTCAAATAACACCGCATTCAAATCAACACCAATTGCGATGGAGCCAATGGAAGTCTGACTGCCCGTCAATCAGACTTCCCTTTACAGTCAGTTAAAAGCCCTGCGCAGTTGCCTTTGCACATGGACTCGGCGACCCCGAAAATAAACTGGGCAATAAAACGAGCTTGCATCAAAGCTTAATAAAGAACAACGAATCGAATGTCTAATCTGCAATTACAGTTGCAAGACAGGTTTGAAGCAATTTTTAAACTCCAATGTATTATGCAAACTGTACGACAAATCAAGGCGTATGAAAGCACCAAAGTCAATGATTTGCACACAGCAGCTGTGTTTGGAATTGTATAGTAGGCCCACTCGGTGCATTCAGGGATGGGCAGTAGGCCTAATTGAAATTACGTTATTAAAATTACTTGAAATTGCGGAATTTGTAATTTGTCAATTTGTAATTCAATTACATTTTCCATATATTTTGCAATTTCAAATTACATTTCATGTCCCAAAGATATTTGTAATTCAATTACATTTTTAAAAGTAATTTGCCCATCCCTGTGCATTCGGAACTGTAACTCTCAATTTAAGAGATTTTGTAATTAATCTACTTCGTATACCGTGAGAAAGAAACCTTAAGACATAAATGTATAGGTTTTTCAGCGACCCAATGGCCTCGGCCTTGCTCATTTTTTTGCCCATGAATTGATCGGGCGAGAATCTTCACCACCGTTGCACATTTGAATGGGAGCCGCGCCGTTTACGGACCATGCTAGCTCGGGATTTAAATATCTTAAAAAGCCACCATAGGTATGCGAACCGGCATCCTCTCGTACAGTGGTGCAAGTACTGCAAGGGACGAGCTCTCTTACAAATGTAGCTAACCAGGCCTTGTAAACCTGGACCAGTCAGGTGATCGCGACCTATGTAAAGTTACAGTTACAGTCACAATTACAATTGGCGGGGAGATGGTTGAATGGTAACACGCTGGCACGAAGATCAGAAGGACGCGGGTTCGATACACCCTAGCCCGTAAGGTTAACTCAGCTTTCCACTTCCTGGATGGGAGCAGTACGACAGATAGGCGCCTTGCAGGCTGCCATACAGTTAAATTCGACTCCTGTTAAACATGTTATCATCTGTCACTATTATGTCATGTAATCTTACTGCGTACACTTTTCAGTTTGAATTAATAAGTTGTTGGTATCGTTGTCGCTGTCATTGTCGTTGTTGTTATTCGCCAATAGAGGAACATAATTATATAGACTATAGCGAAGAGCGGCTTACGGAGACCTTTGGCAGGCGCTTTAATAATTATAATGATTAATTTGCATGCATACACAAATGCGTGCTATAATATGCCTCCAATTGAGGACGCTGCCCAATAAAAACAATCGACACATTCAATGTTATAAGGTTTCATTGTCAGAAAACAGCAAACTAATTGGAGCTATTAGCTCTATTCAGTGTATTCACGATCTACTGTATATAACTAAACCGTGCATGCACTCACATACACGTATACACACTTATTTACGTAATCCTATTCCGTCGTATGTTGATAATCAGTCAATCAATCAATCAATCAATCAGACAATCAATCAATGTTCCTTTATTCCGAACACCAGGCTGACAGTAGTTAGTTGTATATTTATATAGACTATGTGTTCATTTGTATGTCACGTTATCATGTCTGAGTATCTTTTGATATAATTTTCAATGATTTATTCAGAATATGTTTTAATGTAATACTCTAGAAATGAAGTTGCCATTGTCCTTGTCCGGAAGAGCGAAGCCATGGGCCCGATGATGATGGTGGAAATGATGATGATGATGATGGTGGTGGTGGTTGTGGTGGTGGTGGTGATGATGATGATGATGATGATGATGATGATGATGATGATGATGATGATGATGATGATGATGATGATGATGATGATGATGATGATGATGATGATGATGATGATGATGATGATGATGATGATGATGATGATGATGATGATGATGATGACAATGATGCGTAAAATGTCAACATGCAGGAAGATCTATCCGTTCACGCACAATCATTTCCAAATCGCTTTTTAACCCCGGAAACTAATTGGCGCAAAATATTACATAGTTGTAAAGAGGGGAAGATATATTGGCCCAGTTTGTGGGCGCGTGGTTCTGAGAATTGGGGGGTGGTTATAGGCCTACTAGACGACCCTATGTGATCTTTGTCGATGGGAACGTACCATGGCCTGCATGGCAATCGTGGCTGGTGTCTTGTGGGTGTTTGATGGGTTTCTCGGCGGCAGGGATGCGGGGAAATGGAATGGCGTTCAGGATGCGAAGCGTTCATTATTTATCAGGAAGCAGTGGCAACATAATCAGGAACGGACGTAATTAGAATGATCACCGGTGCATGACTGATTGACTCAAGTAGAAAGGACAGAAACAGAAACAGAAAGAGAGGCAGGAAGACATTAAGAGAAAGAAATTAAAGACAGAGAGCAGCAGAAGCAAACGAATGCACACAGCAAGCGAAAGAGGAAGACATTAAGAGAAACAAAGGAAGAAAGAGAGCAACACACACACACACACACACACACACACACACACACACACACACACACACACACACACACACACACACACACACACACACACACACACACACACACACACACACACACACACACACACACACACACACACACACACACAATCTATAGCATCATCATCATTAATAATTGTGGGCGCGGTGGTGTAGGGGTATGTTCGGTACCTTGCAGCCGGAGGGTTGCGGGTTCGAATCCACCTAATGCCGCCGCGTATAGGGACCCTGTGGAAGTCCTTCACTCGCAATTGCTCATGCGCTTCGGCGTGAAACTCCGATTCAGTGTTCGCGCTGTAGTCGGGAGCGCCTCTGATTAGAAATCTTGAAGGGGCGCTATAACAAGTGCTCATACATACATACACACACCTACACACACACACCCACACACCCACACTCACACACCCACACTCACACACCCACGCACACGGACTCACGCATGTATGACATAAATCGTTCTTTCGGCAGAGGGTCTGCACTCTCTATGAATAAGAGGGTAGATGTATATAATAATACACGGAGTCGTTTCTTATCGAAGGCGGTCATCATTCATTCCGATCGTGAACGACCAGTCGTGGAAGACTCTCTCGTCGGATGCACTGAAGATTAGAACGAAACGAAAGGCAAGCATAGTCACCGACACACATGCACATTGCACAGGCACAGACACAGACAGAGGCACAAATAGACACACTGACATGTCCACCTATTTACGCATGTGTAAATGACGAATGGTGCTGGTGGAGCGGTGTCTGATTAGTCCAGATGACGTTCAGAATTAATGTCGACGCCAGAGGACGAGTGACCAACTCTAAGCCCCACTCGGAGGACCTATGTATCTCTTTCAATTACACACCATTGACCAGAAGCATATTGTTTGGACCTACACGTAAGTAAGGTATGTTTACATAATGTACCGTAAATCGAATAATTTCAGGTCAGTAGCCATACACTTATTGCTTGGGCCTACACACGTAGTCACGTACGTAAGGTATGTTTACATAATGTACCGAAAATCGAATAATTTCATATCAGTAGTCATACACTTATTGTTACAAATTATGGGTACATTATGTATAAAAAAATCATTTCATATTATATGAACCTATTTAAAATATGCATGGGCGTATACATTTAGGGGTGGTTTTACGGGTTCAAACCCCAAATAAGTTTCAGAACAAATTTTTATATGCTTTTACATGCAAAATACAAAAAAACCTGGACTTTTGCGAAGATTTTCAATGGAAACCCCCGAAATCTTAAAACCACCTCCGAAATTTTTTTCTGGCTACGCCCATGATTAATTATGGTTTTAATACGTATCATAAAAGCATATAAATACAGAACATTTACCACACACATATTGTATGGATCTACATGTATATAACATTATGTCTACAATGTGTATCGTAAAATCATAATATTATAATTACAGACAACTAACGATACACGTTGTGAGGACCTATAATTATAACACACGTCTACATCATGTATCATAAAATCATACACATTGCATGATACAATGTGTCCAGGAAAAAGGAACTCTTAGAGGAACCCGAATAACTTCACCACATATTATTTATAAAATGTAAGTTAGACTAAAAAGTTTCTTGCCTTACTAGTATTACATTATCATATTAAACTGTATTATTACCTAATTATTTTGTCCAACTCTATCGGTTTTCTAACTCTATCATTTAACTCTATCTATTTCCTGACTATTATCCAACTCTAACCCATAATCATGGCATTCATTCAACTGTCTTCATCCATTACCTAATTATTTTGTCCAACTCTATTCGTTGGCTAACTCTATTATCTGACTAACTATTATCCAACTCTCTATTGTGTAGCTCTATATATTATCTAACTCTTTCTTTTGCCTAACTCTATCTATTATCTAACTCTAACCCATAAGAATGGCATTCATTGAATTGTCAAAGCCGCCGTGGTAGGGCAGAGGCGCACTCGCTTCTAAGCGCTTGTGCGCCCGCGGGGAATATTTTCGAACACACACGTAATTTGTCTGTTGCTATAGTATATGAGCTGATATTGTGATCTCTGAATATACATGCAGGAGTCGCTTCACGTATACCACTTGATACATACATATATATATATATTATATATATATGTGTGTATGTATGACATTGTATGTATGCATGTAGGCCTATGTATATTTGTGACATAAAAGCGTTATTCTGAAGTTAAAGCAACGACAATTTCTCACTCTCACTGTGTCTTACATATATTCTTGCTACTAAGGTATTTAAATGATGATTGATGCTTTCACGTTAGTTTCCTTGCTTATTTATGTTGCATAATTTGGAGACCTCATCCATCTTGTTGCGGTTGACAGTTCAGAAGGAAAGGGGAAAGGTTTGGTGACCACCACTTTTTGGAGCCAAGTTGCGCCCGTGTTCAGATGTATTTACAACCAATCTATAAAGATACACTTCAGTTATTGTAATATATCTTAGGTTTAACGATGTATAAGTTTATATATAAACTTCAGTTATTGCAATTTATCTTGAGTTTCTTTTATCCGAACACCGTGTATATATTCAGATCAGACCGTTCCCAAAAGGCGTCAGAAAGTGCGTGAATAAGTGCCTTGTGAAGTTAGCTCGTATATGCTCAGAGACGTGCTCAGATAAAAGTGTAGCAGACAAATTGGAACCGACTTGGCTAAGAACTTCTGCGACCCGTACGGACTACAGAGACTGTTTCGATTCGTTATTGTTGAGTATAACAACGCTGTCAACGCGACCAATGAATCCAATTTAACTCAATGACGGCCCTAAACTCAGTCACTCGCCTAAGGGGGTCGACACAGAACGCCCTTATACGCAGATTGCTCAACATACATCTGCAGCATATATTTTGAACACCAACGTAAAGACGTAGATTAACAAACAGACATCACTCATAAACGAATACACAGCGAACGTATATAGGCCTAGACGTGTACTGGCTGAATGTATGTGTATGTATGCTTGTGTGTGCGTGTGTAGGTGCTTGCATGTGTGCTTGTGTTTGTGTGCTACAAAGGCTTGTATCTCGGGAGCATGCGGTTTGTCAAATTGGCAATTTGCTGTCGAGTCATATATACGAGTCAACCCTGCGTATACTATAGAAAGGAAGGTAGGAAGGACAGATGGAAGAAAGGAAGAAGATAAGAAGGAGGAGGTTGGATGAAACACGGCTTGAGTGGTTTCATCATCCTAACGCCCATTCGCCTAAGAGAGAATATACGCACCTTCAGCCGGTAGATTAAGATTTACCGGAGGCTCTAAAGCACACGATATAATATAATCTATAGGTCTAGATAAAACTTAAAAGCATGCGCGCTATATACACATGTCTACTTGATCCTATATATCAATAAATATATACCGTTGATGGCATATATATATATATATATCTATCTATCTATATATATCTATATCTATCTATATATATCTATATCTATATATATATATATATATATATATATCTAGATCAAGGGGTAAACGTGACGCTTATACCACCTGCACGCATGTATATTCAGAGATAACAATTTATCAGCTCATAGAGCAGACAAATTGCGGTATAGCTCGATCGTCTATAATACTGAGACGATATAAATCACGCTTACGCATAATGGTATATTATGAGCTATAAACAAATCGCCTATTTACATAGACGAAATGCATAAACCAGCTCCTAGTTGTACATGCATATATATAGATGCGTAATAACGCTTTCAATTCTCCAGCCTTCATAATGCTCGCTCTGTCTGTCTATGTCTGTCTCTGTCTGTCTGTCTGTCTCTGTCTCTGTCTCTGCGTCTCTGTGTCTGTGTCTGTCTCTGTGTCTCTCTCTATATATACACTGTATTTATATAAAAGGTTTTATACAGCAACAAACGGTAGCTTGTTATTTATGCACGGAGGTATAGATGGAGATTAATGGTATGGCTTCGCCTCTTGTAGTCTTGGATGCTGCCTCCATTCATGCGCATCATCACTCTGCAGCTGTATCCTGACAGAGGGTTAACCGCGCCACATATAAGCCAGTTTGATCTAAAGCGCTATATATATATTTCCAAAATCACCAAGAAGAAGAGGAAGAGGAAGTGGAAGTGGAAGTGGAAGTGGAAGTGGAAGAGGAAGTGGAAGAGAAAGAGGAAGAGGTGGAGGAGGAGGAGCAGGAGGAGGAGGAGGAGGAAGAGGAGGAGGAAGTGGAAGAGGAGGAGAGTCCCTGGACTCCCTTCAGCTACTCCTGAGGCAGCCATGGGTATGAAGTGCTAGCGACTTCATTTTCTTAATCTCTGCCGATGAGTGCGAGTGGCCAGTCCTCTCCCTTGCCGTCTCAGCTTCCCACCGATAGTGCACTCATATTGTTGATTTGGCTAGGGGATGCAGGTGGAGCAGAAATCTCGAATCAAATTTCTGCCCTAGCTGGGATTTGAACAGCTGACCTGTCGATTGACAGTCCAATGCGCTAACCATTACACTATCGAGCATGCACCCCAAACCAACAAGCGAACGGTTACAGTATAATCCATTGAATGTATAGAATGAGAATTCGTGACTTGAGGCTTTAGTATTCGTAAATATTCGTGAATATTATGGCATTTTTAATATTCGTAAATATTCGTAAATATTCGTGAATATTATGGCATTTTTAATATTCGTAAATATTCGTAAATATTCGTGAATATTATGGCATTTTTAATATTCGTAAATATTCGTAAATATTCGTGAATATTATGGCATTTTTAATATTCGTAAATATTCGTAAATATTCGTTGATGACATCACTGTTTCCGTTTTGTTTATGAATTAATTTAAGACTACTTATTTGAGGAAATGTTCAGTGGTTTTGCTGCGCTATACCTAGTAAAAAAAATTCTTACTTACTGGAAGCTCAGGCAGGCATTCAGTCTTCGCAATTACCTTTTACTGTTTGAACTTTGAGGAACTTTCTGCGTGAAAGGTGTGAAAATAGCACTGATTTTTTTACAATTAATCCCGGATTTTGAAAAATTAAGAATGAAAAAAAATTAAAAAAATTAATATTCGTTAAGCAGTTTAACATTCGTAAATATTCGTAAATTTCTACAAATCTTAATATTCGTAATATGCGCATACTCGTTCTATGATTGAATGTCATACACTTTAAACGAGTCTTATTACATTGCCACTTATTGTGTGTAGTCAAAATTGGAGCCTTCACTAAAATTCTTCTCTCTTCTTTAAGTTCTCTGCCCTTCGGCAGGTTCCAACTTCCAATGACGCCACTCTTCTCTGTGAACTCTTCTCTAAAATTCTAGCATTCACGAAAGAAGAGTGGCGTTATAGAAGAAATCTCGATATATCATTATACATGTATATAAAATCTTCACACAAATCCGCAACTCTCTGCTCGGGTTAGCTCCTTCATACCTTCAGACCTTATGTACATCGGTTTCTACACTCCCTGGTCGTTCTGCTCTCCGCTCGGCCGCCAGAGGCCTTCTGCCTGTCCCTCGCATGCGAGGTGCAACTGTTCAATCCAGAAGCTTGCTTATGTCGGCCCCTCCAGTTGGAACCATCTTCCGCATGAATTGCGTCTTGAGCTACTCAGCCTTTCTGTTCCTCTGTTTCGGAAACGCCTGAAGACCATCTCATTTGTTAGAGACAGCACTGACCTGGGTCGGGAGTGCCTCTGAATCTCAGAGTTACAATTACAACAGTTACAATTACAACAGTTACAATTACAACAGTTACAATTACAACAGTTACAATTACAACAGTTACAATTACAACAGTTACAATTACAACAGTTACAATTACAACAGTTACAATTACAACAGTTACAATTATTACAACAGTTACAATTACAACAGTTACAATTACAACAGTTACAATTACAACTGTTACAATTACAACTGTTACAATTAGAATTACAAATCGGATCAATGCTGCTACTCCTTGCATTCGCCCATAAGTTACAAAAACCCAATTATGTATACGTCATACGCAATCACTCATCAGTGCCACCTATTTCCATTGTGTCAATGCTATACGTGTACATGTAGTCTAACTTCCGGCCTTCATACTAAAAAATATCCTAGTTCTACGAAGATATCTCATTATATCTCTAGAAACTCCTCATTTAACGATTCTCCAGGCAATTATACAGGCTTACTGTCACAGGAGCCCCGTCCTTTGTCACATGCTTTCGAACTTCCGTTTTCCATAGGTTTAGGTATAGGCATGGAAGGAAAGAAGCAGAGAGGAGGTCAGCGATAGACATATGAAAAGAGACAGACAGACAGACATTGACAGAAAGAGACATAGAGAGAGAAAGAAAGAGAAAAATATAAAGAAAGAAAGAGAGACACCGAGAGAGAGACAGAGACAGAGACAGAGACCGATAGACAGAGACAGACAGACAAAGACAGAGACACAGACACAGAGAGACAGAGAGACACAGAGACAGAGACAGAAGCGACAGACAGAGACAGACAGACATAGAGACATAGAGACGGAGACACAGAGCCAGACAGAGACATACAGAGACAGAGAGTGACAGACAGAGATAGGGCGACAAAGAGAGACAGAAAGAAACAGAGAGAGTGATGGAGGGAGGGAGGTAGTGATGGAAGGAGGCATAGCGATGTATACAGCCGGCGACATGGAAGCATGGCTAGTGGTGGAGCACCAAAGTATCTCCTCACATAAGAGTTCGCCAAACTGCAGGATTATGCTCTGCGCTTGATGGGATAGTAATATATTATACTCAGAGTCATCCCAGAGTAAATATTACGAATACTTGTTCATATACTTGTGACTCTGTAGCAACGTGTGTGCGTGTGTTGACAAGCGCGGCGATTTCAAATCGTATCGAGTATACTCATCCATACAATATGGACTTTTATATCCAGGCAATAAGCTTTAGTAGAGGAGCTATATAATTTTTACATTAACCCTGACACTCATGCACTTATCAGGGATTCTATAGCCGAGAGAGCAGCAAGGAGCTTTTAAGCGTGTCTCTCTTGTTATTAGAAAGCGTGTCAGAAAGCAACAGGCTCTATTATTTTTCCTTAAAGAACGAAACGCTTTATATATATATAATTATATATATATATTATATACATACATACATATATATACATGTACGCCATATATATATGCGGAAACTCTCCCTCTGTCCGTCTCTGTCTCTGTATGTCTCTTTGTCTCTTTGTCTCTTTCTCTGTCTGTCACGTCTGTCACATTGCTACAATATCGTATATTCACTTGGAAGTCTTGCACTGGACTC
The DNA here is from genome assembly GCA_020284085.1 of Aporrectodea caliginosa. Classification (NCBI taxonomy): domain Eukaryota; kingdom Metazoa; phylum Annelida; class Clitellata; order Crassiclitellata; family Lumbricidae; genus Aporrectodea; species Aporrectodea caliginosa. The sequence continues at coordinate 238,737 of JACEVL010000127.1, read as the reverse complement.
CTATCACTGTCTGTATATATCTCTCTCTCTCTCTCTCTCTCTCTCTCTCTCTCTCTCTCTCTCTCTCTCTCTCTCTCTCTCTCTCTCTCTCTCTCTCTACATATATATATATAGTATATATATACACACACACATGCGTAGATATACGTATGTTGGCGGACACTTATTACACGGTATAAATCAAGGGGTGTACTACGGAGTGAATGGACACATGAGGAACTGTATGAGTGTCGCTGGATTATAATAATGGATGGAGAGAGGACCAGAAACACAACAATAACATCTATTTATCACAGCTGCTCTATGCATGCAGCGAATCTCTTCCAACAAATCGGTCCGCTCTAAGACGTGTGAGGATGGCTGGCGCCACATAAATTGGATGATTGCGTCCCAGACATTCCATCATGCCACTCCCATAAATATTCTGAATGTCTTTGAATCGCACGGATTCAGTCCACCGTGACCTGCGCCACATGACTGTAATCGTTCATTCCTACATTATCGTATGTATGGAAGTCTTGCGCTGGCTTCCTATCACTGCGCGCATCCACTGGAAGATCCTCTTTTTGGTGTTCAAAGCGCAGCTGGGAATTGCCCTAAATACATCTCGGACTATAATATTGTGCGAAAGCGGTTATTCGCATCCTCATTTCGCGCTTTACTGATCGGCTTTATCTTTTTGGTCCCAGAACTAGGACTGCTCTGGTCCCGCATCGGGCGTTCGGTGTGGTGGTTCCCTCCATTTGGAATGACCTTCCTCCACCATTATTAAGGGCTAAACTATTGACTGGTTTCCCATCGGTCTCTCATTCTTTAAAGGCGTTTCGTTTCCTCCGGGGTATCCGCTGAATAGTTATTCTTCGAGAGGCGCTATATAAATCTATGGATACGATGCGATATACGTAGATATATCTTCTCTTCTGTGGTTCTCTGTCTTTTAGGCAGGTTCGCATTTCCAATGTGTATAAAGTATTGAGCGTATGCATATCTTATATAAATTATATTACTGAACGTTTATATATATATATATATACGCACCGTGGGGACCTTGGGCAAGTCCTTCACTCGCAATTGCTCATGCGCTTCGGCGTCAAATTCCGATTCAGTGTCCGCGCTGTAGCCTATAGCCTGGAGCGCCTGGAGTAGAAATCTTGGAGGGGCGCAATAACAAGTGCCCAAATATATATATATATATATATATATATATATATATATATATATATATATATATATATCTGTGTGTGTTCAGTGATCGATATAATAGTCAATACTGAGGTATCGACTGTGTTCTGGCGTCCGCAAAACAGTTCGATATTTTACTAAGTACTAATGTTCAATAGACTTCCATCGGTCAGGTGTGTTTGTATGCACCAGATGACTAGGAAAAATGCGTGGAGTCAGTTATGCGTGAATCGAGATTGCATTCGTCTACGCAAGGGTTGCAAGTCGTTACTTTGAGCACCTTGCATTAAAGGAACTGGATGTTTTGTTAAGGATAAAAGGGAGTGGATGCTTGGAATGTGAATGGTGTGTTGGGAAGTCCAAATGGCGACTGTATACTAACGGCACTTTGGCCGCTAGAAACCGATTTGGATCGATTAGTAAGGCAGAGCGTATCGACGATGTTCGTCGTGCTAGTGAAAGCCCAATATTGAGATTGCTTATGTATTGGGTATACGAATCAAGAACACAATACCATAGAGTCTAAATCATTAATTAATTCACGAAGGTCGTCACGCTAATAAATATCCACCGTCATCATCTCTATAGTAATAATTGTCGTCATTATCGTCATCATCATCTCATCGTCGTCATCATCGTGTATTAATTTTATTTAGAGCATTACTTAGACATACGCTAAAATTTATGTGGCGCTTTTACTATTCGTATTCGGTTTAAAAAACTATTCGGTCGGATACGAATAACTAGTTCTTCCTAAGCTTATCGAATACGAATCTTCAGTACAGCTCCACTGGTAATATAATGAAAGGCACGTCATCATCATCGTCGTCGTCGTCGTAATCATCAATCATCTTCATCATTATCGTAATCATCATCGTAATCAACATCATCGTCATCACGTCGTCGTCGTCATCATTATTAGCATCATCATCGTAAATCGTAATCATCACATGATCATCATCATCGTCTTCGTCGTCGTGGTCATCATCATCCTCATCATCATCATTATCAGCATCATCGTAATCATCATCATCATCATGTGTCACGTCATAGGTCTTAAAAAGATTAAATTTTGCTTTGAACATTATAGAAGCTGTTCCTACTATCCCTGCTTGTCACTGGCAACCTCACAAGAGGCCCTTCCTTATCCCCGTCGGTATCATCATCATCATCATCGTCGTCGTCATCATCTGATGACAATGGCTACCACTACGTGGAACCAATGTGTCGAGACCGCTTTGGACCGATCCAGGTTCCTCTGTTCCGGCGCCGAGCCTGCGTCCTCTGCTACATATACCTCTTCCCTTCCGACATCGATGTCCCAGTCAACTATCCCTACTTCGATCTGGCCTGGAGGAATCGGGAGGCGACCCAGAGCAACGGATCCCTGGTGACGACCATCTCTCCGGACCCGACGAACGAGACGAGCCTCAACGAGGTCTGCCACGCTCTGGGAAGTGGCATAAAGTGCGATCAATGGAGACAGTGTTGCATGGCAGGGAAAGACTGCTGCGACAGACAGATGGAGAGGATGTCACAGGTGGACGATGAAGAAGAGGACGAAGAGAATCAGCAGCCGCGCTGTGCGAGCACATGGGATGGATACGCCTGCTGGGATAGCACTCCACCTGGAACGCACGTCAATCAGCCGTGCCCGCTCTTCATAAATCTGGCCATCGCGTCGCGTAAGTGAAATGTTTGAAAATAATAATAATAATAAAAATAAAATAATAATAATAATAATAATAATAATAATAGTTAGTAATAATATAGTAATAGTAATAGTAATAGTAATAGTAATAGTAATAGTAATAGTAATAGTAATAGTAATAGTAATAGTAATAGTAATAGTAATAGTAATAGTAATAGTAATAGTAATAGTAATAGTAATAGTAATAATAATAATAATAATTATTATTATTATTATTATTATTATTATTATTATTATTATTAATATTAATAATAATGCTAATGCCTTCAGAGGCTCCTTCCAACAGCCAGAAATTGTCCAGTGATTGGCCGTTCCAGATGACCACTACGCAGTCTTCGGACTTAGTTTTAATCGCCTGAGGCAATAGAACTACCTCGGGTAAAAATAATAATAATAGTAATGACAACAAGAAGAAATTTTGTTAATAAGTGTGCACGTGAATATATATTATGTATCCCGATACTTGATGAAGTGCCGCCTTTAGGTACTGCGCACAAGCAATGAATTGCGTAGACGTGTGATGAAGATGGAACGACGTGCAGAGCGAATTCTTGTCTCTTGTTAGGTGATGAGTTATTTTAACATTCATTGTAATATCGCCACTGCCAATTACGTAACTCGATCTACACGGCAAAGCAGAGCATAAGACACTGGCCCTTCTTGACACCTGTAAAAATGTATATACATGTATATATATATAGCCTATATATGCAGAGAGAGAGAGAGAGAGAGAGAGAGAGAGAGAGAGAGAGAGAGAGAGAGAGAGAGAGAGAGAGAGAGAGAGAGAGAGAGAGAGAGAGAGAGAGAGAGAGAGAGGCGCTCTGCCTCTGCCTTTGTCTCTGTCTCTCTGTCTGTATCTGTCTGACAGATTTACAGAGACAAAGAGACAGAGACAAAAACAGAGACAGAGACAGAGAGACACACACACACAGAGATCAATAGACTGACATTGATTTTAGACAGGCCTAGACATGCATCTCATTGAGAACTAGACCCACTCCCTCCATTTATTATTATTGACATACTTGATGATCTTGCACCGTTCTTTCTCTATCTCTTCAATAGATCGCTTACTGAGGGCTGCATTCCTGCTTCCCAAAAACGTGCTTTGGTTTTCCCGGCACTTAAGAAAACTAATCTGGACCCAAACGACTGCAAAAATTATCGGCCTATTTCTAACCTGTCTTTTCTTTCAAAACCCTTGAACGTCTGGTTTCAATTCAGATTCTTCCTTACCTTGAGTCTTCAGGCCTTCTCCCCTCACACCAATCTGGTTTCAGGGCGTTCCACTCAACTGAAACAGCCCTGCTCTCTATGCTAGCTGACATCTACTCAGCTATTGATAAGGCTCAGGTGACCCTTCTTGCACTTTTTGATGTCTCAGCAGCCTTCGACATGGTGGATCACGATATTCTGCTCCAACGCCTTGAATCTTCCTATGGTCTTAAGGGAGTCCCTCTTCTCTGGCTTCAATCCTACCTGTCTGGTCGCACCCAAATGGTTATAGCTGGTAATTCCAGGTCTAACTGGGTGCCTGTCCTTCTAGGAGTTCCTCAGGGATCAGTCCTTGGACCCCTTCTTTTCATTTTGTACACGGCTGATATTACCTCTTTGTTTACAAATTACTCTGCTACTGGTCACCTTTTTGCTGATGACGTTCAGGCATATGTTCATGGTCCTGCGTCTACTCAACTCACTTTAGCTCGCCGTATTGAAGCTCTTTCCCATGACTTGCATTTGTGGATGTCTTCCAATCGCCTTTCGCTAAACTCTTCCAAAACTCAACTTATTTGGCTTGGCACACCCCAACAACTTCTGAAAATTGACTTTTCGCTTCTCTCTGAAAACTTTCCCAATTTTACGTTCTCTACTTGTGTGCGTGAGTCGTGACCTAGGTGTCACTTTGGACAGCGCTCTCACTTTTTCTGCTCATGTAACCAACCTTACACGATCCTCTTACTTTCACCTACGGCGTCTCAGGGTTATTCGCAGATCTGTTCCTCTCTCTACCATGACATCCATTGTCCATGCATTTGTCTGTTCCAGAATTGATTATTGCAACTCCCTACTTATTGGTCTTCCCAAGGTCCGTCTATACCCTATTCAATCTGTTCTCAATACTGCTGCTCGATTGATTGCTCACCTTCCTAAATACTCCCATATATCATCATTCATGGTTAACCAACTGCATTGGCTTCCTCTCTCTGACCGCATTCAGTTTAAAGTCCTTGCTTTGGTTCTCAAATCCAAACTGGGACTTGCTCCAAAATACCTCAGGGATGTAATTCGTCCTCCTCTTTCTGCATCTTCTCATCGGCCTTTACGATCTCTGGACCGATCTGACTTCTTTGTCCCACGAGCTAGGACTACGATTGCTCAAACTCGATCCTTTGCCATCATTGGGCCCTCTTTATGGAATGCCCTTCACTTCACTTTGCGTGAGACTTTCCTTTCTGGATCATTGTCTTCATCTCTCTCTCTCTTAAAACATATTTCTTCTCTCGGGGTTCTCGCACTGGGAGCGCTACTGAATGGCCTCGGCTGTGAGCGGCGCTATATAAATTACTAATTACATTACATTACATTATAGAATTAAGGGTTAGTCATTACTGTATGTTTGCACGCTTCGTGCCTCATTACTATCCATCTGCCTGCCACTCTGTCTATTTATCTGTCTGGCTGTTTATCTGTCTGGCTGTTTATCTGTCTGTCTGTCTGGCTGTTTATCTGTCTGTCTGTCTTCCATGACTGTTTGTGCGTGTTCTTGCCATTTCTGTGCCAGCCAACAGTCTCCTTGAATGTTTTAAAGGCACTTATAGCCTGCGCAAAATCCTTATATAAAACTCTACAAACTGTTGGCTCAACGTACTAGATTAAAATCAATGTTGCGACCGTGGAGATGGAAAGTAGTATGAACGGATGAATAGAGAGGCCACGTCGACCATTCCAGATCAGCGGGAATCTTCCCTGGCGCCAAAAATCATAGATCATCACTGCACTTCCCATCAAAGCCCGGATGTCGTCACTGCGCAGGCGCGCCAAAGAAATTCCTTTGGATTTCGATGAATCGCCATTTTGTGCGGCCCACCACTGGAGTCCTTCCTAATAGCACGTCGCTGGAAGCATGCTGTGCAGAAAGTGACAACTGCACCGCGTAGAAATCGAGATTTTGTGACATCTTTAGAAGACTTGTCCATTCTCTTCGGGGCTTATTGACTGACGCTTATGAGGTAACTCTTCGGGATTTCTTGCGAAAGAACTGCTTCATAGTCACCCAAGTTGGTTCGTAGTGGTTAGTTACCGTTTAACGGGGTGTGCCATGATGAAGATGCGCTTGTGAATAAGCTGGAGTCCAGGAATGGGCAGTAATTGAAATTACATAATTGAAATTACTTGGAATTACGCAATTTGTAATTTGTAATTCAATTAGATTTTCCCATGTAATTTGTAATTTTATGTCATGTCTCAAAGTAATTTATAATTTGTAATTCAATTACATTTTTCCGAGTAATTTGCCCATCCCTGTTGGAGTCCAGCGCTTAACTTTAGAACAGTGTTGTCCAAACTTTGTGACACAAACGCGGGCCACCGAAGAAACTATTCTTGAAGCCGAGGACCGCACCAGTAAACTCAGAAGCAACGACTAAAATTTATTGAAAATTATTGACTGTATTAAAATTTCTTATGGAATAATCATATAAATGATTAATCGCATGTATGCACGCCATGAATGGCATCTTCAGCCCAAAATAAGAAAAATAACAAAACGAATAGCTATGCAAGTACGAATTTTTTATTTTAATTGGTCCCTGTCTTTGGAATGCGCTTTCTCTTTCTGTTCACTCTACAATTCTATCTAGCAGTCTCTCTTCTTCCATCGCTTTTCTCGAAACCCACTTCTCGCAGAGCCTTGCGCACTTGGAGCGCTTCTGAACGGTTCACTCTACTAGATCGAGGCGCTTTACAAATGCTTAAATACAATACAATACTTCATTTTTACACAATTGCAAAAAGTAGCGAGCTCGTGCGAGCAACTTAAAATCAGCCCGCAGGCCGCGGGCATGTTGGACATTAGAGTAAGGCTTTAGAAATTAGGAGTTTACGATTACGATTACGATTACGATTACACGATGATTAGCGTCACCCTCCTTCTGTATCCAGGCTTGGCACTGGCACTTCCAGGTTACGGGTAGCGGCGGAGTCAGACAATTAAGCCTGCAGCCGTCGTGCCACTATCCGAAAAACTATGCCTGACGATGACAATAGCTCTTGGTTTTATACCTCGTTATCTTCTTGCATGCTCCCGACAAACGACTAGCAAGCAATCTTCTCCAATTTTCTTTACGGCGCTATATAGATTGTTCTTAGCGAGTCAACCTCTTATATGCGATTAAGGCTGAAGACGCGTTGCCATGGGTGACGGCGGGCACCAACCTTTTCGACGGTCTAATCACCAGAGCTGCGTTTTCGTTACACTCGTGCCCCATAAACCTGCCAATCAAAGGGATTTTCCTGTTGAGGGTCTCGGTCGTAACTGTCCATAGACGCACTTAGCCGAGGCCGCGACGCGACATAGAACACTAAATAGCTATGAAGACGTAATGAGAATCCGGGGAGTATAGTTACGCGTGTATACATACTCATGCATGCATGAGGGCAGTTAATGTGGTAAGTAAAATAGCTGGGTCGTTTAGAGCCGCTGAAAGACTATCGAAGGCTGTAATCACTCATCCTAAATAGCGCTCTATCAATCACGAGGGTGTAGTATAAGTCTAAGCGATTGCCTGCGAGAATATATGACTGCCTGTAACGCTAACGTAATAGCTTAGCCTGTATACCTTCGCGCAATTGCTCAGCGCCGTATATGGACCTTGAGAAAGTACTTCACGCAAATTTGCCCAGCACCATCGAAAGTTGACGATGTCGCCTTTACAGTAATTGCTCAGTCCACTCTGCGTAAAGATCCTCGATTGCCCTCACTTGTCCCTGTCACCAAATTGCAAGGGGGTGGGGGTAGTATAAAGGATAACACTCTTGCCTGAAGTGCTTACAGACTCGGTTCGATTCCCGTAAGGCCCCTGTGTTTAGCTCAGCCTTCATTCCTTCATGTACATGTAGGTGACAGCAAAATGTACAACGAGCTTGCGCCTTGCACGGCTGCAACTTTGTTGATTTATGTCTTCTATAATTTGCGTTCTTGTGAATTACTTAATCGTCATAACATGTACATGTACATAGCAGGGCGTTTGTCAGACGCTTCATTAAAGAATAAAAAATTATTATTATTATTATTACTATTTATTGTTATTATTATTATTATATAATTTGGCACCGACGTACAGCGGCAGATTAAGGCATAAGCCAAATAATCCATGGCTCAGCGCCCCACAAGAGGTTCAGAAGGCCCCAACTTTCGGAGAAATTAAATCAAATTGTTATATCAAATTCTTAATTTTGTATAATTTTAAATCATTTAGCGCTTTACCCTGAAACGTTTTTAAGCGCGAGTAAGTTTGAGTTCCTACCTACTTACTGAATGCTGATCCCATCCACAGACTCACACTCACAGTCTGTACAGGCGACCCTATATAGTTACCGACGGCAGACGGTAACTATATAGGGTAATAGGCCCTTCTTGACACGGTGACCGGGCACAAACGGGTGAAAATTCGGAAATTGCCTAATTTAATGGTCAGTAATGGAACATGATAACATTAAAATTATTATATTACATTCTGAAAAGTGAACCGTTAGTGACATTTATAATAAAACGGTCTATTCAGTTCCGTGTTATTATAAATTTCGACTTTAGCCTATGATCTGTTATGCTAACGCGGCTTGCAGTTGAATCTGGTATTACCGTATTGATGATAGCTAGTAGCATCCAATTACATTACATTCTAGTACAGTAGTACTAGTAACATACTGAGTTCTGTAAAGTAAATTGTGCAACCTAAATTAATAAAATAATTTAAAAATGATTAATGCATAAAATGCTTATCAAATGTAAAATGACTAGTTAACCGTATACATGTAGGCCTATTATTATTCAACCTATATTTCATTATTAAAACATTGCTTATAATGTACATGTACGTTTAGAACTTTGTATTCATATGCCCGTACTTTGGTAATTGACTTTGCTTTGGGGTTAGGGGGGCCCCGGATGTCTTAACCCGGATCTTTGCTTAGAACCCCGGAAGTCTTACTCCGGCCCTGCCAACGAAAGCTTGAAACAAGTTGAAAGTAGATGGCAACTCCTGCGATACATTGGCCTGGCGTCCAGCACCTCGATATTCACCCACTGCTTGAGATTCACCTAAAGGCTTATAGGGAAAGGAACCGAGAGACCCCGTTTAGTTTTACATGGAACAGGAGAGCTTAACTTTTTGCTGATGGCACTATACGAGAGCTGAGTTTATGTTACTACTGCATGGTGACACTATACATCGTGCAGTGCACTGGAATTTGATATGACCTTTCTTCCGAAGTGCTGAAGTTCATGCAGACAGAACATCGATGGCACTGATTAAATGTTCGTGAAGGACTTGCTCAAGGTCCTTACACAGTGACCGCCTGAACAGAGGCTCGAACCCGTACTCTTTGCATTACAGGCCGAGCGCTCTAACCATTATTGGCTACCGTGTCACCAATTGCAGATTTTATTAACTGAAATGTTGGCTGTGCTCCTTGCATCCATGATATCAGTATATTACTGTAATGTTAGGTTCAATCATTAAAATTACTGTACTCCATAACTTTAGTGGGCGCAATTCATTCCTCGACGAACGATACTTGTTCCGCTATAAATAATGATCATTATTCGAGATTAGTTCCTTATTATTCGCCATATTTAAGCTTATGAGCGTCAAATCCACGAAATAAGTATGATCGGTGTCGCCATAAAGCTGAATTAAGCGTTGTGAATGCGAGTCGTTAAATTTATGGCTATTTCGGTTGATTACGAAAAATCGAAATTCATTCGACGGAAATTGATGTTGCGTGGAAGAAGCCTTTTCCATCAGATAATCTGCAATGACGTCTTCATCCGTCCATGGATAAAACTTCCCGAAAGATTGACTTTGTGATTCAGAGAACGAGAGAGAGAGAGAGAGAGAGAGAGAGAGAGAGAGAGAGAGAGAGAGAGAGAGAGAGCTATTCTGTCGCTAAACGAATCAGATCGATATCACCTGATTTACATACATGTAGACCAACCAGTGATTATAGAAAGTTTTATATGTAGTATCATGTAATTATCGGCGACAGTATAAATATACACTATACAGAATACATAAGCTACGTGTTAATAAATGAGAGCAATATGATATATATATATATATCATGATAATTATATATATATATATATACGAGTATATATATATATAATTTAACATAATATATACGATAATCATTGTATGAAATGCTACGATATTTTGTGGCTGTTTAAAAAATAAACTTCTATGTATATCAAACCAGCCACCTGTGATATATTAATATTTATTATTAGTGTGGGGCGCGGTGTTGTAGGGGTATGTTCGGTGCCTTGCAGCCGGAGGGTTGCGGGTTCGAATCCACCTCAAGCCGCCGCGTAGGGACCCTGGGCAAGTCCTTCACTCGCAAGTGCTCATGCGCTTCGGCGTGAAACTCCGATTCAGTGTCCTCGCTAGTCGGGAGCACCTCTGAGTAGAAATCTTGAAGGGGCGCTATAACAAGTGATCATACATATATGCATACATACATACATACATACATTATTATTGCTACTGCTACTTCTACTGCTACTGCTGCGGCTACTACTACCTTTTATTAAAATTTTTATTATTATAATCATTATCATTATTGTTATTAACACTATTATTATTATTGTTATTATTATTAATGCAATTCTTAGGCGCCATAATCTAATGACCAAGCATCAATCGCTAGCACTGAGCAATTCGCGCTACAAGGGGAACACTCCAACCACTCGGTTACCTTGTCTCACAATATAATCAGTGGTCTTCATACAACCCTGAATTACGCGGAACTATTGGCTCATGAAATGGGTTCTATCCACACCCAACAGTATGAAACAAGTTTCTATATATGTAGGCCCCATCTATTGATACCAAAGATTAGCACATGAAATTTATGTCGTAAGCACGAGATGTGTGTATACGCCTACTTCCAGGAGCGTAGCCAGACTTAAATTCAAGAGGAGGCAACTTCACAGACCATTGGCAAAATTCTGGTTATTGGGGTCATTGGTCAATAGAAGTTCCAGTATATAAGAAAGCAAGAGGAGGCAACTGCCTCCTCGTGCCTCAGTGTAGCTACGCCTATGCCTACTTTGCAAACTCCTCTTGGTGATTCAATAAACAAATCAAGCAGTCGTTTCACGAAAGGGGAGCGTGTGGCGAAAACATTTCGTTCAAAAGATAAATCGTTAATTCTGTAGCTGCGTTGATACAGTTTGGATTCCTGTTGACAGAGGAGGATGAAGCAGAAACGTCATACTTTGATTGATAACAAAGATGTTGCCAACCGTGGCTAAACGTTGTGGGAGTTTATTTAGAACAGCAATGAGCAAACGGTCCTGGGTTGACAAGAAGATTCACTAGTATACTGGCGGGCTTCACACACGCTGAATCCGACCGATAGCGTCCCATATCCTGCAGAGTTCACAGTTGACACTTTGTTCATTCATTCGGAAATTTATATAGCGCCCCTTCAAGGAAACTACTCAGAGGCGCTCCCGACTCCAACGCGCCCAAAAAGAACAGTTTTGAATTTAGTAAGGAAAGTTTCAGGCAGACTCCCAGGGTGTAGACGCAGCTCTATAGAGGAAGACCATTCGAGATCATTGGGTCTGCCACAGAAAAAGCTCGGTTCTGCATTGTTGCAGTACGAGCAAAAGGAACTTTGTGTGTATAAAATATTCAATCTTCGCGAGTTGTATATATGGTATGTGTTGTAACGAGCTAAATATGCGGTATATAAACAGCATGTATGTTTTTGCAGTGTCTATACTCTTCCGGGTGAGCGGATGTTTGATAAAGGTGTGCTCTGAAGGACTAACTATCTTATGAGTACCAATAGAATCAAGAGAGCGCGGCTATGCAACTGGTATAATAGTACATGCTTAGAGTAACTCATTAGAGGCCATAATCTCATGAGACGTTCTGAAGTGGCGCCATATAAATTTGCAACTATGATTCTGATTTGAAGATTGGTTGATGTTGCAGAGGATTCGAGTAAATTCTGTACGGAAAACGGAACGTGGTACAAGAGAGGCATATGGGAATGGACGGATTTCACGACGTGTCTGGAAAGCCAGGTATTCGTTCATTCATTCACATCTAACATTTGCATAGCGCCCCTTCAAGAAAACTAATCAGAGGCGCTCCTAACTCCAGAACGGGCAAACAGAACAGTCTTAAGGTGGGGAGAGAATATAGGAGAGAAGGTCCTATAGGAAAGAGGCTAAGCTCTATACAGAGGCAGGCTATTTCAGGTCGAGGGACCTATACCATCGAGAAAGCGAGGTATACACCATTACATGTCTTAGATCTACCGTACATCGTAATCGTAAGTTCCAAACTTCTAAGGCGCCTGATGTCTTGGACATTACGATAACGGCGCTATATAAGTCATTAGATTAGATTAGATTAGATTAGCTATAGAAGTCTTTAGATTAGATTAGATTAGCTATAGAAATCATTTGATTAGTATAGATTAGCTGTAGAAATCATTTGATTAGATTAGATTAGCTATAGAAGTCGTTAGATTAGACCTGACGCCGGAACGGACAAAGCAGCCTGGCTGTTGCGGACTTGATTTCTTAATCCCCGGTGTATAAGTCTTAATAAAGAAAGCGGTTCGTTGAATCGTGAGAAACAATATAGTCCGGAAACCTTTACAAAAGGCCAAAAATAGACATAAAATTGTCTACAAATGGGCGTCAAATTGACGAATTAATTTTTCTGCTTACTAAGCCCCTCATCAAGGTCAACTCGGCGATGCTAAATACGGCTTGGCTGCTTATCCCTTATAAACTAAAGCGTCCGAAACTGCTAAGTATCTGCGTGGCACTAAACGCATCAGTTTACGTTAGCAGTGAAAGACCTGAGAGGGTAATAATTCTCGCTCACTTGCAAACTAAAAACGGATACGAAGCATCTCGTTAACTATCCCATGCTAAATGTTGCGCCCGGCACTGCAGAAAACGATTTCTCATCAGAGAATAGACACTGTGGTCTTCCGTCAGCCACTTCTGCGCGTCGTTTAAAGGCGTCTTGTTACAGTAAAATTTTGTTTCTCATCCTTTCGACCACACTCCGTAACAATTAGCATAAATTGCTTTTAGGCATGTCGACGCATGCACACGGGGTGTGCGTGTGAACGGCCGTTATGCCTCAAAGCATTTGGTAGTTGCGAAGACTAGTGTTTTCGTTGCTCACCGAGCAGCGTAGTTTTATTGCTCTGTCGAAGAAAATTAGGCCACTCGACAGCAGCGCTTTCGAAAGGCATTGCATGATGGCGTTTAAAAGCATCGAGGGTCGGCGCGTAATGGCCAGCAAGCAGAGAAACGGCGACTAGTGCTTTATATTACATCAGACAACTAGACATGCCCTGGAGAGACGCCAGTCTTGGTTCAGTTCAGTAAGCTGCCTGTGATAACGATGTCCAGGTCTCATAGGGATAGGCCTCAAAAGACTTAATCAAAAGACCAGTCTAAGCCGTCAGACTGAAGACTCGTTCCATATGGAAAAATAAAACGTTTCGCGCGCTGCTTTTTCAACAGTCCCTCTAGAAATTTGAGTTTTTAAAACATCACTGCACCATTCTATGATGCAAAGTAATTA
>JACEVL010000127.1:167500-222500 GCA_020284085.1 Aporrectodea caliginosa | reverse complement strand
TCTGAATGTGCGTGCGTTAAAGATTCTGTCGGCATTTTTGATCAAGTGAACGATCTGTTGCGTCGTCACCCAAACTAATCAACCCGAATAAATCCAGTTAGATAATCTCGGTATACCATCAATCAATCAGTCAGTTCGCCAGTCATTTAGTCCTTCAATCAATCAATCAATCAAGCGGTCAGCACGTCGCTGGGTGTGTAAGTCATTTAATGAAGTTTGTACCGTCTGACATGTCTTGAGTTATTACGCTTTTCTACAGAGCAACCGAATTTTTTGTCGCGTGACTTTTAGACTCCACGTTAGCTACGGAAATCCGATTCAATACACCCTACAGACCAACACTCTCGTATCCAATACAAGGTACTGCTCTTAGCAGTGATGGGTGAAAGTTAACTAAAAAGTTGAAAACGTTTAGTTAAACCAAAAATTTTCAGTTAAGGATAAAGTTTAACTTACATAAATAGTTTAGTTAAAACCATAGTTTAATCTGGGAGTTTATTACTGAAAGGGATTCAAACGGACGAAAATTGCAGTCATTGCCCGTAGATTATGTGTGTAACTCTGATTTTAATCCGGGACCTTTGCAGGTCAGACAAAACTAGTCTTGAGTCTTTTCTGGACGATTGTCGTAACGAGCAAAAGCGACTTAATTCAATAAAAATAATTTGCTCCACGTATGTATCTACGTAAATTATTAAAACAACGTCGAGAATGATTCACTTGGGTCGTTTGCGTTTGCAACGTCGAGAGTATTTAGCTGCTGAGTGCCCGGTGACAGTGTAACTAGAAAATAGATGGTCTTTTAGTTCGCCCGCGATGTTTCAGTTAAGGACGATCTCTGATTGGCTGACATATTGCCGCTGCGTAGTCCCGTAATAATAGTCCATAGTTTAACTAATATTTTTTAGTTATTAATTAAAAAGTTTAACTAACAAAATCAGCGACTACGCAACTATCTTTCACAATGATTGTTGAGTCAATGCATGGTTTCATTACTCAGGTCAAGTGAGCTGCATTGAATTGCACGATGCATCATCGTTTGCATTAACAAACTTTCTTGATATTTTTCTGGTAGAACTGTAGTAGGACTTTTAGTCTAGTACACATGACATAGTTTGAAAGTGAAATTGTCATTGACGCTCTGCATTATTACAGTTCACTTAACCTCTGTCATTGTTAAAATGTTTGTGAAAAAAGTTTTTTAAAAAGTTGGAAAAAGTTTAACTAACTAGTTTTAGTTTAGTTAACTTATTTACAAAATCAGTTGCCAACTTTAGTTAAACTATTTTATTTTAGTTGAAAAATAGTTTAACTAAAAAAATTAGTTTAGTGCACATCACTGGCTCTTATTCCTAAGAACTCAACAAGGTTTAGCTCCTATCTTGGCGACTTAATGCGCAAACCTCTGTCTGCTGTCTCTTCCCGCCCTCTCCGGTCTGCGGTTCGACTTCATCTCTTAGTTCCCCGGGCAAGAACTGCCACGGCCCAACACCGTGCCTTTGCCATCGTGGGCCCTTCTATGTGGAATAACCTCCCCACCTCAATCCGTAGTAAGATTTGAGTCGGGGTTCCACCCTCATCCCTTCGTTGCTTGAAGACTTTCTTATTTCCTCGGGGCTGTCACGCTGAGAGCGCCTCTGAATAGCTAGCACTGAAAGAGGCGCTTTACAAATTCTCATATACGATACGGTACGAACACTGTCAGGTGAAACAGTTTAAATGACCTGTGTCAGTACTTCGGGTTCGACCTACTTACTTACTTTATTATATGAGGGGCAGAACAACAGCCTAAGTCAGAGTCTCTGGACCAAGGGTTCCAAGATTGCAATTTTTGCTTACTTCAATATGCAGGCGTTCCCCCACTTCATTTTTTAGGACTACACTACTGGTAGAACAACAGAATTATTTTCATCATTCCAACTTCTGACTTGGTTAAGCGTCTGTAACCTGGAGCGACGACAGATTGTTTGTTTGTGTATGTATGTGTGTGTGTGTGCGTGTGTAAATGTGTGTGTGTGTGTGTGGAGTGTGTGTCCTGTAAATATGAACCCCAGGTGCACGAACCAGGACTAAGCAGTTCTCAATTATATGCGCCACGTTTGGGATCTCTTTGTCTATGTGCCTGTCTCAATTTAAAGCTCAACTGAAACATTATCTCTTGAACACATAAAAAGAATATGACTCGATAGATTGTACTTTAGTTAAGATTGTTTATAATGTATACAACGGTGAACATTATAATCTGTTTTGTTTTGATTTTATTTGTTTTAAATCTAGTATTGCAATGTTTTGTTATTTAGTTGTTTGGCTATGATTTAGCCCTAAAATTGTTATTTAAGTTGAATTTTCTATATGATCTGAAAAATCGTCTTGCCATCAGTAAATGTAATATGGAAAAGGGGCAGCCCTGCAATAGCGGATTATTTTATCCTTAAGGCTGTCCTGTTGACGGCATCAGCAGATTAACATTTTTTTTAAATGACTGATTGTCAATTAATTGTGCTGTTGTTGATTCAATAAAACGGCTGATTGATTTATTGATTGATTGATTGATGTTGCTATGATCTAATTTTACGCAAATGCAACAGCCACGAGTTCATGTGTAACTCGATGAAGTTGTCTTGTGGCCTCTTTCTATTAAAAATTGCTTCAAATCATCTACCTTCCATCGATTAAAGTCATCCACTCTGAACGATTCGTCGAACCTATCCGCCATGCTTGACTCTTGTTCATGAACGGTGAACTATCACCTTTCCCGTCATGCCTTGCGGGAAATATAATGCTGAACTAGCTTATTCGGCGCGGATAATTGGGAGCGGCTAATTGGGAGCGGCCAAGAATTATTTTCATCAATCCAACTTCTGACTTGGTTACGTCTGTAGCCTGGAGCGACGACAGATTGTTTGTGTGTGTGTGCGTGTGTGTGTATGTGTGTGTATGTGTGTGTGTGTGCGCGCGCGTGTGTGTATGTGTGTGTATGTATGTGTGTATGTGTGTGTGTGTGTGTGTGTGTGTGTGTGTGTGTGTGTGTGTGTGTGTGTGTGTGTGTGTGTGTGTGTGTGTGTGTGTGTGTGTGTGTGTGTGTGTGTGTGTGTGTGTGCCTCACACATACGCACGTTTATCTGTTTGTCTATGTGCCTGTCTCTGCGTGTGACTATGTCTGCCTATGTCCAATTGTCCATTTAGAAGTAATGCGCTGCTGCATGTAGATGGCCTGTAAGCTGATGATGCCTGTGTTTTCGTCGGGCGGAGATGAGCTTTCCTCTTCCGTCCGTGATCGATGACAGTCAGCCTATATCTCTAAAGTTCAACCTCGTTTCCTGCTTGCGTGACCTCTGCTGGCGCCATCAAGGGTATACACTACATGGCTGGGTCGCGACAGGAGGCAACGGAGTCCTAGGATCGCACAAATACATCAACGATGACGACCTCATCCAACGCGGACCCACATAGGCCTACATGCCCTCGTATATGCATGCGTGTATGTTTGAGTATGTATGCATCAGAACATTCACACTCTTCGGACATAGTTTTAATCGCCCGAGGGAATACAACTACCTCGGGTACAAAATTTAAATAATAATAATAATAATAATCCTTTTCGTTATAATTATAATTATTATTATTATTTTTCCCCTGAGGTACATCATTCCCTCAGGATTATATGTACCTTAGAAATTATTATTATTATTATTATTATTATTATTATTATTATTATTATTATTATTATTATTATTATTATTATTATTATTATTATTATTATTATTATTATTATTATTATTATTATTATTATTATTATTATTATTATTATTATATATAACAATATATCATGTTATATATATTGCATATAATTATATATGTAATGTATGTAGTGTATTGTTGTATCTATCAATTTATATAACGCCTCTCGCAGTGCAACCAATCAGAGGCGATCTCAGTGTGAAAGACCCAGAGAAAAGAAAGAGGTCTTCAGACAACGAAAAGAGGCACTTGGCCCACCAGTTAATAAACAGGGACGTGTCAAAGGAGGAAGCTGGTTCCATAGTGCAGGGCCAATGAAGGCAAAGGCTCGAGTTTTAGCCACAACAGTTCTCGCTCGCGGACAAAGAGATCATGCCAGTTTAGTGAGCGTAGCGGGGAAGAGAGGGAGCCAGGCCGGTGTCCCGAGATATTCTATCCCCCCTAAAGCATATCCCCGGATGGAATAAACCGGTTTAGAGTATCCGGGAGGGGGATAAACCATTCTATCCCCCATCGTCATACGCATCACGATAGCCAAGACGAAAATCCAGTCAAAATCACCAAAAACGAAAATTAAATTAATTTCAGGTCGGTGACGTACAAACTTAAGATACGCAACTTAAAATATTTTATGTGTACAATAAATTCAAACTGTACGACTGGATACACTTAGAAACCGCCAAAAATTCAAACTAAACCGAATACTCCATTTCGCTAAGGGGAATACTCATGTATGTGGGATACTCTATTTCGTGACACCGGCAGCCGGGTAAGGTCACAGAGATACTTGGGAGCTCGGCAAGTATACGGCCGGTAGATTAAAGAAAGTACCATGAGCTGAACCCGAGCAGTGAGAGGGAGCCAATGAAGGTGGTCAAACATGAAGGCAGAGATGTATATGTATATATAACACCGGATACACTTTCTATAGAGACGTAGAATTTGCTCATCAAAGCGTTCGATATGCTGCTAAATGTCATTAAGAATAGATATTTCGTTCTTAATTAAGCAAACCAATTCACAGAAGACTAGAGGAGTCGCCGATGGCAAGCACGCACACACGCACACACATATGCACACACACGCAAGCTTGCACACACAAGCACACAAACACACACAAACACGCACACCCACACACACGCACGCTCGCACGCGCGCCTAGAGGTAAAAACGTACGAGTTTATTATTAATTATTACTGTTGTTATTACTATTATTATTGTGACGCGGTGGTGTAGGGGTATGTTCGGTGCCTTGCAGCCGGAGGGTTGCGGGTTCGAATCCACCTCAAACCGCCGCGTAGGGATCCTGGGCAAGTCCTTCACTCGCAATTGCTCATGCACTTCGGAGTGAAACTCCAATTCAGTGTCCGCACTGTAGTCGGGAGCGCCTCTGAGTAGAAATCTCGAAGGGGCGCTATAACAAGTGCTCATACATACATTATAACAACGCATGTATGTTCGTGTGAATGTTTGTATCTCTCTATGTATGTATGTATGTATGTATGTATGTATGTATGTATGTATGTATGTATGTATATGGCCATTTATATAGCGCCTTATAAGAAACTCACGAGGGCGTATGTATGTACAGTACGTGTTATACTGTGTCTGTATGAATGCTCCTGTTGAAGAACATTGTGGCGATCTATAAAGAGGTATGTTGTGTTGTGTTTGACTGTAGGGATATCTGACGCCCGTTTATGTGGCAGTCGCCCTGAGTGTCATCAGCCTCGCGTTGCTAGTCCCAGCCATCGTCATCTTCGCTATGTTTAGGTAAGAGGAATCTGGCAACGACGAACCGATACAGGTCGTGATGTCATAATTATTTCTTACTCTTCGAAAAGGACAAAAAAACAATAGGACAAAAGAGCTATAGGACAAAAGAACAATTTCATTCATTCATTCATTCAGATGACTTATATAGCGCCCCTCCAAGATAACCTACTCAGAGGCGCTCCCAGCCCAACTACGGCGATAGTTTTCAAATTCTTGTAAAAGGTGTATGCAGAGTCTCCAGCTAGAAGAACACGCAGATCTGAAGGAAGATTATTCCAGATGGTCGGCCCAACCACTGAGAAGGCACGAAGTTGCATCTTTGAAGTGCGTGCAAAGGGAACAGCAAGTTCACCTCGAGATGCAGAGCGAAGATTTCTGCGGGTAGCTAAACCTGAGGTAGGGCGACAGAACTCACGCAAGTAGGCTGGGGCGCTCCCTAATTGGCACCGCCAGACCCAGACCGAAATCCTAACAATAGGATAAAAGGACAATAGGACAAAAGAGCTATAGGACAAAAGAGCTATAGGACAAAAGGACAATAGGGCAAAAGGACAATAGGACAGAGGGACAATAGGACAACAGGATATAAGGACAATAGAACAATAGGACAGAAGGACAAAGATACATGGAGATATAATAAAACTTATTAAAGTAAACAAACAAGGCAGGCTTACATCTCTATGTACTCGAACACGTTATACATACAGACAACCAGACAGACACACAGACAGTCAGGCAGACAGACACACAGACAAACAGACAGACAGACAGACAGGCAGACAAGCAGACTTTTATCTGAAGCTTTAAATTCTGATTCTTTGTATCCGAAATGAAATTTTTTTCTTCTGGCTCTAGATCTGATTTAATTACTCTTTAAGTCTCACTCTATGAATTTGAATCTGAATCTGACTCTTTGAATGACTCTTAATTCAGACTCTTTGAATCTTATTCTTTGAGTGACTCATAATCGCGACTCTTTGAATATGATTCTCTGAGTGACTCTTGATTCCGACTCTTTGAATCCGACTCTTTGAATACGACTCTTTGAATGACTCTTAATTCTGACCTTTGAATCTGCCTCTTTGAGCGACTTTTAATTCTGACTCTTTGAATCTGACTTTTTGAATGACTCTTAATTCTGACTCTTTGAATCTGAATCGTAATCGTAATCGTAATCGTAAACTCGATATTTCTACAGCGCCCACAAAAGCGAAGTCGCGGGAACCAGCTTATTCATAGGCGCTTAACCAAAACAGAATCGATAGGCAGAGGGTCAAAATCCAAAGAGTCAGGCAGGCAGACAGTCAGACGGCTAAGGTGGATGATGCTTAGAGTTGAAATGGCGAGGAAGGTGAGGGGAAGAGAAGGAATCGGGATAGGATTTGTGAAAAAGCAGTGTTTTCAGTTTTGAGTGGAAGACCTGCATGTGGAGAGATAGCAAGAGGTGAGGTTTTGGTGAGTTCATAGGATGGATCGGATATTTGTCGTAGCACAGGCGGGAGTTTGTTCCAAAGAGGCGGGACAGCTATGGCTATGGAACGATTTGCAAATTTAAGCGATGAGGTGACGGAAGGGCGGAGCAGTGTGAGAGTGGAAGATGAACGGGTTGAACGAAGAGGTTGGACCGAGAACAACTGACGGAGATACGAGGGCTGAGAGGATTGAAGTGTATTGTAGGTGAGGGATAGGACTTTATATTCTATTCGTTCAGGAATTTTGAGCCAGTGGAGTGATTTCAAGACCCCCTTGAATGACTCTTAATTCTGACTCTTTGAATCTGAACCCCCTTGAATGACTGTTAATTCTGACTCTTTGAATCTGACTCTTTGAGCGACTCTTAATTCTGACTATTTGAATCTGCAGAGACCTCTATCGTCAGGATAGGATTCGTCTTCACATGCATTTCTTCGTATCTTTGACCCTCGTCAGCCTAGTCAACATCTTCTGGTACACCCTCGTTCACAAGGAACTCATCACCAGCCTTGGAAACAGCGAATCCGTCGTTCGACGAAACCCAGTAAGTAACAATTAATTAATTCAAATAATTAATTCAAGTTAGCTCTAATTAATTTTCCGATATGTGCAACGTCTCTATATGTTGTCCCTGCCTTTGTCTCTGTCTATGTCTAACTCCTTGACTGTGTCTCTGACTATCTGTCTTATTTCTGTCTGTCTGTCTGTCTCTCTCGCTCGCTCTCTCACTCTCTCTCTCTCTCTCTCTCTCTCTCTCTCTCTCTCTCTCTGCTCTCTCTCTCTGTCTCTCTGTCCCTCTCTCTCTCTCTCTGTCTCTCTCTGTCTGTCTTTCTCTCTCTCTCTCTGTCTCTTTCTCTCCTGTCTGTCTCTCTGTCTCTGTCTCTGTCTCTGTCTCTGTCTCTGTCTCTGTCTCTGTCTCTGTCTCTGTCTCTGTCTCTGTCTCTGTCTCTGTCTCTCATCTGTCTCTGTCTGTCTCTGTCTCTCTGTCTCTCTGTCTCTCTCTGACTGTCTGTCTGTCTGTCTGTGTGTGTCTCTCTCTCTCTGTCTCTGTCTGTCTCTGTCTGTCTGTCTGTCTATCTCTCTCTCTCTTTATATTTCTCTCTAAATGTCTCTGTCTCTGTTTTTCGATCTCTATCTCTATGTCTATCTCTATCTATATCTTTCTATTTCTCTATATATAGCCTATCTCTATCTCTCTCTCTCTATTTATCTCTGTCTGTCTTACTGTATCTGTCTCCGATCGTTTGGCTCTCTCTTTCCCTCTGTCTCTCTATGCGTTTCGGTCACTTGATCTCTTTCCTTTGCCTTCAGTTATCATCCTAATAACTCATCAACAAGATCAGTTCGCGTGATACTTATTTTGATCTTTGAGCTTACTTCCGTTTACGAAGAAACATTCATCGACTCCATCATAACTTCTGACAACTAACCTCCACATTCTCTGTATCTCTGTCTGTCTGTCTGCCTCTGTCTGTCTCCATATCTTCAGTGTATGTTCGCATGTATTTATATACTTATGATATTATTATATGCATCTATGAGTAAGTAGTGTGTTCGTATGTACGTATGTATGTATAATGTATACATGTATGTATATGGGCATGTATGTATGTTATTGTGCATGTATGTATGCAAGTGTGTATGTATGTATGTATTTATGTACATATGTATGCATTATGAATATGTTAGTGTGTATGTGCGTATGTATGCACTATGCATGCATGTATCATGTAAGTAAGTATATATGTGTATATGTAGGCCTATATATGTAGGTAGGTAGGTATTTATGCATGTATGTATGCCGGTCTATGTATGTATGAGAACACTTAATATAGCACACTTTGAGTACCTCACAAAAGTTCTACAGATAATGTAGAACTAGGATTACACAGGCCTCGACTGCAGCCACGTCGTCAAGACCAGTTTAACCATAAGCCTCTTTAGACCGAAGGACTGCATGCAGAGGCTATATATATATACATATATATGTATATATATATGTATTACTATATATATATACTACATGATGATGGACTGCTGAGCATAGATAGGGAACTGCTTGGACTTATGGTCGATTAATTTTCCTCATTACACCAATGAAGCTTAGCCTACATACGGTCCAACAAATGGTTAAATCCCAAGGCTCTTACGTCGCTCGAGCAGACGACTTTCACCCGACCGGAAATGAGACGACATCTACCGGCGGACAAGATCGAAACAAATTGAATGAAGTAGGTAGGAAGAGGAGGAGGAGCCGGAGGAGGAGGAGGAGGAGGAGAAGGAGGAGGAGGTGGAGTAGGAAGAAGAAGAGGAGCAGGAGGAGTAGGAGCAGGAGCAGGAGGAGGAGCATGAGCAGGAAGGAGGAAGAAGATGAGGAGGAGAAGGAGGAGGAGTAAGAGGAGGAAGAGGAGCAGGAGGAAGAGGAGGAGGAGAATGAAGAAGTGGAGGAAAAAGCATACGAGCATGAAGAACGAGAACAAGAAGGTGAAAAGGTGGGAGAGTATACAGGAGGAGAAAGGAGACCGCGAAAGAGGGAGAAGAAAAGAAGGAATGACAATACACCTCTTAGTTCCTAAGCGAAGGTCATTCTAGTTCAGGATTCGACAGGGATTATTACACAATTTTTAAAATATTTGTATATATATATCTGAGAATTTGTGTGTAGTCTTTTTAGAGCAGGTCTCACGTTTTTGACTGATGTCGAAGTTCTAAACCGAACAAGTTTTTTTATGTACGAATTGTGATTGTGCTGATGGAAAAGAGAGGCGGCGCCAGACATGTTTTGTAACCAGGGCATTGTCATACAAGTTACCAGCGCAGGGGACAATTTATGCCCCAGATAAATTGTCGGCTGTGCAAAAACTCTGGCAGCTTTGTGGCAGGGCAATGACCAGGGCAAAGGCTTTTTACCAGGGCATTTGCCCCATGGCTTGCCCTGCTGTAGCGCCGCCACTGATGGAATAGATCTCCATTCCCTGTCTCACCGTAGAGTCGCTGAGATCAACCAGAGAATTAATGCTCTGAGAGTAACATTTAATTGATTGAGTGAAGGATTTCGTATGTTAGCCCCAACTGTTACAGGTGTGCTTTAAAACGTGATGAATTAAGATAGAACGAACGAATGTTCTCCATCGCAGCATCTGTAATCTGGGAGCGCTTTTTGGGCATTGAAATGGCGCTATATAAATTCTCTATACTGTTGAACGAACGAACGACGGTTTGAACAGTTTATCTAGAAGGTAGTTTAGACGTATTTAGGGGGAGTTACGGGTTCTAAGCCCCCGAATAAATAATTGCCGAAAAACACTTAACTTTTCAAACTGACCCTTTACTCTGCGACAATATCCAATGGAACCCCCGAAATGGAAGCACCACGAAATTGTTTCCTGGCTACGCCTTTGGAAGGTATAATTGTAATTGTATTTGTAATTGCACAGTTATATATAAGCTCTTCCAGAGAAAACAAACCAGAGTGGCTCTGACTCCGTCAAAAAGAAAAGCACGATTGATTAGAACGGTGTTAAATGGCTTGTGGAAATGAGGCAAAGAAAGGTCAAGAAGCGCCATTCGTAAATGATATGTCGTCTATGAATTTACCGTATACCCTCCTTCGTATCATGGCCAACAAGAAAGCGATATACGGCACACGGCTTCCCATCGATTCTCATCTGCTTTTGTTACGACGACATCTTCTCACGCGATGTCGTTCACGTCAGACAAAGTAGATCCGTCAAAATCTGCGCTGCCTATAAGGTCCTTATGTATAGACACTCGATCCCTTCACCTGTGTATAGCGGTTCCATTAACGCTGTCGTTACTGAAGTTTGGCGAAGTCGGCCTTCTTCTTCTTCTTTGCCTGGCATTCTTTATGCGCTGCGGCAGGTCTGAGGTGTCGAACGACAATAAATCGTAGCGGTTTAAAAGCTGTTTTGAGAGGTGCCGAAAAGGCGCTAAATCAAGCGTGTTAATGCATTATGTATGCACACATACAGACAGATTTGTGTATGTGTACGCACATACGCCTATGGTGAGTTTACTTTGAAGTGGCGCCAAAGGAATATGCGATCAAACATCACTGCTTACTTCTTCATCATCATCAGTTCCTGACGCCAGTCACTTGGCGACGATGGGTACGAATAAAAGACTTCCATTGTCCTAGGTCATTTGTCAAGTCCATTTGTCGTCCCTTACTGTTAGTATCAACGATCAACGCCCAAAAGACCAAAACAATGACAGTGGGGAAAGGACAGGAGGCACTGGACATCAGATTGGGAGGAGAGGAGCTGGAGCAAGTAACCGAGTTTGCATATCTAGGAGGGCTTCTTACAGAAGATGCCAGATGCACAAAAGACATCAAACGGAGAAGTACTCTAGCGTGTGCAATGTTCGGTAAACTAAATAAGATCTGGAAAGATAAAAGCATATCAACGAGAAAAAAGTTGAAGTTATACGAAACCTTTGTCATACCGGTACTACTATATGGCTCAGAATGCTGGTGCCTGAGGAGGGAGGATGAGAGGAGACTCTTGACGACGGAAATGAGCTGGCTGAGAAGAATAAAGGGCAGGAGCAAAATTGATAGGATTAGAAATGAGGTGACTAGAAGAGAGCTGGGACAGACAGATACAATTGTCGATAGAATAAGGAAGAAAAGGCTAAAGTGGCTGGGACATGTGATGAGAATGGGCAATGACAGATTACCATCGATGGCTTTACACGGATATGTGGAGGGAACTAGGAGTAGAGGAAGACAACAAAAGACATGGATGGATAATATACGGGAGGATCTGGAGAGAATGAAGATGAACATTGCAGAAACAAAGGAACAAATCAAGGATAGAGAATTCTGGAGACGACAAGTTGAGGACTCATCGTTGGCCTTGGCCTGACGGAGGAGAAACAAAGAAGAAGAAGACTGTTAGTATAAAAGTGAAGTTATGTCCACATTGATATTATCTATCCAACGTAATCTTGGTCCACCTTTGTTTCTTTTTCATTCGACTCTTGCAAAAGTTTATCTCTTTTCAAGACACAGTTTAAAATGCACTTATTATGTAACCACGAGCATTAACATTTGCGCTGACAGTAGACAGTTTTGTAGGGCGTCCTAGAAGTAGCTTGCTATACGAACTACGCTAATTACAATTACAAAGTAGTGCACTGTGTGAGAGTTGGTCAACTGGCATTCTCTCTACCTGTCCAAACCATTGGAGTCTTCGTTGAACGATTACTCACTTAGTATACTTACTTAGTACTTTACTTAGTCCGTCGGATGCCGGTCTGCACTCTGCACTCTGCCCTCTGCACATCAGACAATGCATCTTCTCCCTTTGTCTCTGTTCATTGCCAGTCTTTCAGCCTCTTTCCACGACATCTCCAAGCACCTCAAGCCGTCCTTGATGGTCTCCAGCCAGTTCTTCCGTGGTCTTCATCTTTTCATTGTTCCTCAGGATTACAATCATATTATAATACAGCTAAATACATGCAGCATGTATTGCATGGTATAGCATAAAGCATAGCATAATATAAAACATAGTATAGCATACAACATGGCATAGCATATAGCACAGTATATCATAATATTGCAAATAGCATAGTATAGCATACAGGATAAAATAGCATAGCTATCCGGCCTTTAGCGGCATGTTTATGAATCGACAGGGTTAATAAATAATTTAACCTATTAACCTATAGCATCACCAGGAACTCTGAATCTTGTGTTGTTCGCTTCTTTGTATACAGTCGGCCTTCCTCAGTCGAGTTGTATTTTACTGGATGACCTGTACTTTTTATTTAATTTTCTGTTCAACTGGATATTTTCTCTTTTCATTCATTGGGAAATTTATATACCGACACATTTATATAGTCACACACTGACGAGCTCATCGCATCTCATTGTTTCGCCAATCCATCTATTCCGCTTTTCATTCCGCCTTCCCTTTGTCCCTCTATGCTCGTCGCTTTCCAAGGATTAGATTGTTCTTCTATTCTTACCACCGTGCACTCTCTTTTCTTAGCATCCCAAACCAGCGTTTCGTCTCTGTATCCTGCACGTCCACCCCATCTATTTCCACGGTTCAAGCATTCCTCCTTGTTTTCCGCCTCTCTCTGGCTCCCTTCTACTTTTTCCACCTCTCCCTGACTCCCTCCTACTTTCCCATCTAACGTTTCCACGATTCCCTCCTCCCTTTCCACCGCTCCGCGTCTCATCGTCCTTTTCCACCTCTGCCTGACCTCCTTCCGCCTTTCCACAAATCTACGACTCATTCCACTCTTTCCACACGTTCCCATAAACCCGATCCCAATCTGTCTTTCCGTGCATCGTCGCATCGTTTAGTTTTCCCAATTTCGTCCAATTTATCCCGCTCCTCCGATAAACGATACTCTTTTCAGACCGTTCCATATCTATCATCGCTTTTCTCACAGTTTCTATACTGTCATTCCTCCCCACAGTGCTTAACGTATGAATTGATTGCATTATATTAAGTCTCATCCAACGTATATCCAGTGTATACGACTGTGTAGACCTTGTATTTCCGTCAGCGATGCGCCGCTTGGTCGTAATAAAGGCGTGAGATACTTCATTCTAGAAATAATCGCAACTCTAATATATCACTCGCTAATGTCGAAAATTTGTTGTTACTCCACACACGGATCAGTTAGCTACGACAATCTATGCAGCCAGACTTAGAACGGATCCCGCAAATCCTACTATGCCATTTATAATATAAAAACGAAAACACAGATTGGAATTAGGCTACGTTTAATCTAGTTCACATAAAAAATTTGATATAGCGCCCCTTCAAGATATCTAGTCAGAGGAGCTTCTGACCCAACCACGGCTGAAATGATATGCGACACTGTGTTCAAGCTACGCTGTACATCACAATCTTCACAGTCGAGCTCCTTTGATTGGTGTACACTGCGAGAGGTGCTATATAAATTTATAGACAAAATACAATACAGTACAATCTGTATATGTATATACGTGTTCGTGTGCGAGTCGACTTTTTGAATGAAGATCATTCCATCTCTACCCATTTTCCTCCATTTCTCCACCTCCATTTTGTCAGAATGGGAGGGGAAGAGAAGGCGCTTTCCTTGCGTGGTTACAAAGAATGGCAGTGACACAAGAGACGAGCGGTCGCCGAGTCGTCAGAGTTAATTGTCTCAGGCAGAGCATGAGCAAATGCAGGAAACGGAAGTAGACAGTTACAGGGACAGGATGAGAGGGACTGTTTGAGAGAGAGACAGACAGACAGAGACAGACAGAAACAGACAGAGACAGAGAGAGACAGAGAGACAGACAGAGAGACAGACAGAGAGAGACACAAAGAGAGAGACAGAGAGAGAGAGACAGAGATAGACAGAGACAGAGAGAGACAGGGAGAGACAGAGAGAGACAGAGAGAGGCAGACAGAGACAGACAGTGACAGACAGAGACAGAGACAGAGATAGAGACAAAGACAAAGACAGAGAGAGATAGAAACAGACAGAGACAGACAGAGAAAGGCTGTAGCAGCAGAGGGAAAGCGACAGTAACGAGGACAGGCCGAGGGAGAGAGAAATGATTGCGAAAGATGAGACTTCAATTGTTGTCGAAATGATCCTACGATGTCTTGCAAAGCTGGCATTGGTGACTTACAGCCGTAATTATTTTATTGGGAAGGGGTTTATGGTAATGGTAACACTCTGGCACGAAGAGAGGAAGATCAGCACGGACGCGGGATCGCTTCCCGCTACCCTCCCAAAGGTCGACCGACTCCGCCTGATTGATCGACTGACCGAGTTATTTCTTGCTTATTTGATTGATTAATCGATCTATATATCGATACACTTCCCACTCATTCCTTTTACTTTCGATATTTAGTTTAAATTAGTTAAGGTTAGTTAAGATTTTTTATGTTAATCAAGTCAACAACTGTTGTACTAAGTAAAGCATCTTTCGGTCGCCACATATTCTATTGAAACTATATAGAGGTGTCCCTACTTAGCGGGATCATTGATCTCTTCCCTTGTGGCACTCAACAATCCATACTTAAAAGTGCAATCTGATTTGTAATATTATTGTTTATTGTTGTTTGGCTGCAAATAAACGATTGATTGATTGATTGATACGTTGGTTGGCTGAATAACTTACTCGATAATTCACTGATCGACCGATCAATCGATTGGCTGATAGTCTTTGGAAGACATTCAATGCTTCTATGTGATTGATTTCTAGATTTGGTGTCGTGTGCTGTCGTTCTTGAAGATCTACCTGACGAGTACCACTTACTTCTGGATGTTCTTCGAGGGCTACCACCTGCACCGACTGATCTCAAACGCCTTCGAGGCTCCCACATCCATGCTAGGAATCTACCTGGTCGGATGGCGTAAGTAACAGAACGATATCGCTCTGTGGTTGGTTATCCAATCGAAGAACCTCTATAGCGCCCGTATCGGGGGCCCGATAGCGCATTGGATAACACACTGGCATAGAGAGCGAGAGGTACCGAGATCGAGTTCCGTAGGGTCGGACATGCTTTGTAGGCTGCGTCGGAACAAGCGCCGTGTATTGCAGGCTGTCTGTTCTGTTAGTAGTTAAGATTGATGTCTTCTGTCATTTGTGTTCTTGTGAATTGTTTAATTGTCATAACATGTAAATGTACAGCGCAGTGCGTTTGTCAGGCGCTTCATTAAATGAAAAGATATTATTATTATTAGTATTGCAAAAGGCATAAGTGAGTACTTTTCTTGGGGTCCAACATTTCAAGTTACGCCAAATGCACTTTGCGCACCCAGACATCACTCTGCTCTTAAGGTTTACTCTGTATACGTGTCCATATATTTCCTGCATTGTCGTGCATATGTAATTATGTATGTAATAGCTATAGCATATATAGATTATATTGTATTGTATTGTATCTAAAGATTTATATAGCGCCTCTCTCAGAATAACTATTCAGAAGCGCTCTCAGCACCGCACCCCAGGGTAAAAGAAACGTCTTTAAAGAACGAGAGACCAAAATAGGAACAACTAGTCATTAGTTTAGCCCTTAATGAGGGTGGAAAGGTCATTCCAAGTAGAGGGACCAACCACAGCAAATGCCCGGCGTTGAGCCAAGGCAGTCCTAGTCCTTATAGGAACAAAAATATATATTATAGATATAGTAAATGTTATAGTTTTATTGCATCATAGCAGAGACTATACTCGATTACAATCTTGACGAGACCCATTTGTAAAATATGATGTGTTTTATGTGTCAGCATAATCATGCGTCTGTATTATTATTATTATTAATTTTTTGTTAATACTATGCGACGACTACTACTACTGCTGCTATTACTACTACTACTACTGCTACTACTACTACTACTACTGCTGCTGCTGCTGCTGCTGCTGCTGCTACTACTACTACTACTGCTACTGCTACTTCTGCTACTTCTACTATTACTACTATCATTGTAATCATCATTATTATTATCACCTTCATCATCGTCGTCGTCGTCGTTTCCATTAGCTTATCAATTTATTGTGCGTCGGAGCATTCTGACGGTGCATTGCACGAGAGACGCGATCTTTAAAATGTACCGAGAATATCTTCAAAATGTAATGCAAAGAGGAAAACTCCAGATTAGTTATAAGAGCGGAAAGACATATCGATTGTTACCTGGTGACCCACTCTGGACACAGATAGCATCGATTAGACTCTGCTGACCTTTTGATGATTGCGTCGATAACGTCTCCTAATTAGACCTCTGCAGGTTAGAATTGCTTCAGGCATCTAACGCCGCTAATCAAAGTCCCATAGAAATGTCCGACTATCTCGAATAATAATAATATGTCGTCCAGTTTAGCTGGGTGTTGCGAATTCCATAAAGAGATAATTTTTAAGTAAAATACCATGATCAATAGTATCAAAGGCTTTGGCCAAAACACCTGGGGCAATAAAGAATACCACAAAGCGATATATATGCAGTATATATATATAATATTACATATATAATTATATATAATATATTATGCGTGTGTATGTATACAATCAGATTTGTATATATATTTATACTTACGTACAGATATAATTATATGCGTCTGTATATTAATGATATTATATGTATTTATTACAGGGAATGTGTATAATCAGAGAATATGCATATACCCTTAAATTAATTTCAGGTATGTGTATAAACAGGGTATGTATTGTGTATATGCCCTGAAAATTTAGGTTTAGGGTTAGAGGGTTAAGGTTAGAGGTCAGGGGTTAGAGGGTTAGGGTTAGTGTTGGGGTTAGGGTAAGATATACATGAAATATACACATACCATGATTATACACATTCCCTAGGGTATATGTATATTCCCTAGGGTATATACATATTCCCTGATTATACACATTCCCTATAACATGTATATGTAAAACCAAGTGACTGTGAATTTTCTTATATATTCAGTTGTTCCAATGGTTGGATCCATCATCTACTCATCTGTCAGAGGTGCTGTCGATAACACCAGGTAAGCTTATGTTGGTTAGTTACCGTTAACGACACCGTGTTATAACAAAGATGATTAGCGTCGCCCTCCTCCTTTCTCCAGGCTTGGTACTGGCACTGCCAGATTACGAGCAGTGGCGGAGTTGTAAGCTCAGGCATATAGAGCCTCGGACATTATTATATAATAAAACGCGTTCAGCCATACAGGCATATGCAAAACGTATAGACTATATATTTAATTATAATTATTGTGAAATGCCATTAGTGTGACTATACAGGCTAAGTAAACAGTGCTTTTTAAAATTGTAATTTAAAATTAAAGATTTATATGGCGCCACTATGAGAGAGAAAACTAATCAGAGGCGGTCTATATGTGCTGACCTATGAGATAGATGCTAAGTCATTTAGAAAAGAAATTTCATTAAGAAATTTCATTATCAACAGAGATTTCATCATCATTATTATAATTTGTTATTATTATTATTATTATTATTATTATTATTATTATTCATGCCATTATGATACATAAGATCCCACAGGGACTTGCTTAAGATTAAAATTATTGGAAATTATCTTTATTATTTATTATTATTATTATTATTATTATTATTATTATTATTATTATTATTATTATTATTATTATTATTATTATTGTTGTTGTTGTTGTTATTATTCGTCGTTATCGTCGTCGTCGTCGTCATAATCATCATTATTATTATTGCCACGAGACCTCAGGAATTAAAAAATCATCCGGAGAATACAGGAACCCATTCTTGGACGGCTAGAACTCGTCAAGATCCGGCGGAGCAAAGTTGCCTTGGAAGGCAATGGCGTTAAAGCATTGGAACACGATGGCAATACACTGGTTATAGGAGAGAGACAGCGCCCCAACTCTGTTATGAAAAGTAGTCCACTGCTGTTAACCCTCGGGCTACCAAGGGGTGGTTGCCACCCCCTACGTTTTTATGCATAATTTTTTCCCATATGGAATATAATTTTTGCATATTAAGGTAGCTGTAGCAGATTCATTGGCGCACATTTTGAGGTAAACATCATGGTGGTAGCCCACTCCATTCAAGTTATACCTCCCGAGGCACCAGGGGGGGTGGATACCACCCCCCCTTAGTTTTTCGACTAAGGCAATGGCCATTCTTTAGAGGGAATGTGGGGCTTCATTTGCATACCTACATCTTTGTCTTTTGAATACCGGAAGTGATCAAAATAAATAATAATACGCGTAATCTGTGTGAAGTGGCTGAATACAGCATTACAACATAAACCGATATATATGTATGGATATATATGTATGGATGTACATTTATACTATATAAACATGTGTAGGGATGATTGTGTGTATCTTTTATACATAGATTAGTTTCAAAACACACATAATCTTATATTTGTTTATCCAACAAGTACAAAATGTACGCAATAATATAAAATATTGCTAATTAATGTGTTTCGTTGTTAAAAGTGATGTAATTTCGAGGTGCATTCACAAATGTACAACTAAATATACCATTCTGTGCAGAAATGAATGCTGAATCCATTGCTATATTACAATTTATGATATGTGAAACTAAACACGAAATCCAGGGGGAGTGGTGGTAATTACTGGTAACCAGTGTTACAAAAAGCTTGGTAGCTTTAGGGTTAATTGGACCGATAGTCTCAAACGCCAACGGGACAAAGTGGTAGCTTTGTGCGAGATTGCTGTATTTTGCGCAGTTTCTATCTGCTGCTAATTCTTCTTATTATTAGTCCGCATTTATTAAGTGCACTCGCTATGTACTGACCAAGCATCAGTCGATGGCGCTGAGTGAAGGACTTGCTCAAGGGCCCTACACAGTAACCGTCTCAGGGGAGACTTAAACCCGTACTCTCCACGGTATACTATAGGCGAACGCTCTAACAAATCGTCTGCCGTGTCCATAATCAAGTCCTGCGTCCCTGTATATACTGTGTAGTCAGTAAGCAAGACGTATAGCCTTATAAGACCTTATAAGACACACACGTGGTGTGGAGGTTGTTCACCCTCCGCTTCTTCTTCTTTTTCCATCTCTCTCTCTGCGTGGTGTTAATGCCAGTGATTTTTTGCCACGTCCCTTATTCCTTCACTAGACACTGCGATGCTTTTAAGTGGACAGCCTCTGCAATATAATGAAGACTAATAGGCCGGTGTCCCGAGATATTCTATCCCCCTAAAGCATATCCCCCCGGATGGAATAAACCGGTTTAGAGTATCCGGGGGATAAACCATTCTATCCCCCATCGTCATACGCATCACGATAGCCTTGACGAAAATCCTAGTCAAAATCACCAAAAACGAAGTAAATAAATTTCAGGTCGACGTACAAACCAAAGATTTTAACAGGGAGGAAGATGGCCTACTTAAAGAATATTGGCTTGCGCAGTGCGAATGAGGGCGCGCAAGGGTTTCTGGTCTATCCAATGGGAAAGTTCCTATCTCTACAATGTTAAAAATCCATCACTGCCATCAGTTAATGAAGCCGTACTCCTACCGTGTAGCTTCGCTTTGGAAACGGAAAAACGAAATTCCATGATTTCTTTCGCTGGCATTGCCACAGTTAAAGGCTGCACAATAGTGCGGCATGCTACCTAACTTTCTACTCGGCCAAAATGCTCAATGCTACAAAAACATTGCGTATAAAACCACTTTTAACAGATGGATTTTAACATTGTAGAGATCGGAACTAATCGTTTTTCCCATTGGATAGACCAGAAGCCCTTGCGCGCCCTCATTCGCAGTTTTCTTATTAGTGGTTCATCTTCCTCCCTGTTAAAATCTTTGGTACAAACTAAAGATACGCAACTTAAAATATTTTATGTGTACAATAAATCCAAACAGTACGACTGAATACGCTTAGAAACCGCCAAAAATGCAAACTAAACCGAATACTCCATTTCGCTAAGAAGGATACTCATGTATGAGGGGGATACTCTATTTCATTCATTCATTCATTCATTCATTCATTCATTCGGGATTTATATAGCGCCCCTTCAAGGAAACTACTCAGAGGCGCTCCCGACTCCAACGCGCCCAAAAAGAACAGTTTTAAGTTTAGTAAGGAAAGTTTCAGGCAGACTCCCAGGGTGTAGACGCAGCTCTAGAGGAAGACCATTCCAGATCATTGGGCCTGCCACAGAAAAAGCTCGGTTCTGCATTGTTGCAGTACGAGCAAAAGGAACCATAAGAACTCCTTTTTCTGCGGAGCGTAGGAGGCGACTATTTCGTGACACCGATTTCGGTGAATCTCTAAATAACATCATCATCTTGGCTACAACGCGTTTGAAGTATAATAGTTGTATTAAGTTGCGTTTTATAAATATTCTTATGGTGATAATAATCAGCAGCTTCAAGTAAGTAAGTGTATTCTTTAATGTGACCAGCTGCCAAACAGCATTCTGGTCAACAAGCATCAGCATATAAATTCACATAAGAACTTAGACATCAAAATCTATCTAGGAACAGTGTGATTATGAGACACGACTATTTAGCATGCGAACAACATTCCAACTACATCTGCAACAACAGCAACAACAACAAATAGAAACAAGTCGGTTGTCGGTTGCATAGTCTGAAGCAACAACGCAACCTGATTAAGCATGCACAGATGAGAAAAGGGAAGACTCAGCACGACCACAGAGGTCATCTTCTGGTCGGCAGGCAGAAACTTGATCCGTAATATTTTCCGTATTATTGAATTAATACGCGAGCGTTGACCAGCATCAGCAAAGCCATACCACGAAGGCGAGGCATAGAGGAGGCGTGCCAACGAGGTGCCCGAACTACATCATAAAGGCGCGTCCCCGCAATCTGGATGCGTATCGCATAGAGCGATTGGCTAGCCTTAATACAGTTCAGACTAGAGTAACGCGGGGGAGACAATCTCGTTCCCATCCGCGCCCTCGCAACAAGTAAGTCTTCCCCATCCTCGCCCCATCCCTGCATGGTTTGTCCCTATCCCCACCCTATCCCCGCAGGACGACATCACATTACCCGCAAAGAGTTTTCACCAATTAAAATTTAAGAAGAAAAACAATTTTTAGCTTACAAAGCTATTCGTGTTGCTGATTGCGTAAATGAATAAGACATAGGCTACGCAAAAAAACAGATTTTCTTATCGACGGTGTGCATTAACCAAGCCCTGACTATTTCTGACTAGTAGGCATCAGGAAATGAAAAATCCCTCTAAGTTCTCAAGTTCTTAACATCACCCTGGACTGATTTGAGATTGTACTTGTAGCTGTATAGAACTATAGCAGTTACGATTACCGCGGTTTTATCGCCGGCTCATTCCCCATTACCGCGGTATTAGCGCTAGAGTAAGCCCCATTACCGCATTCCCCATGTCAGTATCTAGTTCAGCCACTGCCCCGTGAAGGTCGCACCTTAGTCGAATGACCTTTTTACCTCAGGATGACGCATGTGAAGGGTTTCCATGACGTATCCAGGACACCAGTTGCGTTCAACTTTTTTTTATAAAGATCACTGACTAAGAGTTCGACGTGTGTTAACGCTTTCGGATGAAATACACGCTTCGCATATTAAGCATCCTTTACAAGAAGCTCACTGCTTAATCGTTTCTAATTATAATGGATGTTCTGTCCCACTGAGAGGCTACTGCTCCGTGCACTGTGAGTAATATAGCACGAATGGGTGCGCGGTTGTCTGGGGTTTAGTGAGCTGCATGGACTGTCAACCGCGCGAGAGGCAGATTCTAATCGAGTAGCTAATTAGATTAGATTCTAATCGATTAGACAAACAGTTAATTCTAATTCTAATCGATTAGCTAATTAGATTAGATTCTAATCGATTAGACAGTTAATTCTAATTCTAATCGATTAGCTGCAAGATATTGCTAATTTTAATCCTAATGGATTAGCAATTTAACTAATCATGCCCATCTCTGACGGTCTGACCCACAACTGCATGATCTGTGACCAAGACTGTAACCTATAGACTAGCGTGTTGCACTGTACAGCCTAAAGTAAGTGTCGAGATTTGTCTAAATATGAATATATCCCGTCTTAATTCGTCTTTTAAGGCCTTCTTAAGCAGAATGGAACGGACAAAACGAAAGTTATCGTTTTAAAACTTCACGACTTGGAAGACGATACGAATGACATATTTCATGTTACTGGCCTGCGACATCTTTTCCATCTTGTAATATTCAACAGAATAATAAATCCTAATCTACAGAGGAATATGACTAAAACAGTCACAGAGTGCTTGCAGACAGCATCAGGTTTGCATATAATAAAGATATATCTCTGCCGAAACTCGTGGGAGACATGAAGATACATGTCTGCACTGTTAAATAGATGACGATGACGATAGCTGCTGGTTCTCTCTCTCTCTCTTTCTCTTTCTCTGCCTCTCTGTTTGTGCTCTGTCTGCCTGTCTGTATGTTTCTGTCTGCCTGTCTATCTGTTTCTGTCTGTCTGTTTCTGTCTGTCTGTCTGCAATTGGTATAATAAAGGATATACTTACTTACTCTGTCTGCCTGTCTGTATGTTTCTGTCTGTCTGACTGTCTGCCTGTCTGTCTGTCTGTGTCTGTCTATCTGTGTCTGTCTGTCTGTGTCTGTCCCGTCTGTCTGTTTCTCTCCAACGACCTGTGTATGCTTACATTTGCTCGTTAAACATTCTACAGATTTTCATCTCTTTATTTCAGTTGTTGGACTAGAAGCGCTGGATATCTGCAGTGGATCATTTATCTCCCAAACTTGATCTGCCTTATCGTAAGTCCCAAAGTGCGCTTCTTTGTCAAACTTCTGCGTAGTTTTCAGCTGCAGGATATAATATATAGAAACGCAGAACGGAGTCTACTGAAAGGCTATACTGTGGCTCTTGTATAGCTAATAAGTCTGGAACAAAAGGTGCATGCATTCATGTATACATGTATACATGCGTACATGCGTACTTACTTGCATACATGGATACATACATACATAGATACATACATAGAAATCTAAGTGCATCTTCACTTGGCGGCTGACTATCCGCGCCTCAGATTCACATTTTGGTGTGACCTTGCGCGCGTTACAAATTTATTTAATAATAATAGATACATACATAGATAATACATGCATAGGCGCATGGGACATGCATACATATATACATACAGACATACATACGTGCATACGTACATGGAAGCTAGCATAATAAGCATATATACACACACATGCATATAGACACACGTGCACACAGAGTGCAATTGCAATTGTAATTCCGATCATTCACAGATAATCATCAGCAGTATAATTCTAGGCTGCTTTACAATGTCAACTGTCGGTGTAGGCCTAAGTACTAAGAGTTACATGGTAAATAGAATTTCAGCTTCTTTAAACTTAAACACTCTTCCTGTACAAAGACAGCTTCAATTCTGCGTATATGTCCACATTTTTCCTTTATGAAATTGGAGATATTCACTCGTTCAATCATTTCCTGTGGTCGGTCCATATTTCTGGAATAGGTTGCCTAGCAACCTCCGTAATGAGCTACTTGGTCTTTCTTTACCTCTGTCCCGCAAGCGTTTGAAAACCATTCTTTTGATCGTGGTTTGGAGTTGTCAGGTCGGGAGTGCCTCTGAGGAGTTTCTCTTGAAGTGGCGCTATATAAATTTACGATTATGATTGCATTAATTCAAAAGAGTTATCAAACGCCTGTCCAGAAAAACTACCTAAAGGCGTTCCAAGTCGAACTCCGGCGGAGAAAGACCTATTTTCAAAGGTTTCCATCAAATGCATGCAGAATCGATAGCTAAAAAATCCACGGAGAATTGACTGAAATCATAATGTTTGTTTTTTTGGTGTGGGTGCGCTCTGCGTGTGTGCGAGAGTCCGCCAACGGTGGCTATTCCATTTGAGCATCATTTGCTCATCATTTGTACTTAGTGAACTCTGAGCATCATTTGGTTTATTTCAAGCAATGTTTTTGAGCAATTGGAGAAATTTAAAGGCGCTATATTATTCTTCAGGCAAATCTCTTGTTCCTGTGCAACATTCTACGGACGCTGATGTTTCAACTGCACGCTCACCCACACGAACCGAGCAACTTCAGGTAACGACAACGAAGACGATCATGAGTGTGACAAAGATGATGATGACGACGACGATTAGGTTGAATATGACGATGATGACACGATAAACAATGCTTTTCCATGACAATGAAGAACACATCAGAGACAAACGGTGACGGTTAAGATTATGGATTATGTAAGTGATGACAACGAAAATGATGACTACCACGACTATTGTTGTGACGACGATAATGATGACAAAGGTAATGATGACAATAGTGATGATGATGACGATGATGATGGTAAAGATGACGATGACGATTGATGACGGCAGTGCTGATGATGATGATGATGATGATGATGATGATGATGATGATGATGATGGTGGTGATGATGATTATGACAAAGATAATGATGATAACGATGATGATTATGATGACCGTATCGATGACAAAGATGATGATGATGGTGATGATGATGATGATGATGATGATGATGATGATGACAATAACGATGATGATGATGATGATGATGATGATTGTGACGATGATGATGAATCAAGACAGACAACTGCAGTGAAAGAGGCTTTTCAAGTTGTGATTGATATTTCGATTGAAAACAGTGGGATAACAAAGGGAAATGAGAAAAAGAAAATTCCTGCAAATGTTATTTGAAGCAACTGTAATGTTTTTCAGACGTTACCCTCGCAACCCGACCTACATACATACATTCTCTATTCTATTACTCATGACACAGTTACATAAATTTTCTTTAAAGGTATGTCGCTACTACGTGATCCAGAGACTCAGAACATCCATGCCATCTGGTAACTGTCGACGGGAACCCCTTGGCTTGGTTCTACGTGCAAGCGTGGGCCTGCCGCTGACTGTTCTAGTTTACTGCGCATTGTTTTGTTAATCAATGCAATATTCCAGTTCTTAATGCCATCGACACCACATAGGATAACGCAGAGAGCGCCTGTGACTAGTTTACTGCTGATCGGCGCTATATAAATAATCAGTTACAATTACACAGTTACTGTTCATTATGTTTAGACGTGGACTAAAGGCTGGTTTCATGTTGATTCCTCTCTTCGGGATCCAGCTCCTGCTGACGATCTACCATCCAGACGTCGGTCAGAGAGGAATGAGGGTCTTCGAGGTGTTCACATTCACTGTCACTCACTCGCAGGTATAGACCACGTGTGTCTCATTCTGGACTCCAGTATTGGCGCTACATAAATATCTGATTGTCTGTCTTATTGCATCGGTATATCATGTCTGAGAACCAGCATTAAGGGAATAAGCAAGGCAGAGAATGAGAACAATAATAATCGTCGTTTACTTGTTTCAAACTGACATGAACGCAGTATGATTACAATTCATAGTATGAACGGATGATTACAAGTTATTGCAGGAGTCGAATTTAACTGTATGGCAGCCATGCAAGACGTCCATCACGTCCTGCTGCTCATTTTATCAACGTCATTTGGCGAATGAAAGGCTGAGTCGACCTTTGTGGGAGTAGCGGGAAGCGATCCCACGTCCATGCTGATCTTCTGCTCTTCGTGCCAGAGTGTTACTATTAACATAAGCCCCTCTCCAGAGAGGAAGAAAAAGACGGGTGATGCTCAAATGGATAATGGCGGATGGATACCGTACCCCGAAACTGAAAAAGGAAGCCCATCATCGATAGGAGTGGCATTACAGAAGCGCCTCTGAGTAGTTTTCTTGAAGGAGCGCTATACAAATATTCGACATGAATGAATAGACGTTTGAACTGGCCCTGCAGGAGCAATGAACTTGAATAAGACGAAAGAGATACCTCGAATTTTATAGTTCAATTGCAATTCCTTGTTATCCTTACTCTAGCAAAACGACGTCCACAGTGCTCTATATATTGCATAGCTTTAGGAAATCTATTTCCCTTTCTCTCTCCTACTGTCGTTTGTGTTATGTACGTATACCTGTCATTGAGCGCCTCTGATTGGTGTGCACTGTGAGAGGCGCTTTATAAATCTTTAAATACAATACAATTCTTACTCTACATATTGCATACCTGTATCTATTTTCCCTGTCTCTCTCCTACTGTCGTTTGTGTCAGGCAAATGCGAATTTTCTCAGAACCAGATAAAAACTGAGTCAAGCAAATTTAAAAGATTTACATTTACGTGAACGAGAGAAGGAGAAAGTTGGAAAACAGACGACATACGTGTATGTTATGTAATGTAATGTTATCGAACATTTATATAACGCCGCTTAAAATCAGCAGCCATAATTATGCCATAATTATCATGCAGGCACACAATGTGATTATATATTGTTGGTCAATTACTGCTTGTTGAGATAATTAATTGGCGTAGTTCAGTGTGATTCTCGTTAACGATAACGATAACGAAAATGTTCGTTAACGAAAATAAAATGATTTCGTTAACGATAACTATAACTATAACTAAAAATGTCATTAACTATAACTATAACTATAACGAAAATAACACTAACGAAAATTCATCTTTATTTTCGTTAATGCAAAAAAATAAAAATAGGAAATGCAATATATACGAATCGAAATAAACGAGAACGAAAATGCGATATTTGTATTATACAATTTGTCAGTTACTTTGGAAACTCGTGTATTCATGAAGCTGAATGCACCCCAGGCTTCAAAGGCTTTCAAAGCTCTGAGCAAATTGTGAAACAGCGTGTTAATACGCACAAATTTGCTTATAGCCTTAATTATTGTAAATAAGTAGTAACTAAAATTAACTAAAATAAAAATCCATTAACTATAACTATAACTATAACTAAAAAATAATACTAACTATAACTATAACTATAACTAAAATAAAAACCACTAACTATATATAACTGTAACTATAACTAAAATAAAATCTGTAAGGAGAATCACACTGGCGTAGTTAAGCCCAGATCATATTATATAGTTTAAAATATAAAAGATCTTCGACCCGTGGCTTTATGGTTGTTACAGCATGCGCTCCGCTACGGCCCACTCTAGGTGCTTTGCCCGTGTTGGCCCATCAGCTTGGAACTCTCTTCCCCATCAGTCTCTTCGCCTTGAGTTACTAGCCCTCTCTCCCTTCCCAGTTCTGTAGACGTCTTAAGACTTTCTTGTTTCCTGATGCAGGCACTGACGCAGGTTGAGAGCGCTGCTGATTTTTGAGCGGCGCTATATAAATGTTCGGTTACTATTACAAAGTTTAGCTATTTCATGGCTTCTAAGTTCGTTGCATTTTATTTCTTTTCTTCTTAACAGGGCATCTGTGTTTCACTGATATTCTGCTTCTTCAACGGCGAGGTACGGTAGGTCACATACATACATACATACATACACGAACATAGTTAAACATACATACATACATACATACATACATACATGCACACATACATAATACATACATACACATACGAACATAGTTAAACATACATACATACATACATACATACATACATACATACATACATACATACATGCACACATACATACATGCACACATACATACATACATACATACATACATACATACATACATACATACATACATACATACATACATACATACATACATACATACATACATACATAAATACACAGATGCATACGTACATACACACAATCAATCAATCAAAAGTTTTATTGCAACCAATTGTAACAAATAGACAAGCAGAGTACTTACACTAATTAAACATAAAATTGGCTACAAAGGAGCCCCAGAAGGGATCAGAATCCCGCTGAGTAGGGTCACCCATGTAGCGATATTCACGTACTAATGTTATGACAACCGATGAAAATAATAATAGTCATTAATTAATATGGTTATTCACACAATAGATAACTAAAATTTATTTATTTAAATCAGTTCCATTAAGGACTTAACTAAAGGTTAACTACAAACGGTCATATGCACAAATTAAGTAGAGTAGCAATAACACTGTTGATGAGGAAAGAGCGTATTCTATTTTTAAATTCCTGAAGATTCTTGGAGAGACGGATCTCCAGTGGGATTGTATTCCATAATAAGGAGCCGGAAGATTTGATATTAAACCTACGAGTGTTGGTGCGAGCCTTAGCTGCAGTGTTTCCGTTAGAGTCCAAAAAGAGGACGTATTGACGCCATGACCTGGAATTTTTTGGGGCGTAGCTCATTTCTTTCGGCTATCACACCGAAAAATTTGGATGTTTTGGACGTATTTTTACGGACGTGAAAACGGCCATTTGGGGGTTAACGGACAACACTTCTTAGCTGGCCGATACGCGGTGGAATCTCTAGTATAGTAAGTATGTGTGTCAGACCCAGTGGAAAAGTGGCCCCTAAAGACCGGAGGAAGTAAATTATGTTCGAAGCGGTAAATGAATTCACCAATTTGGAGGGCCCTAATCTGATCGATTCTCAATAGCTTGTACTCCCAATAGACAGAGCTAGTGTGTTCACCTCTAGGAATGCCAGCAATCATACGCACAGCCCTCTTTTGTAGTACTACTAATTTTCGGAGCCTAAATTCGTATGTAGATGACCAGATCATATTGCAACAGGCTAAGTACGGAGATACTATAGGGTGTTAATACAATTGAAGTCTAACAGGTTTAGGGAGTATATAAGAGGTCCTGGTTAAACTGCCAAAGTTCGTCGCTATTTTAGTTGAAATGTGGTTAATGTGTTGGTTTCATGTTAGTTGCTGATCAACATGAACACCAAGGAACTTTGTGGACTCAACCTGAATAATAGGAACATCATTTATTACAAAAGATAAATTATCCCTGGGACTGACTTTCCTATGTGATTTAAACAAAATAAAATTAGTTTTATCTAGATTAAGTGTGAGTCTATTAGCGCAAAACCAGTCAGCAACACTGGTTAACTCAGTATTACAAATCTTTACTAAAATCTGCCATGATTTTTTGGAACAAAAAACATTCGTATCGTCTGCAAAAAGTATGAAAAACAAAGTGGCGGAAACATTGGCCAAATCATTGATGTATAGAAGAAACAGTAAGGGTCGACGACACAGATGCATACATACGCAGATATGCACAGATACATACACAGATACATGCTCAGATATATATACATACACGTACATACATAAATTCATAGTATCCGATCATCAGCGCCATCTTTCGTCTTATATTAGCCTCATCATTTTCCATCCTACACATAATGACACCCGTTTAAACTTGATAGGCCTACATGTCAGTCTATAATTATTAGGACCGACTCCATAGATACTTTACTTTTATGACCAAAGCTATATTAAGCATCTTCTTGTAAACGATGTGTATTAGCGTGCGTATAGCTCGAGGCCGGATGGTCATCATTAAACCCTAACAGATGCGAAATCTATTAGAACCGCCGAAGCCTCGTTCGTACGTCTGGTTACTAAGAGAACCACAGGAACCGGTTAATTGGAAGTTCCGGAAGACGCTGGAAAACCACCGACGGGCATTCAGGATTTCCTCCGCCTTTTAGAATTGATGCAACGAATGAGGAAAATAATTAGACCGAATTATTCTGGGTTTCGTGTTCAAGAAGTCTCTAATGGACGCTAAATTCATGAAACTTCTCGTTTCGTTTAAACGCCTCTTTGGTAAAGGGAAGTTCGAAATTACGGTAACCGTTCTATGAAGTAAATTGACTGAAAGCTAACAAACTGCCATTAAACCACAATTACACTTGTTTTGTAGTGTTCAGTTAGGCTATAAGCGCAAACCTTTACTTAATTGTTTGTAATTTTAATGTCAGTATCGATAATATGCCATATATCTGTATCTTACGTCTTGCTCAATTTGATTTGAATATTTGAGCGGCGCTATATAAATCCCCAATTGGAATTGCAATTACAAGTACTCGAGCGGCTTGGAAGTTATCCATCGAGTGTATATTACACTCCTTTACCTTTTCCAGGAGTGTACATTACACTTATTTTCCTCTTCCAGGAATGCGTATTGCACGTATTTTCCTTTTGGAGGTGTGTACATTATACTTCTTTACCTTTTCGAGGAGTGTGCATTGCACTTCTTACCTTTCCCGGTC
The DNA here is from genome assembly GCA_020284085.1 of Aporrectodea caliginosa. Lineage (NCBI taxonomy): Eukaryota > Metazoa > Annelida > Clitellata > Crassiclitellata > Lumbricidae > Aporrectodea > Aporrectodea caliginosa. The sequence continues at coordinate 191,946 of JACEVL010000127.1, read as the reverse complement.
ATTTTACAATATAGCTCTAGACATGTCGGAAAATATATTGGCATATTATCTCGAAAGAAACTTGTGAGTTACCTCAGACTATTCCTGTACATCTGTACTGTTCGCTAATCCGCCCTTCCGCTTTTATTGCAATATATCTTGGACCTCACATTACCAATCTCGCTTAATGCATCTGATGATTTCACAGAAACGTGTCATTGGTATTATCTGTGAATTTGCAATACAGTTCATTACCAAATCATAGTTTTTGGCCTCAGTATATAGCGCAAATAAGCCATTAACAAATTGCAGTTCGCTATTCGTGATCACTGGACCAACTGTATGGACTTCTTTCCCCGATGATTTAACTAACCTAGTTATCATGGCATACACCAGTTTAGAATCACGCAAAGTGCTACATTGTATTGTATTGTATTGTATTTGAACACTTGTTATAGCACCCCTACCAGATTTCCCATTCAGAGGCGCTCCCGACTACTGCGCGAACGCTGAATCGGAGTTTCACGCCGAAGCGCATGAGCAATTGCGAGTGAAGGACTTGCCCAGGGTCCCTACGCGGCGACTTTGAGGTGGATTCGAACCCGCAACCCTCCAGCTGCAAGGCACCGAACATACCCTTAAACCACCGCGCCCCAGTTGTATTGTGATGTGTTGTATTGTGTGTTGTATTGCACTCCACGTTTATAATGCGACCGAGCCACCCGCAGTAAAGATCCGAGAAATTAATCTCTGATAAACCGACCCGACCGGGAAGCGAACCCGAGGCGCCGGGGTGACGAGCAGGCTACCAACCCACTCGGCCACTCAGGATCCTTATGTTGGCCACATTCCATCTGCAAATACGCCACTCCCTGACGTTACTTGCTGACTATTCCATTTGCTGCCAAAGACTACTTTCTTACGCTTGATCTGCGTCAGGAGCGCCTCTGAGTAGGAATCTTGAAGGGGCGCTAGGACTTAGGCTATATAAATTCTGACTGACTGAATGAATGATTGATTGATTGACTGATTGATTGATTGATTGATTGATTGATTGATTGATTGATTCGGGAATTCCGCTAACGTTGTTTTGAGGAGAACGTTTCAGATAAAGCTGCATTTGCACCATTAATGAAAACTGATTTAACGTGTAACAGTTAAAACTGATTAGACGTTAAAATCTGTTTTAATTAAGTTATCTCGTGACCCGAGTATCGGAACCGGTTGTCCATTTAGTTTCAACTTTGAATGCCTATTAATATTTTGTTTCTGTTGACTGTAACATCGATTGTTATTTGATGTTCAAATAACAAAGGGCTTAAATCGGTCGAAATTACTTCTATTAATCGAATTAATTGGCAGTTTTAGCAAACATATCTGTCAGTTTCGTTCAGCTTTCGTAAGCCTTGCCGTTTTATCTCTCTGACTAGAGCCGGGATCGATAGGATTAACAACTCCGTTTGTCGCCCATTATAATAATAATAATAAAGTAATAATAATATTCTTTATTGAAACAATCCGGTTGACAAACCGCAACTGGTTACAGTGTACAGTTATGCAATTGAAACAATTCACAAGAACACAAATGACAGAAGACATAAATCTTAACTCACTAACAGAACAGACAGCCTGCAATACACGGCGCTAATAGCAATCCTACAAATGCATGTCCGCCTACGGACTCGAAGTCGGTACCTCTCGCTCTCTATGCCAGTGAGCTATCGACCCCTCTAATGCATGTCCATTGTCCATGCCAGAAGTAAGATATAGTCCGCTGAAGGGAGTTCAGTTCTTCCTGAATGCCATCTGTTGACTAAATTATGTATAAAGTCTTAATTCTAACGCAGTTGATCTTGTGTATCTAGTGCTCATCGTTTTTGTGTCAGGTGGTTGAATCCCTTCCACCCCCTGTTTGCAGAGCCCCAAATTCGGTAAGTATGCATGCGTCCACCTAGGGAATGTAATTTCCTTATCAAAGATTTCAGTGTTGAAATATGCGTAGGGCCTAATAGTATTACGGCTATAGAATCTATTTGTTATTTACAGGTTTTGGCTCAGTTTCGTCGCATATTGTTTCACCTTTGAATGCCTATGAATATTTTGTTTCGGTTGACTGTAGGCCCTGACATCGATTTTTTTATGTTCAATAAATGACATTTCACTCTTTGCTCTCTGACAGTGCCAGTCCCGAGCCTGGTTAAAAGAGGATGGCGACGTTAATGATCTTTGTTATCACACAGTGTCGTTAAACTGAAACAACAGCTACTACAACTGCCATTCAACTCCCTCTGTTACTAGATATTATGTTCAAATTCGGAAAGTATGCCCGAAAACAGGTCCATTGGCTTTTATGCCATCCGGGGATGAGTGAGGACAATTGTGGGTGAGCAATTTGTCCAAGGTCGCTACGCAGTGACTTAGGGTAGAATCTAACCTGCGACCTTCCGGTTACAAGGCACAGTACATACCACTATAGGCCTACCACCGCGTCCATAACACCACCGAATCCACCTAGCGAATACCATTTGCCCATCAACGATTTCAGTGTTGAAATAGGCGTATTGGGTTTCCTTGTACAGCTTGAATGCTCCATTTGCAATTATTTACAGGTTTTGGCTCAGTTTCGTCGCATTCTGCCGTGCGCACGCAAGAGAGACGATTGGTTGGGAGGAGCGTCACATGGCACCCACGTGACCATGGCCGAAACGAGGCGCGATGACGTCGTAACCGTGACGACAGCCAATGAGGTGACGTCACGTCTCAATCATCGAGATCCCGTCGACGACTACGACAGTTACGGTGACGCAATTCAGATGAAGGAACTCGGGGTGAAAGGTCAATGCGATGGGACCGGATACCAAGCCGTCCCGTCGAAGGCCGTTGATTGAGAAAACCCCACTGGATCGAGGAATTTTTGATTGATTCGAAGGGCGGGTATAACGAGGATCGTACACGCAACGACCCCATTAGATATCGAGATCGTTCAATGCGGATGGTGGTATATCTCTGCAATCTTCGTACTCTGTATAGTATTTGAATCTGAAATGGTGATCAAGTGGAAATGCTGCTGGTAGGCGTTTGTGAGATCAGCTATACGTTGCCTGGGTTTTATTCCGCATAGGAGTCGGTTTTCCAGAAGTCAGCCGCTGGTTTCCAGATTAGATTTTTATAGCGATTTGCAGGGCAGCGTTAATTTGCAAGCAATTAGACAATGTAGACAGAGAGACAGAGACAGAGAAATAGATATATAGAGACAGATAGACAGAGAGGATATATTATAGATAGAGATGTAAATATATATATATATAGCGAGAAAGAACAGACACAGACAAACAGACAGACAGAGAGACAGAAACAGAGAGAGATAGAGGAAGAGAGAGAGAGAGAGAGACAGACAGACAGAGACAGAGAGTGGCAGAGAGACAGAGACAGTGACAGAGAGAGAGAGATAGAGAAGAGAGACAGAGAGTGGCAGAGACAGAGACATAGAGAGAGACAGAGAGTAGCAGAGAAAGATAGAGAGACAGAGAGAGACATACAGAGACAGACAGACAGGCAGACAGGCAGATAGAAGCACACGTAGAAGGACGAACAGGATTGAATACAGGCTACAGTCATGTCCTTCGTATTAAAAATACTCGAACTGAAACGCATGTTCCTCTGAACATAAAGGACCGAAGATTTACAAGTTTTTATCAGCCGGACAAACAGTTTCTTGAATGTTGTTTCTGTGTCATTTCGTGCATGGCAGAGACTCAAGTGTTTGCCTGCATAAAAGGGAGTAAATTTTGAATATCATGATTTATGATTAAATACACTTTCGGATTAGGAATTCGAGGTAAAGACTAGGGTTAGGATTATGTGCGTCCTCAAACAGGAGCAAGATGGGGAACTTGTTCCTCCTGGAATTGGAATCTGAAATATGTTGGGCCTTTTTGTCCCGCAGCACGCCGTGGAGATGTTGCAGTTTTAATATTTTGTCCCTCCTGTGTATATGTCTGTGGGCTCCCATGGATAGAATATGCAGTCCGGATTAAGATTAGAGTATTGGAATCGTGTATTAGGGTTGCATCTCGGTGTAAAGATCTGGTAGGCCAAAGCCAGTTTGGAACTGGGTGAAGCTTCTCGTTCTTGCTAGAAAGATCTTGGAGCAGGCTAAGATATACACTCCATTGTTGTGTAAGTCGTGTGTTGTTCTTGTCAACAAAGCAAAACAGTCGCTCCACCTAGCGGGAGGATCGATAAAGATCAACAGTAGTTGATACAGTGACACCGTTGTATCATTTAACCCCATTGTATTTATAAAACAACCTCGCTGATTGGGCAGACAACTTCGTCGAAACAGCGCCACCAAGAGGTCGGTATATTGTAAGTATACCCTAAATGAATCAGTCACGTCTGAGTTTACTGAAAGATGTAGTATTGGCTAATCGATAACATTGTCGTTTAATGTCTGGGTATGTTTTTTTTATTTCCAACATTCTCGAGTTTACTTCTCAATGTATTGCGAAAACCGAACAGACATTGCATAATTATTGCATAGCGTGTCATGTTTTATAACAGTTTTCGTGCAAACTTATCAGAGAGCATACTTAGACTATACAGTCATACTTAGGTCTAAGACGCATTTTGGAGACCGAGCCTTCTCAACCGCCGGTGTTGGAACAATCTTCCTGTTCGATTCCACTCACTGATTCAGTTGACTCATTCAAGTCAAAGCTTATCTGTTCACGAAAGTATATCCCGAACTAAAGTTAGTTCTGAAACGGCGACCTTGTAACGGCATGGCTGTGTTGTGGCGCCTTAGAAATTGTCGGTGTTATTAATATTGTTATTATTATTATTAATGGTGCTTATCATAGTTATAGGTTTGTCCAAAACTGGCCTATCCAAAACAGATAGACCTGTATGTGTCTTCAAATTTTCTTAGATCAGAGTCGTATGTCAAACGCTTGATCTTATACAATTGTATCGCACTGCATTCTATTTGTCAATTTTTATAGCGCCTCTCGTAGAACAAACTAATCGCAATGGTAGGCCCTGAAACTGTTAAAGCGCTACATAAAACCTAAGCGCAGGGCACCAGCTTATTCAAGAGCGCTGCACAGCGGGATTTCTAGAGACAACAAGTGAAGAAGAAAGTCTGGTTGGCAGAAGACCAGAGAGAAAAGCAAAAGACAGACAAGATGATACGATAGGCTAGATGCTGAGAGAAATTGGAAGGCATGGATACGAGTGAATGGATCAAGGTTAGATTTCTTGAAAGGATGATCCATTACTTTTCCAAGGACAGTTTGAGGAGTCAAAATGCAGGTGCTTGAAACAGACGATGGTGAATAGGTTGTCAGATACATGGTAAGCCTAAGGAAGACGCAGAAAGCCGGAAATTAGGACAAAGGAGGACGCATTGAATGCTTCACATCCAGACTCCGAAGTCAGGTTTCTTCCTAAGAAACAAAAAATAGCACTTTGACCATAGAGTCTCATAGACAGTCCATAGATACATTGTTGAAACATTACTCAGATCATGGGCTAAAAACGTGTGGAAGAAATAGAGATGCAATATAAATAAATAAGTTAGTAGATTGGACCGTTAGCTTGGTAAGGCCCGAAGGTAACTTAGGGGCAACATGTGTAAAAGTCGTTAAAACTGCCATGAAATAATAGCCAATAGAACAATAGAATAAACATATAAAATGCCGGACATTTTCCAGTTTTTTAGCTTTGCCTGCCGGACAGAGGACATGAGGCCAAAAAGGAGGACATGTCCTCTTTTTGCCGGACGTCTGGCAACCCTAAACTGAGGAATGAGCGACGGATGGTTAGAAAAATGGAGAATTTGCTGAATTTGCACCCCACTGGTGACTCTTATAGTATACTGTGCATTGTTTTGCTAATTGATGTTATAAGCTTGCTTAGTCTAGAACAATTTTTAAGTAGGACAAAATCGCTGAACATCTATGGTTTTCTAAAAAATTTACCTAATTTTCAACTGGTCTAGATTCTCTTTAACGAGGAACGTCCAAGATTTAAGAAAATCGTTAGACGTTACAAGAACATTAAAGTCCATATGAATTTCGCTGCATTTATATATATTTCGCAGGTAATTGAGCTACAGTAACAGCTCTATCCCCCATTCACATTTTAGGTCCTACATATGGCTATAATCACTCATGCGGTTCGGTTGCTGAAAAGCTGATGGATCGTAATGATTTGGTAATTCATGAGCAAACACAATAACAACAACAGTTATCCAGCAACAGGACAGTCTTCGAACCCGGGACGCCTTGGTGATGGGCAAATACATCATAGGCCCATAACAATCTGACAATGTACTGATCAATGTAATATTAATTGAATAACAAATATCTTCTACATCACTATCCCTACGCGCTGTATCGACTTCTATAACCCAGATTTCGTTACTTTGTTTGACTTGCTTAGCACACCTGAGACAATGCGTCATACAGCCCAGATGTATACTATACATGTACGTCTACCTAAGTGTAGGTAGGTCTCTTTATGACTGTTGTCGTCAGGTGTCGCTGGCTAAATATGAACATCTTTAAATAGCACGAATAGAATGAGGGACAACCAGATACGTGCATACTCGTATCTGGTGTTTTTATGCGGCGCCTTTTCAGATATGCTCACAGGATATAAACAAAGAACGTTGACAATATACGAGTTTCGTGGGTAAATTGACAATCAAACGTCACAGATTGTAAATTATGACAATGGAACTTAAATGGGGCTTTAATATCTACATGCGGGAGCCAACTGCAGGTGGCACTTTTGTTTACAAAAATGTAAATTTAAATGTAAACGTTTTTCTCTAGTGACAGTATACGACATGGCCTCGACACTACTCATTTTTAAGTGAATAAATTGATTGCATGAAATCCATCATCACCGCAGGCCGGTTTGAATGGGTGCAATGCTAGTTAAAACCCCCATTTTCGCAGATAGAGTCCGTTATAATTGTATGCAGAAGTTGGTAGCGCGATACTTAATACCGTGACACTTAATACCACGACACTTAATACCGGACAATTAATCCCGACGACAATTACTCCCACAGACATTTAATACCTGTACTTAATACGTGTACACTGGAGTACGACTATTTTACGCCAATCATCGTCGATATGACGGCGTCGTTAAATAAACGATATTAAGCTAAGTACGACTATTTGTACGACTATAAATTGTTGTCCACATATAAAGGTGCGTCTCAGGATTCTAAACCGGCTAAATTAAATTAAGTGAGATTCATTTTTCAGTGACCATGGATGCGAATTTCAGCTCTAGTAGCAAAGGTAGATCACCTGCTATGTGTATGTGTATGTGTATGTGTATGTATTTGCACTTGTTATAGCGCCCATTCAAGATTTATACTCAGAGGCGCTCCCGACTACAGTCGGACACTGAATCGAAGTTTCACGCCAAAGCGCATGAGCAATTGCGGTGAACGACTTGCCCAGGGTAATACGCGGCGGCTTTGAGGTGGATTCGAACCCGCAACCCTCCGGCTGCAAGGCACCGAACATACCCCTACACTTCCGCGCCTACACTGGTGTTCCTTCGTGCAATGTCTCATCTATCTCACTCGTAACGTTCATAAAGAAGTTAATGAAACATCAGGGTCTAATAGTGAAAATTGCAGTTCTATTGCTGCTACAGAATTTTACTGAAATAAAACTTTATTGTGATTGTAGCCTAAAATGTCGGGGTATCAAAACTTGTGGTATTATATGTCGTTGCTAAATGTCGTCGGGATTAAGTGTGATAGGGATTATTATTTGTCAGGTATAAACTGTCGTGGTATTAAGTATCGCGGTGTTAAATGTCGCCAAACCCAGAATTTGCTAAATAATAATGCCTGCATGTTTAGACGTTAATAATTATTGTGTAAGTCTTATTCTCAAGTTATTACTAAAGTCTGCTTTGAATTTCTTGCGTCTCTCATAGTACTTCGACATCTGCTGGTCAAGTTGGCTACATCGGTTGGCGCGTGCGTCCCATGTGCGTGCGTGATGCAGGTTCGCCTCGCGATGGTGACTTAATTCAGAAATTTAAACTCGGACTGGCACGGTCCATACACGTGGCCCTTAAGTGGCGTGGCGCCCATTCATGTGGGCAGAGGTGATGAAGAATCTCACCCGATCAATTCATTGAAAAATTAGCAGGGTCGAGGTCGTATACGATCGCGATAGCAACACGTGTACAGTTACATTTATCATCCCCAGCAACCATCGCTCCCTTATACCTGCGGGAACTCTGCTGTTCCACCCCTGGTGTCCAGCGGCGATCTGCTCTCCGATCAGCTAATCAAGCCGAACTCTTAGTCCCTCGCTCGCGGACTACCATAAAGCAGCGGCGCCCTTTTTCGGTCGCTGGCCCTAGGACCTGGAATGGGCTCCCTGTTGCACTCCGCCTAGTGCCTAGGGGCCACACCACTACGTTCTTTGTAAACCTCAAGACTGTATAATTGTTTAGCCGTGGTTGGACTGGGAGCGCTTCTGAGTAGATTACCTTGAAGGGGCGCTATATAAATACTCCTTATAATAATAATAATAATAATAATTTGAGTTGGTCGACGTGTAACAGGTCGTCTGACAGTGACCGCTTGGACGATGTCGAGCCCAGACTTGTAGATCGGTCTGGGACACGGAAATTTCTTATTTAATTACACTGGTCAACGCTGATTTTATTGCCAATGATTATTTGAGCGATTTTAAAGTAGACTTGTAGTGCTGATTCCGAATGGAGTCAGTTTTGCTAGATTGGCTCTAGTTTTTCAGTTTTTCTCATAAATATTATAAATTAATGGTTACGTGGAGCCCATTAACAAATCCCAATACAATCATCTGAAAGTTTGCACAAGTGCGCAAACATAAAATACATGATGGCATTTTTTCGGTCTAATAACATATAAACATGGTAAGCTGATTTAGATAATCGCTATTAATGGGTATTAAAACGGTGTTTGTACGATTTTCTTTTATGTAAGTTATCAGTTCAATCACATTGTAGTCGCCAGCAATAGTCTGCCATCATGCGTCTGTCCGATCTGCCTTGATATCTTTCCTCCATGACCTTTAGATCTTTGGTGAAACCTCTCACCTTGTTCCTCACTAAAATCTCCAAGATTCAGAGATGGACAGTAATTGAAATTACGTAATTGAAATTACTTGAAATTGCTGAATTTGTAATTTGTTATTTTGTCATTCAATTACATTTCCCATGTATTTTGTAATTTAAAATTACATTTCATGTCCCAAAGTAATTTGTAATTTGCAATTCAATTATATTTTTCCAAGTAATTTGCCCATCCCTGCCAAGATTATATGCCAATCTATTTAAGTGGATATAATTATGAGGAAAGTGTACCTTTATGCTCATATTAGTACCCAAATTTATTAAGTTTGTGAGCAAGTTTTGCACCATGTCTTTGTAAGTGTCTGCCTTGTTGTTACCTAAAAAGTTCTGAACAACTAAGGCAAAACTACACAAGGAGAAGCTTCATCTTAGCTGAATTAAGGAAGGAGTTCTGCCTGTCTTGTCCGATAAGCTGTTATTTTAGCTTCTGGCTGTAGACAGTTCTTTTCTTTCAGTCTGGATGCTAAAAGTTCAGATGCTTGCTTCGATAGACTGAGATCCCGTATCAGATCATTGAGTTCTTCTTGGGAGAACTGCTGAGGTGTTGAAATGCTTCCTTCATAGGCCTATTCACTTCCACTGCTATCTATTGTGCTACTTTGTAAGTTCTGATTGTCTTCAACATCTGACAACGGAAGGTCAGGCAGTGTGGTAAACACTGGTATGAGAACTTCTTCGCTGTGTGCAATTTCAACACCTCAGCAGTTTGCTGTGTCCAAACCCGTATAGCCCCAACTTTGTTTCTTTTGTCAATTGACACCTTTCACATTCACTAAACAAAAATAATAATTGTCATGGTAGTTTTTCTGCTCACACCACACCATAGGCACACTGAAGTTTTCTCTATTATTTTGTCCACTGTCGTAAGTATTCAATACAGGTTTTGCAAATGTTATGAGAAGCCCAAGACTTTGTCTTGATCTCCAAGTGCCACTCCAAAATACGCAAGGTAAGCTTGCTTCACAAAGTCTGCGATGGTTTTCTATGTTTCTCCAGACAATATTCGCCACAAATGTAGCAGAATGCATTAGGACTGTCTAAGCAGCCTCTTCGTGAAGAACTCATATTTATTTCTCTGAAAAAAACGCAAAATCGAAATATTTTGGGGCTTATTTTCATTTGTATTTTTATTTGATTTATTTATTCCATTTTATTTGTGATTTTGTTGAACATATTTCAACTTTAAAGTTAATTTACTTTAATTACAGTTAACTGACTTTATTCTTATTTCTAACACTCTCTTTATACAAATTGCTAGAATTTAGTTTAAGGTAGGTGTTCATTATCTCATGAACTAGAGCCAATTTGAAAAAACCACTTTCATTTTAAAATTCAGCAACCCCAAAATACCAAAGAGTCGCTGAAAATCCTTGGCAATAACAAAATTATTTTTTTTGTTAACCAGTGTCGTACAAGGGCGAGTCAACTAGTCTATGGAGAAAGAGGACAAAGAGGAGAGGTCGTGACTAACCTCTACTAACCGACCAGGTACTGTTGATGCATGTTCTGCTCAGTTGTTGATGATGATGATGATGATGATGATGATGATGATGATGATGATGATGATGATGATGATGATGATGATGATGATGATGATGATGATGATGATGTATGATGTATGATGTATGATGTATGATGTATGATGTATGATGTATGATGTATGATGTATGATGTATGATGTATGATGTATGATGTATGATGTATGATGTATGATGTATGATGATGATTGTGATGACGATGACGATGAGACGATGACGATGACGATGACGATGACGATGACGATGACGATGACGATGACGATGATGATGAATTATCTGCCCGAAGGCAGGTCCATTGTCTTTTACGCCACCCGGGGCTGAGATGAGTGAGGTGGTTTTCCGTTGACTTTCTCACTGACAATTGCAACTTGTCCAAGGTCGCTACGCAGTGGCTTGAGGTAAATTCAAACCTGCGACCATCCGGTTACAAGGCATAGAACATACCGCTGCACCACTGCGTCCCTGCGCAAAAGTTATTCTAAGCGCAGCATTTTATACCATCAACCTAGAGTGCCACTTGATGTGTGTAGTCGTGGGCTGTGAACGCCACATTGACTCAGAAAGTCCATCTCTCGTTTTGTCAATGCTTTCAGAATCAGTCCCATATAATTACCTACAAATAGTTATATAATACAGGCAACAGAAGAGTTTTCTTACTGCCGACTATATCATTTAGCTTCACATTTAAATACATGTCTGTTTCTGTGTGTCTGTATGTCAGTCTGTCTTTCTGTCTATCTGTATATCTGTCTGTCTTTCTGTCTGTCTGTCTTTCTCTGTCTGACTGTCTGTCTGTCTGTTTTTGTTCAGACACTCGGTCTGGAAACGATCTTTCTTCCGCGAATGAACAGATGCAGCAACAACGGCTGCTTGTTTTCTCAGCGCTCTCAGATTCATATATATATTATATAATTATATATATACATGTTCATGTGTATATGCATTATATGTATATATATAATACATATGTGTATGTATATATATATGCATGTGTACACGTGCATATATATTATTTAGATAGATTTGCGCAGTCGCAGACTAAAAGCTGAACAGAGGGAGAAAGATGGTTTACTAGAGCAGCGGTTTTCAAACTTTATTTTTATTGTACCCCCAGGTAAAAGAATTGAATTTTGGCGTACCCCCAACAAGATCAGATCAAAAGCAACATGCGAACGTGAAGTCCCCTTGCAATTAACAACTCCTTTTAATCATTGGTGCAAACCGGGTATTAGTCATAGGTAGAAAATTTTTAAAGTAATATAATTTTAACTTAAGAATGTAGTCATATCAACAAAAAGGAAAATAAAATCACTATTAGAAAGTGTTAATGTGAGCAGTGGGCTTGTTTTGACAAGCACAGATTTACTATATCTGGTTAAATAACCTAGTCTTGTCAATTTCAAACGCAACTCTGGTTCGAGTTCAAGCTTTGTTCTGTATTTGTTTTGATCGCAAACATAGCTGAAAAATCTGTTTCACACAGATATGACGTGCTGAAAGGAATCAAAAATTTTAAAGCTCGGTCAGAAATTATTTTATATTCAGGTCTTCGTTTCAGCCAAAAATCACACAACATGTCTTTCTTGAATTCGTTCTTCAATCCACCATAACATGATAGTTCAACAAACTGGTCTCTTTCCTAGACTGGAAAAATCAGCCGGCAACACTACATCCGATGGCATAAACTCATAGAAATGATGATGTTTAATACGTTGAAATGTATAGAAGAATGGTGGACGGTGGACGTAGAATAGCTAATGAAAGAAAGATGGACATGAAGTCCATAAACTTGTAGAAAATTTTATTTTTTGGGAATTTTTCGCGTACCCCTTAGCGACACCTGGCGTACCCCCAGGGGTACGCGTACCACAGTTTGAAAACCCCTGTACTAGAGTGTAAATAGCAGGACGATTAATCGGTTCTGTTAAATGCCTTCAGTTCATCTTCTGTCACCTCCACCTCCTCCTCCTCTTCCTCTTCCTCCTACTCCTCCTACTCCTCCTTCTCCTCGTCCTCCTCTTCCTCCTCCTCCTCCTCTTCTCCTCGTCCTCCTTCTCCTCCTCTCTTCCTCTCCACTTTCCTCCTCCTCCTCTTCCTCCTCCACTCCTCTCCTACTTCACCTCCTGCTCTCTTCCTACTTCTCCCCTCCTCCTTCTACTTCTCCTCCTCACTGTCATGATCCTCCTTCTCCTACTTCTCCTCCTGCTCTTTATTCTCTTATACGTATACGGCTGAACAGGCGTGTGTACACATGTAGTCGTCATCAGGCCATCAAAGGATAGGCATCCATAGACAGCGTCTGTCTATTGAGGCCTCGTTACGACGTACAAGGAGATCAACACAGGCCCACAGACGTTGCTATAGGACACGAGCAGACTTACGCCTACGCTGTATATATATCCCTGCTGCTTTCTCTCTCGATTTCCTTCTCTATATATATACCTGTCTCTGTCCCTTTGTTTCCTTCTCTTTTCCTGTTTCTGTCCCTGCCTCTGTCTCTGTGTTCGTGTATTTCTGCCGCTGATGCGTTGTCTCTGCCTCTGTCCCTGTTTCTTTCAGTCTCCATCTCCGACTACATTTCTTTCTTTCAGAGGCGACAATTTGTACTTAACTTTGGGGGACAGATTTTGCCGGGGCCGGATTTTTGCATTTTGAAGGGGAAAGAGGAGCCCTGTCAAAACTTTTGTGGACAGTCCTCTCTGTCCCCGTGATTTACGCCACTGCATTCTCTGTCTCGGTTCTTGCCTCTGTGTCTTTTTCTACCTCTGAATCTATGACTACCACGTAAACAAGTTCTTTGCGATGAAGTAACACGATCAAAATTCTTCGAACATACAGCAACTCCTCGTCTTTAAGTTCTCTGGCCTCTGGCAGGTTCAAACTCCAACGGTGCCACTCCTCTCGAAAGTGCGCTTCTTTCTTCGATTTCCATCCGTCATCATCCAGTCCAGCTGCAAATCAAACTCTCAAAAATACCATGAATCAATATTGACAACGGACGCGTATTAGAATCTGGTTTGATCTCCGTTAGTTCCTTGACTAAACCAAGAACCACTCCACATATCCATTGACTGGTTTAGGACCTAAAAACTGTTCTATTTGGCCGTGCTGGAGTCGGGAGTGCCTCTGAGTAGTGCCCTTGAAGAGGTGCTATACAAATTCCCTGAATGAAATTAATGAAATTCGCCAAGGGTTTCGTTTCATCTGACTTGTCAGCCAGTCCAAGACTAGAGCGTTGGTTCTAAACAACCTATAGCTCACATTCAAGTACCTGAAAAGACGAAAACCTGGGAAGATATATATTGAACCGTTTATCATGGGTAAGACATGGGGGCAATAGGTATTGAACCTTTTCTCATGGGTAAGACATGGGGAAAATAGGTATTGAACCGTTTCTCATGGGTAAGACCTGGGGAAGATAAGTATTGAACAGTTTCTCAGTCATCCACCACTTAATGCCATGACCTCGTTGGTCCAAACCTTCCATCCAAAAAGCCTCCTTCGAATTCCCCGAATTCTTCTCCAAGCCTGGAGAAAGGAGGAGGGCGACGCCAGCCATGTTTGTTATGACATAGTGTCGTCAAACAGCAACTAACCATACTGCCATCCTCAACGTGGTCTTTCACACAGCGACAGACTTACGATCCTCCATATACCATCAGCGTCCTTCTCGTTCGCAGTGTAAACCAGCTCACCTGGCCTCCCAGTCCTAGGTATAAGACACGCCAGATGAAGGTCCGTGATATATAGGGATTTTAGACACCCGTCCGCTCAGGAAATATTAACAATGCGCAGTGGAACTTTTAACGCCAGACTTCTAATAAATAACAAAAAACGAGCAACTGTTGTCTGCCCATGAGTCTAGCGAGTTGCATTCTTATTGTTCATGTGCGAAATCTAACGTTTCAATACAATAGAACCGTATTTGATATTGCCCTCCTTCGAAAGTTCAGAAGTGCAGAAGCGATCAAAAATTTAACTGAGTTGTTTACCTAGTGATCTTTTTAAAAAAAATTCAACGTTATTAGTTAGTTAAGAACATTATTGAGTTGATGAACCTTTCTTTCTGTTCAACTGACTAACCAGCCATAATTGAATATAGTAAAAAAGGGTGACCCTAATTAAGCGGGGTTTGTGCCCGTTTTGGGTCTCCTCCGTTCCCCCGCCAATGCACCGTAATAATCAAGTTATAATTGTGATATGCATTGTACTTCTAGGAAATAAAAGTTTGTCGGTTTGTCAGATCAAACGACAGAACATCGATGACGCTGAGCAATTGTGCGTGAAGGCCCTTACACAATGACTGCCTCATGGTATAGGGACTCGAACCCGTACTCCCCGCGTTGCAGGCCGGGTGCTCCATCCACTCGACCACCGTCCGTGCCCCAAACGAAAACATCCAATAAAATTCTGCCATCATTCGATTGATAATTGCCCCGCAATGAAAGCCGTCGACTTGTTATTTGGATCGTTGACTTCTGATAGTTCACTGGCGTCGACTTTCCGCCATACAATCCCATCAATATGGTGCTTCCATTAGAAGAGACTACTGCATCATCGACGGCGGTTTCCCGCATCGCCGCCGATGCGGTTGCTGCAGCTGTTTAAGCCGCAACAGCATCTGCTGGCAATTTACATGCAATGCGCTGCTGAAGATAGTGAGGGGATGGAACGCCGTCCGCGCATAAATACACATTCCCAATTGTTGCTGCGCGTGTGTGATGTTTTGAGCCATTGGACGACGAGGCGGGAGGGAGGGAGGGCGGAAGGAGATAAGGCGGAGGAGGAGGCTGACAAGGAGGAAGAGAGCGGTGTAAATATTGATCATAGAACGACATGCTAGCCATATACACAAAGAAGTCGAAACCACACGTGCATTGAAAACTGCGCCGTCGAGCAAGACATTCGCAGTCGATTCATACTATCGTCTTCTTCTGTGTAGGCCTGAGGCTGCAGTGTAGTATAGGCCTACGCTTTGTTCTTTAGTTGTTTCATAGACCTCGTCTGTACAATAGGCCTGTGGGCTGAGAGACTGCTTCATCGGGAGTCGGTTGGTCGGTCGGGCAGAGATGACGATTGTTTGGAATAATACAAGAAACTGGTCGTTACTTATACTCTGGATTTCGGTGCAAGTTACGCGTGAGTTGAACGTCAGACCGAGAACGCAAATGTTGTCTGACGTTTCTCAGATTTCATAGACTCTGTTTCCATAAATATCATCACGATTTATCATAAGCTTCATATACACTTGTCATTATATGTATTGGTACATCTACATGTATAGGCGTCCCTGTTTAGCGGGATTTATGATCCCTTATGGACCCCGTGCAGTCAGTACATGTAAAACCGTTGCCTTATTGTTTCCTTTCTTATTTCCTCTTCTGATGATTACAGAAATAAATGATTTGATTTGATTTGATATTATTAGTTACACAGTTTTATTATTCTTAACCCAAGGATGAAATCCAGAGGATATGGAAAAATAAGCCTACTCTAAACAAGGGAGAAAGCATTTCAGGGATGGCTATAGTCTTCGCGGATGTTGGCTCCTCAAACGTACTGCGGAAAGCGAGAGCTGAATTGTTGTTAGAAACACGTTGGAAGAGAAAATAAGTTTGCCTTGGATTTCCAGAAAACCTGGTCAGACGGATTATTATTTTTCCCTGAGGTAAACAGGATCTCTCAGGGACATTAATTAAAAAGAGTGAAATAGCGTCTGGAACGACAAAAAAATTTATATTATTATTATTATTATTCTTTATATTATTATTATTATTATTCCATTATTATTAGTAGTAGTAGTAGTAGTAGTAGGCAGCAGCAGCAGCAGCAGCAGCAGCAGCAGCAGCAGCAAGAAAGCAGCAGTAGCAGCAGTAGCAGTAACGGTATATGATCATCATCGTCGTCGTCATCGTCATCATCAACTTCATCATCATCGTCGTCACCATCATCACCGCCACAATCAATCACCACCACAATCATCACCACCACCATTATCCTTGATGTTTCGTGTGCCACAGTAGGGCATTCTAGCATTATAGAAGAAACAGATTAGATCAAATTCTCCATTTCCTTCTCCTCTTCTTCCTCTTCCTCCTCCTCCTCTTCCTCCTCCTCCTCTTCCTCTTCCTCTTCCTCCTCATCCTTCTCCTCATCCTCATCATCCTCCACCTCCTCCTCTATCCTCCTGTCTCCTCCTTCTAGGGCTCTCCTCCTCCTCCTCCCTCTCCTCGTCCTCCTCGTCCTCCTCCTTCTCATCCTCCTCCTCCTGCTGCTCATCATCAGCATCATTATCAGCAGCATCAGTGTCAGCAACAGCAACAATATTGTCGTTGTTGTTGTCATCTGAATCTGTACCTAATCGATTATAAACATATAATATTATAGGCAGAGCGTGAAGCCAATACGATTCGCGGTATTGGTTTGTGCAGTGTGCTAGAATTTATTCAGTCTTTGAAACACGCTAAGGAAACAACAGTCTGGCCTGATAAAAGACCAGAAAATGTTTTTCATCGGCCCAGCTGTGACTGCTATCTGAGTCAACATATTTGTCGTCCCATCTTCTATCAGCCCAGCTCTGGTTCGTAGAGATGACCTAAGGGGATGGTGGCCAATGCAGTCAGAGCCAGCAACGTCTATTGCATATAGCACATAATATATGAAACCCATATAACGATTTTCCTGCATGAGCTTCCAAGCAAGCCTTTCCTTGGGCATTAGATGGGACCCATATGGGCTTTCCTACGAGTCCCATATGGGAATGTGAGTCCTATGTGAGATCTTTATGGGCATGCTGTTAAGATGACCGTGATAACAAACGTCTCAATATTGTCCAAAACACTCGGAAATCACGGCGGAGAGAAATTAGGCCTAATTGCAAGAACTCATGTTAGGTCATAATGCGTTCTTATATAACCTAATTTTTTTAATATACGTTCTTGTATTATAAGAACACATAAGGTCATATAAGAAGGCATGTTAGGTCATATAAGAACGACATATTAGGTCATTATAAGAACACATATTAGGTCATATAAAAACGCATATTCGTTCATATAAGAACTCATGATAGGTCATATAAGAACTCATGATAGGTCATATAAGAACTCATGATAGGTCATATAAGAACGCATAAATTATTAGTTCATGTATAGAAACGCATATTAGGTCATACAAGAACTTCGAACGAACGTGAATAATTGTCACGCAAGCACTGCATGTGACCAACTTACCGATCAAAGACGAACGCTGCTAACATGCTTTTATATAGCGACCGTATGGCCGTGACCTTGCACATTTTTCAATGAATTGATCGGTTGAGATCTTTCACCACTGCTGTCTGTCTGAATGAGTACCACGCCCTTTAAGGTCACGGGAGACGAACCTGCTGTATCCGCTTTCACAAGGCTTAGATCCGATTGAAGCTGATGTTGAAGATACCGGCACTGAAATCTTCTTCTTCTTCTCTCTCCTCCGTCAGGCGTGCGCCAACGATGAGTCCTTAACATGACATCTCCAAATCTTTCTATCTCTGATTTTATCCATGGCTTCCCTCATGTCCATGTTTTGTGCCCTCAAATCCTCGCATTATATTGTCCATCCAGGTCACTGAAATACTAGCATAAATTTAGGTCATGAGTAAGTATGCATCTTTATAAAAAAAGCAATCGCACTTTGGTGTACACACATCTTGTAACACAGTTTAAAAGTATATGGCATCCGGACAATAAGTGTTTATTTCATATCAAAGTTAGTAAGTGTGAGCCATCTTAAAACTGCTGCCAACCGCACCTTGGTGTACAATCAATATAGTCTCGCATTTATCCAAGAAAGACAGTATATCTTGATCAGACCTTATATTATTTCATCCTATTGTTGAAAGATTTACGCATCAAATTACCTGCGGGAGGAATGATACTGTCATGAGCCCGAGGGCAGCGGGAATACTTAGAAGTTTTAATCGGGGGAAGGAAATCATGTAACACATGCCTTTTATCATCCAGGATCGATCGATGAAAAAGGCGGGAATCTGCCTTTATGCATATAGCCGCTCAAGAGAGGACTTCCACATTAGGAATCATGGCCGCATTGCTTGTACGGGGCTGGATGACCCCCCGCTCTCCTCCATCTTATTGGATGACCTCGTAAGCAGTGCATATTTTAACGGATTTGGACTACTAGGACAAAGTCTGCCACGACTGTACTTTCAATGTGAACTAACATTGAAAGTCCAGTATTACCTGGCAAATCACTGCCACCAGGGCTGTTTTGAGGTCAAATCCTAAAACTACTGGGACAAATCCTAAAACTACTGGGTCAAATCCTAACTTGTCCCAGTATTTATACAGTTAAAATATTCACTGCTCGTAAGACTGCGTACAGACAGGTCATTGAGATTCTAAAATCCATTGTCAATCTAGTCATGTACTTTAAGCAGGGCAAAAGCCTCAGCAGAAGGTGGATGGATGAAGCTAACGATTACTGGTATTGATTATTCAGTCAGTGACTGTCTGCTTATGAAAGTCTGTCTCTTTCTCTTTTCAGACGGAGGTCGAGCGAAAGATAGAAGACAGCAGAATCGATTGGCAGGTAGGTGTCGCCGCTCCATTCTATACTTCTTTCCAAAACGCATTGAATCTTGTCTATTCTATTTCTATTTCACAGTACAACCTAATCAGAGGCTCGTAGGACGCGTCCTAGGACGCACCTCTGCCCACTAACGCCGATTAAATCTCATCTCACGTATCTGATATAGAAAGCCATTCACGTGACATTCTCAATTACTCTCCCTCTAATTAACTAAATAATTCATCAGACATGGATATTGTTAATAACAATTTGTCGCCTTATCGTCGCTCTAATAAGAGCTTCTCGTTTTATCGTATAACCTTGTTTAGTATTCCTTCGTAGCTCTTGTTCAGTCACAATGTACCTGATAGCGGTGGGACTATCAGTTTTGTTACGAATAAACGAATATAACAATCTCCGATTTCCTATTAGGCAGAATTACGTCCAGTTGGGCTCTTTAATACATAACCCGGTTCTGAGGAAGCTAATCACTTAATGAGAGACTTCTAGATCTGGTGGAGTTCAATTTCTATTTCTATTTATTGACTTATAAAGCGCATCTCACAGTACAACCTAATCAGGGCCCACTTGTATGAACGGTCGCAACTTTACGCCAGCCTAACGGCCAAGTCCGGCCTTGGTAGGCCGAAAATGTCAGCCGTCGGAAAACGGGGTGCATGAACCGGGCGCAAGCGCTGGCCTAACAAGTCCAGGCCCAGAATGGGCGTGGCCAAATTTAAATTGGCGTGGTAAAACCCAGCGTCAATGGTTTGTGCGATTATGGCTGGTCGCGCATGCGCACAAATATTTATAGACAACTCGAACATCGAGCAGTTGCTTTAGCGCATTTTTATCGGAGATGATCCGTTTAAACACAAATGTTTCATCACAATATTACTATCCCGCTAAAAATAGCTAATGAAAAGATTAAGGTTGTCTTTCACAGAACACATTCAACTATTATTTAACTCGATCGTAGCTGAGAAAATTTAATGTTCCACCACGGCAAGCCGTTGCCCTTGTGACGTGGTCATTTTTAAACAGTACAATTGTGGCTGAATTCGTCACAAATTATTAACAATTCGTGAAAGTATCGTAAAGTTCATCGTCCGAGAACGAGTCGGGTGGATTTCGGCGATCCCTAAACGCTCTTTGGCGTCTAACAATTCTGTTAAACCGACGAATCGCAACAGCCGCCATCTTCAAATTCGTTCACAAAGACGGCCTAAGGACTTTACGCCTGGCTGTTTGCAGCCGTAGCGGTAGTCGGGCGCAAGCGGGTAACGATGTCTTCATGCAACCCAATTTAATTGGCAAGGCCGGCTTAGAGCCCAATCTAGTCTGGACTAGCGCTACGTCCAAAGTTGCGACCGTTCATACAACTGGGTCCAGAGGCGCGTAGGACGGTCCTAGGACGCACCTCTGCCCACTAATGCCGAAGGCTGACAATGAGCTGATTGAAGGCATGGAACCTGTCAAACAACAAGACGTTTCGTAGGTGTAATTTTCGGGGGCACGGATAACCCGTACTTTTCATACCTGATTACACCACCCGTTAGGCGTTAATATAATTATTCAATACATTCTGATCCAGATTTATTCCAAGGCCCCAAACAATTTCGGTTGCAGCTGCATAGGCCTACGCAGTGCACTCTATACGTAAGCTTTGAAGGAAAGAGAACTCAAAGGCTGGCAATACAAATGAAGACATGACAAGACTTCGGCTAACATTGAGAGGAACAATAGACTTGACAGATGACCGAGTAAAATGGAAATAATTTATTCCTACTCATCACCGCCATTTGGCTGGCGTCAGGAACTGGTGATGATGATGATGATGAACGTATATGGGAAGCGTTCATTTCTTCTTCTGCAGCCCTTATATTAGAAATTCAGTGTAGAAATTTGAAGAGCGTGGAAACGGGGCCAGCGCATCGCAGAACTTCCCGTTCACTTCACAGCTTACGCAGGAACCTGTTATTTATGCTGCTTAGTAACAGAGGAGGAGAGAAGTATGCGTAAACAATTTGACCAGCGCCATTATATCACGCAGTCCTCTCGGCAGGAGCGAAACCTCATGCATACACAAACACGTACATGTATACACTGTACATATATGTGCTGCTGTACATGTGCACATACATACATATATACATACATAAATGCATACACACATGCACACAATTAAGCACACCTGCAGGCATGCATGCATGCATACATACATTCACATAGAAATTCATACGTACATTCATTCACACATTCATACATACATTCATACATAGATTCATACATACATAATACTTATATACATAGATACATACTTGTATGTGCATGCATGCATGCATTCATACATGCATACACACATACATACATACATACATACATACATACAACTCAGAAACGTCCATAGTTTCCTTTTGTTTAAAAGCCAACTACGCATGTATCTCTTCTCTCCGGTTGTTTCTTAAGTTTATCTTGTGTGCACGTTAGTTAACTAGTTAAGAGTTGTTCTTTGATAAATCATTCTTTGTTCTCTTTAAAACAGAGACTTCTAGATATTTTCAGACCACCTTATCATCAGTATTACTTTACTTTAGGGTGACCCTTGTTAGCGGGGCTTAGGCCCTTTTAGGACTCCCCTTTGAACCAATATCATCATTGTTTATCATCGTTACTGTCAATTACTTTGTTCAACTGGTTTCAATAAAAAGCGTGGTTATGGTTATGGTTACATACATACATACATTCATACATACATTCATACAAAGGCAATATGCTATAGGCAGAATGTATGTGGGCATCACGACACTTACGTAAGTCGTTTACGTCCCTCACAAAGACGCTGAATAGACGAGGATGATCCATTATACATAGGTCCATATGTCCAGGGCCGAATTAAGGGGGCGTGCTAAGGGTGCTGCAGCACCCGGGCCCGCAGTTTTGAGGTATCCGCATTTTCGAAGTTCAGAAATTTTTCATGTCCTTGTTATTAACTTACTGTTAAATCTAGCTAAAATGCTGTTACATAAATAAATTGGCCTACGAAGTAATAATTAATTTAATTACTTATAGTTATTTGACATAAATAAATAAATACGAAGTCACAGTTAATTTAATTACTTATAGTTAGGCTATTTACCTGACACTGATCATTGCCTGTACAGATAGTCATGTAACGTTAATTGTGTATTGTGTCTCGAGGCAGTTAAATGAGAATCATTCACTCAGATGCCTTTTTCCTAACCAACATTTTACGCCCTATTTTCTTAGGATCAGACCACATAACTTTAAGCTTCCTGACAAGGACTCACGAAATTTTATATCTCGTATGTTTTCCTGAACTCTTACTAAGCTATTGTTAATTCATACTATTATCTAGATATTTTTTTTTTATGTACACCTACAGCGTTATGTCTGTTGTTAACACATTAAACGAATATATGATGATAATACTGACTAGTAAGCATGTTATAAATATGTGCGTGGTGGACCGGTGCTTGTCAGCGGGGCCTCTGGAAGGTAATCAGTTTATCGCAGCACCGGGGCCCGCACTAGCCTTAATGCGGCCCTGCATATGTCATAAACGTTGCAATACAACGTCACTCAACCAAACGCGGTCTATAATTGAACACGTGTGCATTTGTTGCATTCTTACCTGACGTTAATTTCCTGTGTGTAAATAAGGCAATAAATTCTGCAATACACAATTGTTTGCCTGTGGAATTAGGCCTATATTTCCATGCATGAATAGATAAATACATAATATATTGCTGTCCATATATATATATAATATATAAATGTATATATATAAATATATATATAACGTATATGTATATAATTATACAGCTTTATATAGCTGTCTATATATATATATATACATATACATGAATATATATATACATTATATATATATATTAATGCTTGCGTGGGTTGTCCTTGAGCCTCGTTAGACTGCTACATGTTTGCTGATGTCGTTCTGTAGTGGCAATATGGCCCCCTCAGGAGGCAAGTGGCTTCTGGGGCGATGTGTCCACTTCACGTGTATAAATCTGTTGTATGATATGTCGTATAAATGTTGGTGGCTGCAGGCTGGCAGATGCGCTCTGTTGAACGATTGCACTTTTATGTTATTAAGTGCGCTAAGGGTGTTCTCTCCTCATCAATCTATCTGGGTGACTTCGTTCCCAGCAGGCAGCATTGTTCTCTTCACCGCTGTTGTTGTTGTTGTTGTTGCTGCTGTTGTTGTTGTTGTTGTTGTTGTTGTTGTTGTTGTTGTTGTTGCTGTTGTTGTTGAATAATATTGGCTTATTTTGCTTCAAACTGACAAGCACGCAGTAAGATTACACGATATAGTAGTAACAAATGACAAAAAGCTTAACAGGAGTCGAATTTAACTGTTTGGCTGCCTGCAAGGCGCCCATCTGTCCAACTGCTCATTTTATAGCCTATAGGAGGTGAAGGCTGAGTCAACCTTATGGAGCTAGCGGGTATCGAACCTGTGTCCTTCTGTTCTTCGTGCAAGCGTGTTACCATTGTTGGTGGTGGTGGTGGTGGTGATCTGGTGGTGGTGGTGGTGGTGGTGGGTGGTGGTGGTGGTGGTGGTGGTGGTGGTGATGGTGGTGGTGGTGGTGGTGGTGGTGATGGTGGTGGTGGTGGTGGTGGTGGTGGTGGTGTGATGGTGGTGGGTGGTGGTGGTGGTGGTGGTGGTGGTGGTGGTGGTGGTGGTGGTGGTGGTGGTGGTGGTGGGTGGTGATGATGGTGGTGGTGATGGTGGTGGTGGTGGTGGTGATGGTGGTGGTGGTGATGGTGGTGGTGTGATGGTGGTGGTGGTGGTGGTGGTGGTGGTGGTGGTGGTGGTGGTGGTGGTGGTGCTGGTGGTGTGATGGTGGTGATGGTGGTGGTGGTGGTGGTGGTGATGGTGGTGGTGGTGTGGTGGTGGTGGTGGTGATGGTGGTTGTGGTGGTGGTGGTGGTGGTGGTGGTGGTGGTGGTGGTGGTGGTGGTGGTGGTGGTGATGGTGGTGGTGGTGGTGGTGGTGGTGGTGGTGGTGGTGGTGGTGGGTGGTGGTGGTGGTGGTGGTGGTGGTGGTGGTGGTGGTGGTGGTGGTGGTGGGGTGATGGTGGTGATGATGCTGGTGGTGATGGTGGTGGTGGTGGTTGATGGTGGTGGTGGTGGTGGTGGTGGTGGTGATGGTGGTGGT